>CM021102.1:365061902-365661902 GCA_007115665.2 Sequoiadendron giganteum | reverse complement strand
ATAGTTTCAATGAGAGGAATAGAGGTGGACCCTGCAAAGGTAAAAGCAATCCTTGAAATGAAAGCACCAAAGATGTTAAAACAACTAAGAGGATTGCAAGGAAGACTCTAGTCCATCCAAAGATTCATAGCACAATTGGCAGATAAACAGATTGCCTATTCACACCTACTTCACAAGGGAGTAGCTTTCAGATGGGATGACAAATGCGAGCAAACATTCAGCAAAATAAAAGAATATCTACCTACACCACCTGTATTGATGCCACCAATTGTGGGGAAACCATTAATCCTATACATCTCTGCAACAATAGCCGCCCTGGGGGCCCTTTTAGCCCAACATGATGAAAAGGGAACCGAGCGGGCTATCTACTATATTAGCAGAACAATGGTGGGACATGAGCTCAATTACACGTCAATAGAAAAAGCTTGCCTAGCACTGGTATTTGTAGCTCAAAAATTTAGACGCTACATGCTAGCACACCAAATCAAGTTGATTGCCAAAATAGACCCTCTAAAATATCTATTATCAAAAGCAACACTTACAGGTAGAATGTCTAAGTGGGTAATGATATTATCTGAACATGATATCAAGTACATAGAACAAAAAGCCATAAAAGGACAAGTCATTATGGATCAGCTGGTAGAAGCTCCCCTCTACAAAGATAACCCACTCATATCAGAATTCCTAGATGAGTCTCTTTTTAACCTTGGTGCAGCGGACCACTGGAAGTTATACTTTGATGGCTCTCACACACAACATGGGTTAGGAGCTGGTGTATTTTTCATCACGCCGCAAGGAGACTACATACCTAGATCATACAAGCTGGCATTCCCTTGTACTAACAATATAGCAGAATATGAGGCTTTGACCATAGGTCTCAAGATTGCAGCACAATGGCGAATCATGGCACTCAAAGTCTATGGGGACTCGCAACTTATCATCAACCAAGTCAACGGTGAATACCAAACCAAGGATGATAGGCTCACACCATACAAGAAGGTGGTAGAAAGCCTCAACGAATCTTTCATTGACATTACCTTTGAGCAGATATCAAGGAAAAACAACAGAGTGGCCGATGTAATGGTGACAATTGGATCCTTACTGGACATCCCTCATAATGTCTCAAAACATGAATTCCTTGTAGAGTAGCTTCTCATACCCACATTCGAGGTACCAGAGTGAGAATACATGTGTGAACTCATTGGTCCTAGTGATCTTTGGTATCATGATATATACACCTACCTAAAGATAGGAATCCTCGGCACCAACATCACCCTGAACCTAAAACGCACTTTTGTCAAAAGGACTTCACGATTCGTCATCCTAGGAGAAACCCTCTTTCATAGGAGTACCAACAAAACCCTGCTACGTTGTTTAAAACCTGAGGAAGCCCTGATTGCTCTAAGTGAGGTACACAATGGCATGTGCACGTCACACTCAAGTGGTATGACCTTGGCTAAAAATTGCTAAGAACAAGGTACTACTGGCCGATGATGGAAAAAGAGGCGCACGATTTTGTCAGAAAATGCTTGCAATGCCAACAACATGGAGACCTTATTCATGCACCGGCTTAAAAACTACATCCCATTGTTACACCTTGGCCCTTTTCACAATGGGGGCTCGATCTCATTGGTAAAATATCACCCACCTCATCCAATGGCCATAAGTTCATCATCACCACCACTGAATATTTCACAAAGTGGGTCGAAGCAATTCCCATGACCTACATCACGGGATAACAAATATCCAAGTTCATCCTAAATTACCTCATTTGCCGATACGGTGTCCCCCTATCCATTATCTCTGATAATGGGATGCCCTTCAAAAATTAGGATGTCCATGAGTTGTGTGAAAAATTCAAAATCCAACACCGTTTTTCCACTCCATACTATCCACAAGGCAATGGCCAAGCAAAAGCTACAAATAAAACCATTTTGAAAATCCTCAAGAAGACAGTCAATGACTCTAGTCATGACAGGAATCTGTAGTTAAATCTCACCTTATGGGCCTACCGCACCAGCATCTGCATGCCAACAGGCGCCACCCCCTTCTCCCTAGTCTACGGGTCAGAAGCCATCCTCCCCATTGAGATCGAGCTCCCGTCACTAAGGATATCACTGCAAAACCTTATCACAGATGAGGAATATAAGGTCACAAGACTCAATGAGCTAGAATTACAAGATGAAAGGAACATGGATGCCCTTAATCATCTACAAGTGTACCAGAATCGCCTAAAAAGGAGCTACAACAAGAAGATCAAACAACACACTTTCCAAGTTGGTGACCTTGTGCTGAAAGAAAACCAAAAGAACGTGCCAAATCCAGATACAAAGGGAAATTTTGAACCCAATTGGCTGGGACCTTTTTTCATCATTGCAAGTTACAAATTAGGGGCATATTAGTTGTCAACACCAGAAGACGAGCCTCTGCAGGAGCCCATGAATAGTTCACTCCTCAAAAAGTTTTATGCCTAAATCTTGCAAGGTATAGAACCAAAAAATACAAAAGCAATCGGAAAAATTCCTAAAAAAGTGGTAACCTTGATGAAAACCTGGCAAACATGCATCTTGGTGATAACAAAAAAATCAAAAAATACAAAAAATCCAAAAAAATCAGAAAAAGGATTGAAAATATTATAAAAAAAAAAAATTCATCCTCTAGTGAAAACCACTTCGATGGCACTTTGGGAAATTACCTTGGTGAAAATCTGGCAAATAGGCGTCAAGTGTAAATAAAGCACCTTCCCCATCTATCAGGATCTGTACGACTCTTTCCATCACTCATTCATCCACTCATCCGCTCGCATCCGTACCATAGCCTACGTTGGTGTCTATACCATATTCTACCATGGAGCTACTTGGAATTCCTAAGGTCAGTCTGTCTTGCCTTTATCAAAGTAGTCTATCACACCACACTGGGGGCACATTCTCGCAACATCAGATTGGATTCGTGTATATTCTCATGATCTTTTTCAAAATTTCATCAAAAAATCCAAAAACATTCAAAAATTCATCATAAAATCCAAAAACATGTCAAATATCAGAAAATCTTCAAATTTCATCATTTAGTCTTGTCAGTCTTCCACCTTGTCAAACTACATCATCTCTGAGCTTGAACATAGGCAAGGTTGATCTTTGATCATCCCCTGAGTCATTTAGGTCATTCTTTATGCGTTCATCACATTGGCATCCATTTTCCCACCCTTTAAGCGTCCATCGCAATGGCATTCATTTGCTTATCTTTGTTATGGTTGGGTTAGTCCTTTAGGCATCCGTCGCATTGGCAATCCATTTGCCCATCTAGTCTGCATCTTAAGTCAGTTCTTTAAGCAATAAAATGGCAAATCCATTTGTCCATCTTATCATCGAGTCATTCCACCACTAGTCGAACTACGTGGTCTCTACGTGTATAACGTAGGCAAGGGTAATCTATAGATCAGCTCCTGAGACCCCTAGGATAGGTCTTTAGGTTAGTTTATTCATCTGAAAATGTGAACATTCCAAAAAAATAGCCTCAAAATATCTGAAAAAACCAAAATAGTGCATCCATTTCATCTCGCTTTCACCCGTGATTGTCATCACTTATAATAAAACAATCATATCTTTCACCCTTTGGTGAGTCAATCAGAAATAAGTGTAGCAAGTTCCAAAGTGAATGCTTAATCGTTAAAGTCTCAAGTCTAGATCAGTAAGCAAGCAAGTTGGTCAAGATGGAGTATCAATAGCTTATCACCCAATCAATCTCACCAAAACCCTGATCACTACATGTCCTAGGATGAAGCTTTCCTATGATGGATATAAGCATCAGGTACTCCATAGTAGTTTAGACTTAGCTAGTGGTACGATGAACATCAGCTTGTTTGTTTACTTTATCTTGGTCTTGTTTTGACTTATCTTATTTTGCACTCATTCCAAGGACCTCTCAATGATGCCTAAACAAAATAGGTTTAGAGAGAAAGGAATGGGGCAATGATCATTATCTTTTTATATGTTGTGCTTGTTGGATATTCTTGTAAAATAACTTTTTCATGCATACTTTGTTTTGTTTGTAGGAAGGATGTTTTAGGTATCTTGTTCACCACATAAGAAGGCTTGCCTTCTTATGTTTTGGCCCGAGATGCCTGGAATATCTGAACTACATTCTGAATAAGGTTATGTTTGTCAAGTGTGAACAAGAGTACTCCTATCTGATTGTCGAGTCAAAGTCCATCACACTAGGTACAACACCATCTTGGTCCTTTATACCTTGATGCATCGTACCTATGTGCGTTATCAAACATAAAGTAATTGGTCCTTTGAAAATACCAACTCCTGGTAAGCAAGGCATCATCATCATCGATAATAATGTGAACTTCTGTGGATCCTCCTTCCATCATCTTATTCTTCTTATTCTTCTATCTTTACTAACATGTCTATCTAAAATCGGTGCAGTATATCAAAAATTGCACGAGACTACCCATGGTCGATGACTATCCATACATCATCAGATTTGTCTACATCAAAGAAGTTTCATCCTCTGATCAAGAGAACCACTCCTCTCGCATTTTATCGTGATCTCGATCGAAAAATTGAACATTTTGGCTCGATCTCTCGAGGGGGCAATATATCTAGCATTATCCTTCCACTGGGGCAATAGTGGAGCATTTGAGAAATTGAGAAGCTTTTAACTTTTGATCATAGCAGTTTATTTCTTTGAACCAATGCAACAAGTACATTGCTTCAAAGAGGGACAAAATGTAGACATGGAAAATGTACAATTCGGTTTGAGACATTGAATCCTGATCTATTAACACCATTTCATCCTGAATCATCTCTTTTGCTAGTCATTTAATCGAACAATCTACATTTGATTAAATTCATCTCTCCATCTCCTGTTAATTAAATAAATCAATTTTATTTAATTATTTCTATAATTCCTCTTTTAATTAAATAAATCATTTTATTAATCCCTAAGTCTTCTCATTAAATTCAACCTTGCTTGATTTAATCTAACATTATTCTCTTTGGTTAAATAAATCAAATTGTTTATTTAATAAATCATTTCCTCTCAATTTCTGACTTGAATCTAAGTCTAAATTGTCACATCACCTAATTCTTCATTAAGCTAATCAAATCCATGATTAACTTAATCCCTCTCACTAAAATCCTCTAGAGAATGCAACTTGCACAATAAATCAATTACTTTGATTTATTAATTCTCCTATTTTCCCTCACAAAGCATCAAAAAGAGAATATTCCTCTTTTGAATTCAAAAAGGCCAAGTGGATTTGTACATCCAACAAGGCATTCATTCCTCTTACATGTCCTTGTGCATTGAGCCAAGTGGCATTTATTTCATTCCTTTTTCCCTCTCACATGTCATTTCTCAAATTTGAAATGCCACCTAATTGCATTTATTGGCACTTTGGCCAAAATGTGCACAACTTTCAGCCATTCACATCTTGACAAATGGCACTTGGCCATTGGATGTTGAATGATCCCACATTACTCTATTTTACTCTCTTTTCCAGTTTAGAAATCTATAAATTGGAGGCTTCTCTCCTCATTATCCATCCACAATTTTGAGTAGACTTACTATACTCAAATTTAGTTCAATATCTACGTCTTCATGCAATTTTATTCTCTTCATTTGAGAATTAATCTTACTCATACCATCATTTAGCTTGTTCAAGGATTGGGAAAGGGCTGCTTACTACACAACAATGGTGGCACCAATCCACTATGGGATGAAGGTTTAATTGTGTTTTTATATGCTTCTGTTTAACCTGCTTTTATGCTCATTAGTTGCATATTTAGACATGATTGAATATCTCATAGGGATGTTAAATTTTTTGTTTTAAACTAACTTTCGTGCTAAGAACACGAAATTGTTTGAGATGATTTTGTTTGCATATTTTTAGCATCCACAAAAAGTACTAGGAAAAAACCCACTTGCTCAACATCAAAACGTTCCCAATGATAGAAACAAATCCTGGTCTAGAAACAAAAATGTTAGCAATGATGGTCTTGTCGATGCTAAGACTGTACATACAAGACCGGTCATCACACTTAGAGGCTACAATCCAAATCAAGACACGAAAAATAATCCAGATCAAATAGCTAATTTTGACCGAAATTCACAACAACAACGCCCACAAAGGCAATTTCCTAAATGTGAATTTACCCCTTTAGGGCAACCAATCAAGACAATATTCAAAGAGCAGATTAAAAATGATCTCCTAAAACCATTGGAACCAAGAGAATATGATCCTGAATAGTTTAAACCTTCATGGTGGGATGATAATGCCTATTGTGAATATCATCAAACAAAAGGACACAACCTACAACAATGTTGACAACTCAAGAATATCATACAAGACTTTGTTGAAGATGGAACCATAGAGATAAATGGGCAGAAACACACCAAGAATAGCAATCATACTATCTTCATGGACCCATTACATGACCACATGAAAGGAAAGGCCTCTAGTTCAGGAAACAAGAATATTCCATCAGCCAATTATGCCAATACCAATTATGACTATGGAAAAGGTGAGATCATAAACCACCTCCAACCTGCAAATGAAAATTTCCATACCATCATCATTAAGAAGCATCCTGAATGTGCTATAAATACATGCATAACCAAGATAACTCTCCCAGGTCCTTCTTTTGAGCCACCTACATAGTCCTCCAAGTCTAAGTACAATCTTCTTGATCAACTGAGCAAGACCCCAGTGTAGATATCCATCTTGGAACTGTTGACTTTGTCACCTAATCATTGAGCTATTCTCGAGAAAGGCTTATAGAACACGACTATCCCCACTGACTTAGATGTCAACTGTTTCAAAGAAATGGTAGGATATTTAACCAGCTCCCATCATGCCACATTTTCCCAACAGGATTAATCAACCGAAAAGACTGATCATAATGACCCATTACATCTTGAAGTAGTAGTCCATCAAACTAAAGTCAGACGAGTCTTAGTAGACGGAGGATGGGGTTTGAACTTGTGTACCATAAAATTGGTTAAGGCATTGGGATTCTTAGAAGAATGCATAGACACCTCTAAGATTATTATCATCAAGGCTTACGATGATGAGGAAAGATCATCCAAAGGAGTTGTCACACTCCCAATCAGAATTGGCTTGACAATTATGAACACCAGCTTCCAAGTCTTAGATCTCACTCTTCCATATAACCTATTGTTATGTAGACCTTGGATACATGAAATGAAAGTTTTACTTTCCACATATCACCAATGTCTCAAATTTATGTATAATGGCACCAAGATCACAATTGATGGTGATCCAGATCTATTTCAATATTGTACAAACCTAAGGGAAATTCCACAACGCCAGGTTCCCATTAATCAACAAGCTTCATCATCCACTTTATCCCTATACGTTGACCCATGACATCTCATCAAGTCCATTTCATTAAAACCACCATCATCCACTCCTAAGGTTGAGATAGAAGACAAAGGATGTGGACAGTATCATATGAAGGCATCCTACTATGTTAGTTAGTTGGTTCCACCCAAGGCATATGGTTTACCCCTAGTAGATAGAAGACAATCTGTAGTCACATTTTATGTTCCCCCTACAATGACATTAACCAAATGGGGAGAGTTAAGTGAAGAAGTTGTGGATCAAGGTGATATTACCTCCTGGTTTTACTAGGATGACAATGAATACCCCTCACCGTTAATTCAGATAGCTAAAAATGAATATTGAAAAGGATTTAAGATAATCCAAATCAAAGGCTATGATAGAAATAGTGGGTTAGGACTCCATCAAACTAGAAGGACAAAACCTATCATTGTCTCACCATGCCCGAAAGGCCTAGGGCTAGGGTTTCAACCGCTTAGAATTGGGTTTCCTAGTGCTTCGTCACCATTTCAAGAGGAAGTAAGTGCTTATGAAGACATCAAGATATCTCAAGAACCAATTGCCCCAGTTTATGATGAATCCCTTGACTCAAGTAATTATGAATGGGATTCCCTTTCCTCAACCAGCACTATGAACCTAGATAATCTATTTGGAGAACTAGAAAAAATGATAAAATCCATACCAAATCCATCTATTCCTCTCAATAACAATTCATTGACCAAAGAAGAATATCTTAATCACTATTAATGGGAAACCCCTAATCATGTTGAGAAAATGTGTCTCAACTTCCAGCTTGAAGTCCCTATTTTCATGCCTTGGCAAAAATCTGGTGTTTCTGTAGTTTACCGCCATACCACGCCTAGCTTTATTCTTTTTCTAACTACTTTACCATAGTGGTCTCTTCTTGCCCTGACGGTACCGCAGTGGAAGGGTAGTGGTTACCTCTATACTGCTCATAGTCTTTTCCTTGGCCACGGTGGTCACGGTTGGCATGTTTCGGCCTATCTTGTTGGTCACCATAATACTGTGGGTGGATAAGAAACTAACCATAGTGGCCATGGTGATACTGCTAATGGTGGCTCTAGCAATTACTACAGTATCATGGATGGTGAGCTTTCCCACCACGGTGGCTATAGTAAAACCACTAGTGGTCTAGCTGACAAACACTGCCTTACTGAGGGGTGGCCTGTCGACCCCCACGGTAGGGTAGTTTGAAAGCCAATGGTCCCATAGACCAGTCATCCAATTATGATGGTTAGACCTTGACTTGATAGTGATAGCACAAGGAAGGAGCAATAGGGCTCGGTGAAGTTGTCAGCGAGCTCAAATGGCCATTATCGCCACACCGCAGACGGGTTGGTTGGACTCGACAGTAGCATAGGGTTCTTTGGTGGAGCTTGGTGGATTCAAAGGTTGAGACTGAATGGCTCACTATGTCACAGCGAGGCAAGACCGACAGGGGCACGATAGCGAGGGTATGGTCAAGGTGAGCTTAGACGAGCTCATCACCATACCACGAGCAGGTCAAACAAGCTCGGTGGTAGAGCGGTAAGGACTTGGAGAGCTCAGTGAGCTCGGAGGTAGGTCTGACTGAGTTGGACTTAGAGTCAATAGTGATTGATGAATTAACAAAAGACACGTGGCAGGTTGTCATCAGTTTGATTGGCTAAAAGCCAATGTAGTAAATGACAGTTAATGTAGACTTGTTTGGTTGGTGATAGGAACCCGAATATGGCAAGGAATTGAATGCCTGGGTGGCTCAATGTAGGGAAATCTATCATGGCAGATTGATGGTGTGATTGATCGATCGGTGCATGAATCTAAGTGTGCAACTGGTTGAAGACATTGATTGCATGATGTATGAATTGGAAACTTGAGTACATCATTTATGTTCACAAAGAGCATGTAGGGTGACAAGTTAAGTTGATGAAATTAAGAGGTTCAAAATTCATGTTTTTCATATGAGATTCATTGTAATAGTGAGAGATAACTCTAAGCTGCTATGAGCTAATCAGAAAAAAGACTGAACATTGTATGTAATTCTTTGTTACTGTAATACAATAGTCTTGACTTTGGATGGTGGGTTCTTTACTTGGAAAGGTTTTCCCACTTATATCTTGTGTCATCTGTGAATGCTAAATTTTGTGTAATCTCTTTTGTGATGCATGTATTTATCTTAGTAGTTTTAGATACTATTGAAACTTGTTTACAACTCTTCTCCTCTGTTGTATTAGTGTTAAGGGAAAGTTTTTGCACTATTGGGTCATTTGATCCTCCATTTTTTTCCCCTTCAAGTGGTATCAGAGCCTGGCCAGTTGTGTTTTCTTTGTAGAAAAGATCAAATTTTTGTGCTAATACTGTTTCAGTGGGAGTATTACTATGTTAAAACTTGTTTGTATCTAAGATGGTGAGTACATTAGGTAGAGTAGAGATTGAGAAGTTTAATGGCAGCACCTTTGAGTTATGAAAACTCAAGATAGAAGAATTTCTTGTGGATAGAGATGTCTGGATTGCAGTGTCTGGAACTATTCCACAAAGTATGAAGCAAGAGGATCAAGACCTTGCTGATAGAAAAGAAAGAGGTCTTATAAGACTAAGTCTAGCCAATTCTGTACTCCTGAACGTCCATGAGGAGAAGTCTGCAGCTTTATTGTGGAAGAAGCTTGGAGATATTTATCAGGGAAAGTCTCTGGTAAATAAGTTATTCCTGAGAAAGAATTTGTAATCCTTGAAGATGGACAAAGGTGCATCTGTTGCAAACCATCTGAACTCATTTAACATGAGTGTTACTTAGTTGGCTTCTATAGATGTAAAGATTGAGGAGGAGGATCATTCCATGCCCCTATTGTGTCCATTACCTGACAATTGGGATCATCTTGTGATGGCCATTGGAAGCACCACCATTGCTTTCAAGATGGAAGATGTTGTTGCCTCATTATTGTCTGAAGAGATGTAGAGGAAGTCTTCAGAGATGGCCAAAGAGGATCTTGCTATCTGAGGTAGACCAAAGGAGAAAGGAAAAAAGAAAGACAAGAAATCCAAATCCAAATCTACAAGGAGATCAAAGTCTCTTGGTAAAAAGTCCAAGGTAAAGTGCTCAAATTATGGGCAACCTGGTCACATTCAAAAGGATTGCAAGGAGAAGAAGAAGAATGCTTCTGACAATGAATCTTTTCAAAGTGATGCAAATGTCTTCACTATAGCCTTGGCAACTCAGGCACCAGATGATGTCTGGCTAGTTTACTTAGGTGCATCCTTTCACATGATGTCCCATAGAGAATGGTTCTCTAAGTATGAGAAGTATGATGGTGGAAAGGTGTACTTGGCAAGTGATTCAACATTGGAGATAGTTGGCAGAGGAAGAGTCAGAATTTAGTTTCTTGATGGGAGAGTCAAAGCGATTGGTGGCGTACTACACATTCCAGGTCTGGCTCAAAATCTTCTTTCTGTCAGTAAGTTAAATGATGTTGGTGTATAAGTTTCTTTCTCTAGTAGAGGATGTAAAATGGCTAGAGGTGCAATGGTGCTAGCTAAGGGTGTTCATACTGGCACTTTGTATAAGTTGTATGCATGTCCTATTCAATGTAACAGTGCCTTTGTAAAGTCAAGCAATGTTGCTCCTATAAAGAAAGATGAAGACACTTCTCTATCTGCAAATACTTTAAAGGTAAAACTCCCAGCTAAGAAGACTATGTTGTGGCATCATAGACTAGGTCACATAGGTAAGAAAGGTTTAAAAACTTTGAAGAGTAAAAATATTCTAGATGGGCTTGATGATTGTAACCTTGAGTTTGATTTTTGTGAACATTATGTCTATGGAAAACAACACCGTGTTTCATTCTATTCTAGTCCTCATAAATCTTCTGAAATACTGGATTATGTTCATTCTGATGTGTTTGGACTAGTTAATGTTCCTTCATTATCGAAGTCTAGATATTATGTTTCTTTTATTGATGACTGTTCGAGAAGGGCATTTCTATACTTTCTTAAAAGTAAATCAGAAGTGTTCAGTCAATTTAAAGAGTTTAAATCTTTGGTAGAGAATCAAACTAGAAGGAAGATTAGTTGTTTAAAGACAAACAATGGTAGCGAGTTTTGTTCTACATATTTTGAAAGGTACTGCACTCATCATGGAATTAAAATACATAAAACCACACCTTACACTCCACAACATAATGGAGTTACAAAAATGTTAAACAAGGCGCTGATGGAAAAAGCAAGGAGTATGTTGAGTGGTGCTGGTCTACAATAGAATTTTTGGGTTGAGGTTGTGGCTACAACATTTTATCTAATAAACCAATCTCCTTACTCTGGTCTTGTTGATATGACACCTTTGGAAGTATGGTTTGGTAAGAAACCCTCTTAGAGGCATGTTCGTGTATTTGGTTGTGAGGCATATCTTTATGTGCCAAATGAAAAGAGATCTAAGTTGGATAATAAGGTTGTCAACTATATTTTCATTGGCTATGGAGCTGGTGTGAAGGGATACAAGCTTTGGAACCTTGTTACTGAGAAGGTTATATATAATAGAAGTGTGATATTATGGGAGCTGAAACCTTAAGTAAGTGATCAACAACTTGAAATAGATTAGACTGATAAGAAGGAAAAAGATGTAGTTGAGATTCCCCAAATGCCAGAAAGGGAAGAGTTGCATGATGTACCTGAGACTGAGGAGAGTTCAAGTTGCTATGAGAGTTTTGATGATGAAGAACCACAAGCTCAACCTATAAGAAGATCTACACGAGAAGAAAGACAACCTAAAAGGTTTGGTTTCTCATTGTTAGATTTGAACTATGCCTATGCTTTAATTACTAGCATTGATTAGCCTAGGACTGTTAAAGAAGCAATCAACATGGCTGATTCAAATTCTTGGCTGGAAGCCATGAATGAAGAGATGGACTCATTGAAGAAGAATGAAACCTGGGATTCGGTACCACTACCTAAAGGGCAAAATCCTATTGGCTGTAAGTTGGTATTTAAAAATAAGATAGGTCTTGATGGTGTGTATGTTAGAATGTGTATATCAAATGGAAATTAAACTAACACACCAATGAAACATTAGATTAAAGAAACTAAATTAAAGAGAGACAAATGCAAACTCTAAACATAGGCAGCTTCTTCAAATTTGTCCCATTGTCCTCTATCTCCAAGGATTCGTCTTAAGATGCTAGCTCTCAGTTGTTTTAAGCAGTAGCTTGTAGAATGGCAACTTGAGAGAATGAGATTAATTGAAAATGCATGTGCATTGCTATATGCTTTAAGCTATGAAATTGAAATGCTAAGATGCTGATTATTCTAATATGTTGGTTTGAATGCAACTATAGTAATTATGTATGAAATCTAGGATGAAATCTACTTACCGAATGGTTGTATTTATAGATTTTCGGAGGCAAAAAACCCAATTGGCGGAGATCGACAGTTGTAATTCAAACTTGCCAGAATGAACGGTGTGAGATCAAGAGGTTGAGAGAAAGATGGAAGGTTGAGAAGAAAGTGGAAGAATGTTTTCAACCCACAAAACCATCCTCATTAAAAATGGAAATAAACATGGCATTTATTTCCTTATTTATGAAAATTGGTTGAAGTTTGAGGATAATTGCTAATTAATTAAATAAATTTATTTAATTATGTGTGACATGTGCAAATGGAAGTTTCCATAATTTAAATAATTACTATTTTAATTATGCATGAGAAGTGAGAGAAAAATGAGTTAATTAAATACTTACCATATTTAATTATGTGAGAAGTTAAATGGTTTAGAAGAATATTCCATAATTCAAATTTAAACATTTAAACTATTAGAAATAGAGTGATAATTAAATAAATAAATTATTGAAGTTTATTTAGTTTAATTAAGAGGAAAGTAGCAATAATTAAATAAACTTATTTATTTAATTTAACTAGAAGAATTAGAAAAATGAACAATATAAATAAATAATTAAATTTATTTATATGTAGATGACTTTAGAATATTAATTAAATAATCCATATTTAATTAATTAGCAGTTTGAATAACTATGACCATTTTTTAGATGTGTACATTTTGCCCCTCTTTGAAGTGATGTGTTTTACACATTGCTTCAAAGAATTTTGAAAATTGATGATGCTATATGCCCCCTCGAGAGATAAATCGTGTGATGATAAAGATGATTCGAAAGAATTGAATTGATTTTCTAAAAGAGAATTGGTGATTTAACTCTCAAAAAGGTGCTTTGGATAGTAAAAATAAAAATAATTTGCCACTTTTACCCCTTTAAAAGGTGCAAAAGGTGAAAATTTATTTTCATTTGAATAGTAACCTTTGAGAATTTTCTGAGATAAAAAACGAGATGCCGATCCATTATGAGTGCCACCGTTTTGAGTGAGCCCGCCATCATCAAAGACCTGTCGCCTATGGACCTCCAGTAAGTAGATCAAATCCTCTTTGTCGAATTTTAAATGATTTTTCAAATGCTTTTTGAATTTTTTTATTTTTTGAATTTTTGATTTAGCGCATAGGATTTTAATTCAACACATGCGATCTTTCTTTTAGTGCATAGGTTAGATTAAAAAGTGCATCCAAAGTGGCGCATAGGTACAAAATAGATGTGCATAGGTGTGTAGATTAGCGCATAGGTGAAATAGCGCATAGGATAGATCAAATGATGCATCCATACAACCTGCCTGCATAGGATGCCAGATTAGCGCATAGGCTAGACTAGCACATATATTAACTGTTTCAGTGCATTTTCTTGATAAAATAGCACATTCATGATTTAGCACATCCATAGTCTGTTTTAGTGCATCCATGGGTTAAATTTGTGCATCCATGTTTTGGTGCATTGATTGAATATTTTGGCGCATCCATGGATTTTGCCAAATTTCAATTTTTGAAGAAAAATTGATATGTGCTTGATGATTGTTGCTAGATTAGACAACTGATTTTATGGTTTTGAAGAACATCAAGATTAGATTTGCATGATTTGATAAATTTGTCTTTGTGCTTTGAAGAACAAATAGTAGAAATGATAGTTTTTTCTTTTGTGCATGAAAGACAAATGATAGATGATAGATTTGCTTTCCTTATTGAAAGACAAATAGATGCTGATAGATTTAACTATTAAATTTGTTTCCATGCGATATGAAAAATAAATAGTATAGATGATAGATTAATTTGCTTTCATGCTTGAAAAAAATAAGATTTGATTTGGTTGAACTGATTGCTTGATTTGATTTGAAATTCCCTTTTGTTGATTGATTTGCATGATTGCTTGATTGATTTGAAAAGGAGGAATTTAACCTCCTCCAGTTTAGAGAGAGATTCCCTGTACCTAGGAGATGGATCAGTAGTTGTCCCATGATGATTTAGGGATTATACACCAATGTGGATTGGGTCATTTGTTGGCGATGCCACAGTATCGAGTCAACAAGGCACTATTGACTACATTGGCTGAGAGGTGGCACAGTGAGCATAACACTTTTCATCTATTGACAGGTGAGATTACGGTGACACCCGAGGATGTATACAGGATCTTGGGTATTCCTATAGTTGGTGAGCTTGTGATCTATGATCACAAGGAGATTGGAGGGAACGACGCTTTGAGATGAGTCTTCTAGGATCCTCATGTCTCCAGATATGAGATTCCTTGGAAGGAGATGGTGGAGAGATATGCCCCACTGCCTTCATTGTTAGCAGGATTCATCGGTGGTTTCCTTTGTCTTGATCGTAGGGCAAAGGGGCTATCAATTGGTTGGGGTAGGATTTTGGAGGACATGCTTCTCCATCGTACCAGATATGAATGGGGGTCATACATGCTTGCCCATCTGTACCACAATCTTCATCAGGTCATGTATACAGGTGGGAAGAGTCTCTCCTGTGGGGTGACTCTATTACAGATATTTGCATGGGAGCATTTTAGGATTACACGGCCCATCGTCCGAAGAGATCGTCCCCTTGTCCAGCCAAGGTTAGGAAAGTTAGAGTACTGGCGATGTGTGTTGGATGATCTATATACAATCATCTAGAGACCGTATCTTGACTGTGACCTATGGGAGGTAGATGATATAGAGCTGCCTTATGTGACCAGATCGAGATACCTAATTGGTTGCACACCTTTTATCATTGAGTGATTCCTAGTTATGAGGGTGTTGAGGTAGTTGGGATTGGTACAAATGATGCCACAGGGTGTGGAACACTATGCCAGATGTTGAGAGCATGTATCAGAGTGGGGTCCATTTGTGACCATTGAGGTAGCTAGGGTAGAGTATCTTGAGTTATAGCTAGATCTATGGGCTATGCATCTAGAGGTTATAGATGTATGGATGGTGGATGATTATGTAGCTTATTTTTACACACATCCCTTCTTGAGGTTTACTAGTCTAGAGGAGCCTGCCCCACTAATGGGAGGGCCAGTTATATGGGTAGGGTGTCGAAAACCATAGGGACATCTAGTAGTAGGGTAGCCATAGGGTCAGGCACAGGTACCAGCATAGGCAAGGGTATAGGTATAGCAAGATGAGGATATCGGTTGGGTGGCTATGGATGTGGATGAGGAGAATTCAGAGGATGAGGAGATGGAGGAGGAGGAGTTAGATGTCTCAGATAGTGGGGATGACGGGGATGATGGGGGTGGTGGGAGTGGTGGGTACATATTTTTCTTTGATGTTCCCTTCAGTGCAAGGCCACGGACCTCTAGAGTAGTGGACTAGCCGAGTACTTCGGCTCCATGGATTATTATCAGGGCTCCTCACAGGAATAGATTGATGCGCTGTAGGTAGAGATTCAGACTCTTCAGAGTCAATTAGCACAGTCTCAGAGGACCATAAGTCAACTTCGGGCACAGGTTGTACAACCACCACCTTCTGACCCACAGGTAGCTCAGCTTACAACCGAGAGAGACAGTTTCAAAGAGAGATGCATACAGGCTGAGGGGGTAGCCGAGAGATTGCTTAGATCAGTTGAGAGCACCTCTATTGGAGAGGTTGTAGTACAGGAAATGAGGACTACTTGGGAGGCCGAGTATTATAAGATGAGATATTTCAAGGTAGTCCCACCTAAGAGGAGGATTTCCTTTACACAGTCAGGTACTCAAACTCAGACCCATTCACACAGTCATTCCAGGAGTGCTACCAAGAGTGTGGGTTAGCCACTCAGATGAGAGATCAGAGTTTCTAGGAGTAGAGATCTAGCAAGACCTACTACCTTAGGATGCAGAAATAGCCATGCTCCATAGCCAGATGCCCCTCAATGATGAGCTTTTTGATACATTTATTCCATTGTATTTGATATATCTTTTTGAAACATTTGATATCCTTATATTTTTGGACATTTATTTTGATGAGATTTATGAGATGTAGTGGTGATTTGATTATGCACGTGTTATGGATGATTTATGCACATGTTATGGATGCATATTTTTTTTATATTTTATATGCTATGTCTTGTATGATGATGCAATAATGATATGATGTAATCTAAATGATTTTCTTTCATGATGTATGTAATGAAAATATGATGTAAGATGTAATGATGTTATTGATAAAATGAGATGAATATGATTTATGAAGATGTAATATGTAATGAATGATATGCACATGACATGATTTATGACGTAATATGATAATAAT
Organism: Sequoiadendron giganteum; assembly: GCA_007115665.2. NCBI lineage: Eukaryota > Viridiplantae > Streptophyta > Pinopsida > Cupressales > Cupressaceae > Sequoiadendron > Sequoiadendron giganteum. The sequence continues at coordinate 365,644,927 of CM021102.1, read as the reverse complement.
AATAATGATGTAATGGAAATGAACTTATAATATATGACGAAATGGAAATGATCATGATAACCTAAGTGATGATATGAAAAGAATGAAATGGATGCAACTTTATTATGAATGTGTGTGAATCAATGCAAATGTAAATGTTAATGAATGATTATAATGAATGATTAAAATAACAGCCATGCATATGATATGTACTGATGGGTAATGACAATGATGAATGAAATGAGATTTAAAGGATATGATAATGAAAAGAAATTATAATGTAAGTATGCAAATGTAACGATAATGATAAAATGAATGATGGTGAAAAAAAATGATGTGAATTGAATGATAATGGAAAATGATGTTACAAATGTCCAAATTTACTCAATTGTTTGTTTTGAAAAGATAGATGAAATACTTACCAAACTTCAAAAAATTCTATCTTATACAGCCTTCAAAATGCAAACCTAAATGTAGTGACGAATCATTCTCTCTTTTTTCATTTCATACTGTGCATGATTTTCATCATTGAGCCTTTTACATATGTTGAAAATTAGTACAAGCATCAAAGGGTATGTTAGCACCTATGATGACCTGAGTACTGCTTTCATGATTTTTGATGTAGCAAATTAATACAAGCATCGAGGTATAATTGAACCAAGATGACTTGAGTATTGTTTGCATAAACAAGTAGAAACTAAGCATTTTCTTATGCAAATTCCAAAATTTCATCGATGATACATTGTAGAGCATGTCCCATGATCAATTTGTAGAATACTACTGATTAGTTTACAGAAAACAAGCCAAGAAAAATCATACTTCTTCCTTGTGATTCTAATTTAGTATATCATCGAACCACTACAAAGATATGATGTCATCAAATATCAAAACAACAGTTGCAACTTATGCTTTAAGTTTGTCATTCATTTTATTCAAATTAAGATCATCCAATTTGTTTCTGTTATCTATCCCAAATAGTTGTGCAAGTCTCAAATGTAATTGGATAATTTTGTTGTTTCCGGATATTCTAATTCTTGAGATATGTTATCAATTGCCTGCTAGAAAGCTCTAAGAAGCGAACTGCCTCTACCTAGTGACCTTGTACTGTGACTCCCCTTAGACACAACCACTGCTAAGGATAACCTGAATTATCAAGCCATGGTGAGATCCTTGTTGGTTCAAGGAGATGATGTGATGTATGATGTGAATGTAATGGCTCGACATGTATGTGATGCAGATGAAAAGATGAATATGCAAAAAGGTATCCTAATAGATAAGAGAGCTAAACGAAATCACAAACAACGCCTATTTGCCAGGTTTTCACAATTTGTTTTTATTGCACTTTTTTCCTAATTTTATGATTTGTTTGTTGTTACCAAGACGCTTGTTTGCCAAGTTTTCATCAAGGCAATGATTTTTCTTCTTTTTGATTTTTTTGTATTTTTGCTCTTTTTGATTTTTTTTTGTATTTTTGCTCTTTTTGATTTTTGTCTTTTTGCTCTTTTTGATTTTTTTTGTATTTTTTTCAAGAATTTTTATATTGTTTTTGATATTTTCAAGCATAGAACTTCTTCAGATGTATGTTGTTGGTTGGATCTTCAAAGAGGTCCCCTTTTGCTGTTGTCAACTGATATGCCCCCAATCCATATGCTACAATGATTATGAACAGGCCCAACCAATTATGTTCGAATTTCCCTTTCTTTTCCTGATCCTGCTGATTTCAGTGGTTTTCTTTGAGAACCAAGTCACCCACTTGAAAAGTTCATGGTTTGACTCTGTAATTGCAGCTGTGAGACATAACCTATTGATATCCCTTCAAATGATTAACTGTAGTTTGATGATGCTCATCAAGCAGTTCCAGCTCTTGCAACCTTGATACTTTGTAATTTTCATCATTGATTAACCCCTTAAGTGATACTCAAAGTGAAGGAATCTACACTTCCAGTGGTAGAATAGCTTATGCTCCATAAACCAAAACATAAGGAGTACCACCCATTGGTGTGTGAATGCTTGCTATGTATGCCCATAATGCTAGATTCAATTGGACATGCCAATCACGACCTACTTCATTCACTGTTTTCTTCAAAATCTTTAGAATTGTTTTGTTTGAAGCTTCATCTTGACCATTCCCTTGCGGATAGTAAGGTGGAGAGAACCTGCGTTGGATGTGAAATCTTTCACATAGCTCATCAAAATCTTGATTTTTAAAGGGTCTTCCATTGTCTATGTTAATGGAGTTGGGAATGCCATATCTACAAATGAAATAATTCAATATGAATGAAGAGATTTGTTTACCCATAATAGTTGTTAGGGGAACAACTTCAATCCACTTAGTGAAGTACTCGGTGGCTATAATGATGAATTTATGTCCATTTGAAGATGATGGGTGTATCTTGCCAACCAAGTCCAATCCCCACTGAGCGAAAGGCCATGTTGTGGTGAAGGGTTGTAATTCTTGAGCAAGAGAACGAATGAGATTCCCATGAATCTAACATTTTGCACATTTCTTCACAAAGATGAATGATTCCTTCTCAATGGTCGGCCAGTAGTAACCCAATCTCACAATTTTCTTCGCTAAAGTTAGTCCACTTGAGTGTGTTTGACAAATACCACCATGCACCTTATGTAAAGCTTTTTCTGATTCATCACGTTCGAGACATCTAAGAAGAGTACCATCTAGACTACGCCGATATAAGACATCAGTAATTAATGTGTAACGAGAGGATTGACAGATGAAATTTCTTTTCTAATTTGTAGACAAATCTAAAGGCAAAACAATATCCTTTAGGTAAGTGTAAATTTGGCCATATAGGGGAGAATCAGAATTGGTTAGGTGGTAAATGGTTTGAGTTTCCAAATTTTCATGGGTGGGAGAAAACAATTGTTCCACCAGGAAATCATACCTTGTTTGATTCTCTGTCAACTAGAGTAAAGATGCTATTGTAGCCATTGCGTCAGTTGCTTTATTATCAATACGTGGAATTTGTATGAACTTGATATCCACAAAGTATTTCTTGAAAACATCCACCATCTTTTTTTGAGGTACCAACTTGTCATCCTTAGTGTGATATTCATCATTGGTTTGATTTATAACAAGTTGTGAATCACCAAAAACTTGAAGTTCTGTGATTTTCCAATCCACTGCAATTTTCATTCCAATTAATAATTCCTCATACTCAGTTATGTTTTTTGTGCAAGGAAAAATTAGTCGGTAAGACTTTGGAATTGTATTTCCTTAAGGTGTAATAACAAGAATCCCTACTCTTGAACCATGTTGAGTGTAGGAACCATCAAAGTAGAGTGCCCATGACTGCTTAATAACTGTTGTGAATACATTGACATCAGGAAAATCAATGTGTATTGGGTATTCCACTGGAATTGGTGCTTCTGCTAACTAATCTGCAATTACATGTCCCTTTATAGCTCTATGATCCACATAATGAATGTAAAATTTGCTCAGGATCATGACCCATTTAGCCAACCTGCCAGTTAGGGTTGCTTTACTTAGAATATATTTAAGTGGATCAATCTTAGCCACAAGCTTTATTGTATGTGCTAGCATGTAGTGTCATAACTTTTGAGAAGTGAACACCACTGCTAGGCAAGCTTTTTCAATGAATGTGTAATTTAGCTCATGACTTGTCAATGTTCGACTGATATAATAAATGGCTCGCTCCTTTCTTGAGTTGTCTTCCTGTGCCAATAATGCTCCTAAAGACACTTTGGTGGCAGAAATATATAGTATAAGCGGTTTTCCTTGCACTAGTGGAATTAATATTGGTGGATTCATGAGATACTACTTTATCTGATCAAACGCTGCTTCACACTTGTCCTCCCATTTAAATGGAATATTTTTGTGTAAGAGATGAGTGAATGGTAGACTTTTATCCACCAGTTGGACAATGAATCTTTGGATGGATTGTAATCATCCTTGCAAAGAGCATAATTGACTAATGTTCTTTGGTGGTGGCATATCAAGAATTGCTTGTACCTTAGCTGGATCCACCTCCATTCCATTTTTTGATACAATGTAACCTAGCAACTTTCCAGATTTCACTCCAAAGACACATATCTTTGGATTAAGTCTCACCTTGAATTGTTCAATTCTTTTGAAAATTTTAGATAAGATATCTATATGTCCTTCTCTTGTGTTAGATTTGGCAAGGAGATCATCGACATAGTCTTCCATGAATTTATGCATCATATCATGAAAAATTGTTGTCATTGCACGTTGGTATGTAGCTCCTATGTTTTTCAACCCAAATGGCATTACGTTCCAACAATAGGTACCCCAAGGACATGTGAAGGCTATTTTATTCTGATCCTCTGGTGCAATATTTATCTGGTTGTATCCTAAAAATCGATCCATTAATGAGTACATTGCATGCCCAACCATCAAATCAACAATCATATCTATATTGGGTAGAGGAAATTCATCTTTAGGACATGCTTTGTTCAAATCTTTGAAATCTGTACAAATTCTAATCCTTCCATATGGCTTTGAAATAGGTATGTTATTGGAGATCCATTCCACATAGTCAATAGACCGAATATATCCAACATCTAAAAGCTTCTTTAATTCCTCTTTAACCAATAATGCAACATGTGGATGCATTTTTCTAAGTTTTTTTTTTACAGGTTTTGCCCCTGGCATAATAGACAGATGATGCATGATGAGATCTGGATCCAATCTAGGCATATCTGCATAGGACCATACAAAACTGATTTGATTGTTCTTTAGAAATTCTGTGAATCCAAAAATTTCCTCTTCTGCTAGAGATGCAGCCAATTGCAAGACTTTGGGATTTTCTACAGTTCCTATATTGAGTGCCTTCGTTGGTTCAATTAAGATAGAAGACCTTTCCTAGTAATGTTCTTGGAGAGTGTCAAGTTTCCCATCCTCTAGTGCCTTTGGAAGGTTTTCACCATTGGATACACTTTTTTATTTTTCTCTTTTCTTGATCTAATATTGCCTTTGTTAGGTTTTCACCATTAGATCTTTCTTTTATGTTATTTATTTCATAGCTGAGAAACTTGGCACTTTCTTGTTGAAAACTCTGATCTTTTGGTTTCCTGGTGGAACTTGTTTCTGATGGGGATGAACAGAACAAAGGAAATTTATAATGGTTTCATCATTTGCAAAGGTTGGGACATCAATAGGTACGACTTGTTCCCAATCAATAAGTTCAAGATGGACCAAAGGAAATGGATCATTGGGATGAGTAAGGTCATTTGTCGTTAGAGTCATGATACTATTATTAATGTCATTATAGGGGAGATCTAGGATGGTATTCTCCTATGGATTATCTGTCTCACATTGAATCGAATCAGTTTCACTTGAGTCATCATCTCTTTGCAGAACGTAATCAAGCGGAGGCCTTGAGCTTTCCCCTTGTAAGAATGTCGGTGTGAACTTATGTATGATATCCACCCTTTTCTTTGAGATGACAATATCATCAAAGAAGTCATCCCACTCATACTCATTGGAATCAGTGTCAGAATTGTTTGCTTGAATTCTCAGGACTATTTCATTTAACTCCTCTTTAGACATTCTTTGTATCACTTCTTCCTTTGCATCTTCACCATATCCCAACCCAATTTTATCATTTGGGTGCATTGTCTTTAGTTGAATAGGTTCAATGATACCCTCTTTTCTCTTACCTATAGGGCCATTTTCTTCATAGCCCATTTGTTGCATGATAGCATAACCCTTTCCATATTGTTATGTGGGCAACTTGACAAGTTGTACCAATTCTTCTTCATCTTTATAAAGCCAATCAAGGATAGCTCTATCTTCCATTTCATTTTCTTTGATAAACACTCCATTAAACTTGGTAATGGGAACCAAAGCTAAGGCTAAAGCTATAGTAGCTTGCTATAAGGATGTTGATGGTTGACCATAGGATCTTGGAGATAGGGGTAAATTAGAAAGAGATAAAGAATATTCTCCCACTCCATTATCTTTCAATTTTATCTTGGCACCAAAAGTACTTATCATTTCCCTCGCTTGGTCATTGTACTTGGAGGTAGAGATGGCCAGGGCTTCTTTATTATGTGGGACGAGTGTGTTCTGAGTTGCTCTTAGGTTAGAGCAAGTTTGACTGCTAATGTAATCAGCAGGTACTATTACTTCCTGTCCATCATATGGGAACTTTAAGCATTGATGATAAGTATATGGAACAGCTTACATGTCATGGATCCATGGATGACCCAAGAGTATGTTATAAGTTAGATCGTGATCTAGAACCTGACAAAAGGTATTCTTCACAATAGGTCCCACTCTGATTGGTAGCATGATGAGGCCCTTGGAAGTCCTTTCCTCATCATCATATGCCTTGATTGTAATCTTCCTTCGTGGATCTATAGATTCTTCACAATAGCCCAAATCTAGGACTAACTTCAAAGTACAAATATTTAATCCGGCTCCCCCATCTATTAGGACACATCTAATGCGAGCTTTGTGAACCATGACCTCTAAGTAGAGTGATGAATTATGTGGATGGGTTATGGATGAGTCATCCTTTTCAGTAAAGGATAAACATGTGGATGGGGACAAGTGTCCCACCATAGCCTGACATTTATTAATATCTAGATCAGGGGATACGGTTGTATCAACAAGTGCCTTTTCTAGAACATCCTTATGTGTAGGTGACAATTTTAAGAGCTCCAATATAGAAATTTGGGCTAGTGTTTTTCGTAGTTGATCAACCAAATTGTATTGAATTGGAGGGGGAATTTCCGCTTTAGATGAGCTTCCTTTAACAATGATTTTAGCTTGTCCCCATGTCATAGCATTGACCTCTCGATATTATTGCTTACCCTTGATTTGGATAGCATTGATTTGCTGATCATCATTATAAATATGATTGATAATGATGTCATGGACATAATTAAAATTCTTGCCCTTATCACTCAAACATTCCCCCTTTTGATAATTAGGGAGAGGATCCTTGAATGCTTGATGGTTATCATTGACATTATGTCACTCAACCATGATGGTGCAGTTATCAATCAGATCTTGAACAATATTCTTTAACCCTTGGCAATTGTTTGTCTTATGACCTTTACACCTACGATAATCAGAAAAGTGTGAGTCATTCCATGATGGTGGTTTAACTCGAGGCTCATAGTCTCTTTGTGGTGGCAATGTAATAGTGTTTTGATTCAATAATTCTTTGAGAATGGATTCCAAAGATTGGCCCAAGGGAGTAAAACTCCTTCGATTAAAAAAATATGAAGACCTGGGCATATTTGAGTTTTGATTATTGTCAAAATTATTTCCACGATTATTAGTCACATTCCCTTGATTGGAAACATTACCTTGGGTACTAGAATTTCTAGCATTATTGCTACGTTGAACACTTGACACATTAAGGATGGTAGGCTTCACCTTCATGTTGTTAGCATCTACCACCCCATCATTCACAACATTTTTATTTCGAGTCCAAAATCGTGACTTGTCATTGTTGTTACCATTGTTGTTATTGTTGTTGTATGAATTTGAACCCTCCTTATCAATTTTCAAAACCCCACGCTTGACCAAAGCACCTTCAATAGTAATCACATTTTCAATCAATTTTTCAAATGATTGAGGACAATGAAGGTTTAGTTTGTAACTCATCTCCTAATTCAGACATCGATAAAGATCTCCATATTTTCTGTTTCAGGAACAAGACGAGAGTATCTAGCAAACACCCTTCTCCACCTTTTCAAAAATATAGTGAAAGATTCCCCTACTTTTTGTTTCACCTTACAAAGATCAAGCATGGTTATTTGGTGTTGAATGTTGTAGGAGTATTGTGATATGAATTATTTTATTAACTCCTCAAAGGTTTTGATGGGGGGAGTGATTTTTGAAAGCCACTCCATGGATTGTCCACCTAGACTTCATGGAAATAATCGCATTAAGTAGGTATCTTCATGAGTGAATTCTAAGCTCATATTTCAGAAATCCCTCACATGTTCAATGGGGTGAGTTTTCCCATTATATCTATCAAATTTAGGAATTTGACAATGTTTTGGAAAAGGAATCATTTGAAGTCTCCTATGAAATGGATAAGGACATATGTCATCCAAAACATACTTCTTTGTTGCACCTCCTTGCATTTATTTTATTTGCCCTTGTAATTCTTTTATCTATTGAGTAAGAGAACTAAAATCATTAGGAGGAGCTTCAGGATCTTCTTTAATCCCTTCTGTGTTGAAATCAGTAGGTAACTTAGCTCCTTGATTAGCTAATGAAAGGAAATATCTTTCCTTGTTTCGTTCTAAAATCCTTTCCATAAAAGTATGGAATTGGGGATCCTGCTCTGCTTCTTGAAGCTTTTCTTTTGTTATCTCTTCAAAATGAAAGGGATTCTCTTCCCTATCACTATTATCACCGATTTTTCTTACTGTACTTTCTCTTTCATCATTTTCTATGCACTTTTGAGATCTCGTGACAACATGCATAAGCTTTTCCCAAATTCTACTAACTTTTAATCAAAAGAATGAAAATAGTGCAATTTTGATGGATATGAAAGTCAAGATAGAATGAAGATTCTATGACTTTAAAAGATTTTTAATTTTTAGTTCGTGATTCCCTGATTGAAAGGATGAAAATCTTGTTTGTGGAAATTAAACCAAAAATAAAAAATAAAGATGATTTTGCACTTTGTGAGGTTTTGATTATAGTTTTGTAAAAATTGGATTAGGATAAATGCCTAATGTGCTTGAGTTCTCTATTGCAGAATTTGATTGGGATGAGTAGCGTACGTAATTGCAGGTTAGGGAATATAAGAAGAATGAATACATTGAATGTGATTGTACCTTTGAGAAAGGGCTCTTCTTTGAAAGAAGGCTTGTGAGTATAAAGGTTCTACAACATAATTGTCAATGAAACCTCTAACATAGTCGTGATATCGATGAATAAAGGTCCCGTGTTCAAGAAAGACCTTTCAACTTTGGTATAGAAATTTCCTTTTCTTCAATAACTTCTTATAACCGAGAGATTTCTTTGGCTTTTTTATCTTTCTTTCTAGAGACTTTTTAACGAAAGTTGTAGACTTCCAAACTCTAAGCATGGAAAAGACTAAACTGAGAAGATTGATTTTAGAATGTTAGAAGAAAAAAAAAATGTCTAGTCTCAAATGTATGAATGCGCAAAAATAGATTACCTATGCACCAGAACAGTCCATGGATGTTCTGGAACAATCCATGGATGTGTCGAAACAAAGAAGCGATGCACTGAAATAGAGTGGCGATGCACTGAAACAGAGCAATGATGCACCGAAATAGAGCATAGATGCACTGGAACAGAGCACAAATGCACTAGAACGAAACAACAATGCACCGAAACAGAGCAAAGATGTGCCAAAACATAGCAGCGATGCACCGAAACAGAGCAGCATTGCACCGAAATAGAGCAGCGATGTGCCAAAATAGACCAGGGATGTGCTAAAACATCCATTTAAATCTCTGAGACAAACATGTTTGGATAGTTTTATATTTTTGGATGACCTTATTTTGATTTAAATGTGAAAAACACAACATACACTAGCAGATAGTTGTTTTGTTAATTCTAGAAGCTAAACAAAGAGTGTATGTTCTTGAAATTTTCACAAGTTTTGAACAAAATAAGCACTTCAATCAGACTCACTCTTAGTTTATCAAGTAGGTCATCATAACATCCATAGCCCACATCTTAAAATCGTGTCGACTCACACAGCCATGTCACCCCCTAGAGGGCACCCATGTTTTTGTCTTTTCCAAGTGTGTACTCAAGGTGACGGAAGTGGATACCGAATCCCCTGAGCAAATAGTCTATGGTGATTATATGGTGAGTGTCTTGTGGGTAGATTCTTCCCTCCCCTTGCACTGTGTTTATTATGACATTTGGAAACTGACACGGTTGGCTTCTACACTATGGTTTTTAGTAAGGATATACGTTCAGTGTGGCAATAGATAAACTCCCTCGAGAGACCTCCCAACATTTAGAATAGAGGCTTTGGGGATGGTTATCCTACGCACTACTGTCAAGTTGGATTTTCATCAACAACTTGCTTTTGATTAGAGTGGGTTGGAAACCTTGGCTTTAGGTGCTCCCACTTAGGTCATTCCTCTTGGGTGAGTACTTTTTCCCACAAGAGCAAGCCTTCTAAAGGATGTAATAAACCATGAAATTGCAGAAAATAAAAACGTAAGTCTGGCATTCTGATCACCTAGTTAACGGGAGAGCATAAACCTATTACCCACAATGACAGCAAACAAAATTTTTCAATTTTAAATCCCAAATTGAAAATTTTCTATACTAAGTGAAGATGTTGCTTCACAATAAGCATGGGATTCATTTTAACCAAAAGGAATTTAAATTTTGGTGACTATCCTAGGATTGGTTAATTCTAGATTTAAATGTCTATCCTAGGATTGCTTCATTTCATTAAAATAAAATTTGAAAAATCCTGTCCGCAGATGGCGTCGAAATCAGAATTCAAAATTTTTACAACTATATGCACTGAAACAGGCTGTCTATGCACCGAAACAGTCCATGGATGTGCCAAAATATCTCATAGGGATTTGTCGAAATAGACCATCTATGCACCAAAACAGTCCATGGATGCACCGAAACAGTTCATGGATGTGCTGAAAGATCTCATCGATGTGCTGAAACAGTCCTCGTATGTGCTAAACCAAGACTCATATGCGCTATAAACCAATTTTAGTTCATCACCTATCAAAAAAATCAGCAAAAAGAAATATTAAATGAGGGGCTTGGCCCCATGGTGGGCGCCAAAAATGTGTATGTTAGAATGTGTATATCAAATGCAAATTAAACTAACACACCAATGAAACATTAGATTAAAGAAACTAAATTAAAGAAATACAAATGCAAACTCTAAACACAAGAAGCTTCTTCAAATTCATCCCATTGTCCTCCATCTCCAAGGATTCATCTTAAGATGCTAGCTCTCAGTTTTTTTAAGCAACAACTTGTAGAATGGTAGCTTGAGAGAATGAGATTAATTGAAAATGCATGTGCACTGTTATATGCTTTAAGCTATGAAATTGAAATGCTAAGATGTTTATTATGCTAATATGCTGGTTTGAATGCAACTATAGTAATTACGTATGAAATCTAGGATGAAATCTACTTACCGAATGGTTGTATTTATAGATTTTCGGAGGAAAAAAACCCAATTGGTGGAGATTGACGGTTGTAATTCAAACTTTCCAGGATGAACAGTGTGAGATCAAGAGGTTGAGAGAAAGATGGAAGGTTAAGAAGAAAGTGGAAGAATTTTTTCAACCCACAAAACCATCCTCATTAAAAAATGGAAATAAACATGGCATTTATTTCCTTATTTATGAAAATTGGTTGAAGTTTGAGGATAATTGCTAACTAAATAAATAAATTTATTTAATTATGCGTGACATGTGCAAATGGAAGTTTCCATAATTTAAATAATTACTATTTTAATTATGTGTGAGAAGTGAGAGAAAAATGAGTTAATTAAATACTTACCATATTTAATTATGTGAGAAGTTAAATGGTTTAGAAGAATATTCCATAATTCAAATTTAAACATTCAAACTATTAGAAATGGAGTGATAATTAAATAAATAAATTATTGAAATTTATTTAGTTTAATTAAGAGGAAAGTAGCAATAATTAAATAAACTTATTTATTTAATTTAACTAGAAGAATTAGAAGAATGACCAATATAAATAAATAATTAAATTTATTTATATGTAGATGACTATAGAATATTAATTAAATAATTCATATTTAATTAATTAGCAATTTGAATAACCATGACCATTTTTAGATGTGTACAAATGGTAGTGTTGAGAAGTATAAGGCTAGACTGGCTACAAAGGGTTTTTCTCAAATTGAGGGAATTGATTATGGAGAGATTTTTTCCCATGTAGCAAAGCTGATATCTATCAGATTTATATTGTCATTGGCAATTGTGTATGATTTTGAAATTGAGTAGATGGATGTGAAGACAAAATTTATCCATGGTGAGCTGGAAGAAGAAATTTATATGTCCTAGCCTGAATATTTTGTTGAAAGAGGTAAACAAAATCTGGTCTGTAAGTTGAATAAATCTCTCTATGGTTTAAAGCAATCTCCTAGAATGTGGTACCAAAAATTTGACACATTTGTGTTGTCAATTGGATTTGTGAGATCAAAATCTTATCATTGCATTTATTATAAATTTGAGAATGATCATGTGCTTGTTATTACCCTATACGTGGATGATATGTTATTCTTAGGTAATAGAAAGTCTATGATTTCTGATCTTAAATCTCAGTTGTTTGCAAAGTTTGAAATGAAAGATCTTGGTGTAGCAAGGTACATTATTGGTATGGAGATAACTAGGGATAGAACAAGCAGAAAGCTTTGGGTCAGTCAAATTAAGTATGTGAAAACGGTTCTAGAGAGGTTTAGTATGCACGATTGCAAGCAACTAATTGTTTCAATCATGTAGGGAATGAAGATATTTGTTGAAGACTGCCCAATTTTTTCTACTCAGATGGAGGACATGACTAGTGTGCCTTATGCAAGTGTTGTTGGTAGTTTGATGTATGCTATGGTCTATACAAGACCAGACATTTCCCAAGCAGTGAGAGTTCTAAGTCGTTTTATGGAAAATCTGGGAAGATCACATTCAAATGCTATGAAGAGAGTATTTAGGTATTTGAAGGGGACTTCAAATTATGCACTATGTTACCATGGCAATTTGGTTGGATCACATAAATCTCTCAGCATCCAAGGTTATGTGGATTCATGTTGGGTAGGGGATATTGATAGCAGTCGATCTACAAGTGGATAAACTTTCATGCTTAATGGTGGAGCAATCAATTGGATGAGCAAGCGGTAGGCTACATTTTATCTATCCATGATAGAGGCATAATACATGGCAGCCACTCATGCCTATAAAGAAGCTATTTGGTTAAACCATTTGTGTTCAGACATTGGATTTAATGCTGGGCAGACTTCAATCTACTATGATAGTCAGAGTGCCATTTGTTTGGCAAAGAATCTGAACTTTCATACCAGGACCAAGCACATTGATGTGCAATATCACTTCATGAGGGATATTGTTGAAGATGGAAAGGTCAGTCTAGAAAAGGTGGACACCTTGAAGAATGTTGCAGATGCCTTAACGAAGCTGATTAGCACATACAAGTTCAGACGGTGTGCAAAATCAATGGGCCTTGGGGCCTATGACAGATAGTATTTTTTGAAGTCATAAGGGAGTTGGAAGTGTTTGCCAAGTGGGAGCTTGTTGAGAAAATGTGTCTCAACTTCCAACTTGAAGTCCCTGTTTTCATGCCTTAGCAAAAATCTGATGTTTCTGCAGTTTACCATCATACCACAAATGGGTCGGTTGGACTCGGCGGTAGCATGGGGATCTTTGGTGGAGCTCAGTGGATTTGAAGGGTGAGACTGAATGGATCACCACATCACCATGAGTGAAGATTGAAAGGGCCATGGTAGTGTGGGTATGGTCGGGGTGAGCTCGGATGAGCTCACTGCCATACCGCGAGCAAGTCAAATGAGCTCGATGGTAGAGCGGTAAGGACTTGGAGAGCTCGGCAAGCTTAGAGGTAGGTCTGACCAAGTTGGACTTGGAATCAACAATGATTGATGAATTAACAATAGGAAAATGGTAGGTTGTCATCAGTTTGATTGGCTAAAATCCAATGTATTAAATGATAGTTAATGTTGACCTGTTTGGCTAGTGATAGGAACCCGAATATGGCATGGAATTGAATGCTTGGGTGGCTTGATGTAGGGAAATCTATCAGGGCAGATCGATGGCGTGATTGATAGATCAGTGCATGAATCTAAGTTTGCAATTGGTTGAAGACATTGATTGCATGATGTATGACTTGGAAAGTCGAGTACATAATTCATGTTAATGAAGAGCATGTGGGGTGACAAGTTAAGTTGATGAAATTAAGAGGTTTGAACTATATGTTTTCATATGAGATTCATTGGAATAGTGAGATATAACTCTAAACTATTGTAAGCTGATCAGAAAAAAGATTGAACATTGTATGTAATTCTTTGTTACTGTAATACAATAGTCTTGACTTTGGATGATGGGTTTTTTACCTGGAAAGGTTTTCCCATGTATATCTTGTGTCATCTGTGAATGCTAAATTTTGTTTAATCTCTTTTGTTTTGCATGTATTTATCTCAATAGTTTTAGATATTATTGAAACTTGTTTACAACTCTTCTTCTTTGTTGTATTAGTGTTAAGGGAAAGTTTCCGCACTATTGGGTCATTTGATCCTCCATTTTTTTCCCCTTCAGATCATGCATCTTGGGCACTTGATAAACCATATTCTAATGACCTAACCATTACGATAGTCCCGTATTAGAAGTTACCTACCCATAGGAAAGAGAACAAGGAGTTAGTCCAAAACTTCTGTGACCATGTCAACCACTCTGTATTCACCTTGTCAACTACCACATTCAAAAACTTTGATGATGACATGCCTCTCATATACCCCCCACTTATCGATTGGGATCAACAAAGTACACCCATCTTAGATGTATTCGAGAATGATGAAGCAATAGTTGAGTTCATGGGACTTCAAGAATGCATTCCTAGAGGGGATCATAAGGCTGGTTTCACAATAGACTTGGATAAAAAAACATATTTTGGGGAGTCTGTTTACACCTCTAGCCGCAAGTGAGAATGAAAAGAAAAATGATCAAAAAGAGAAAAATGAGAAGTCCCTAGCTGAAAACCGAAAGGTGCCTTTGGATGAATGAAAAGTAAAAATAAAGGATGTATTTGATGGAAAAAACCTTTTTGAGGCACCCAAGGATAGAGGTTTAAACATTCTCCCAGTTGCACAAGAAAAGTCACCGATGTTAGTGGAAGAGTGTGTTGCAATTAACATAAATATAGAAGAAAACCCTCAGATGGTATATTTTGAAGCATCATTAATAGAGACAGAACAACCTGAGTTTAAGAACTTCTTCACAAAGAGACAGATAAACTTTGCATGGTCATATGTAGACATGCCTAGGCTGGATCTAGACCTAATATTGCACCACCTACCATTACAACCAGGTATAAATCCAGTCAAACAGAAGTTAAGGAAAATGCATCTGCAAATTGCTTTATTGGTCAAAGAAGAATTCAAGAAACTTTTGGATGTCAGATTCATAAGATCCATAGACTATGCTGACTTGATTTAAAATCTTGTACCAGTGACTAAACCAACTAGGGGCATTCGCATTTGTATAGACTTTAGAGACATCAACAAGGCATGTCCTAAGGATGATTTCCCTTTGCCGAATATTGACATGATAGTAGACCTTACAGTAGGATATGAGATGCTATCCCTTATGGATGGTTTGTCTAGATATAACCAAATGAAAATTGTAGCTGAGGATCAACACAAGACAACTTTCACGTGTCTGTGGGGAACATATTGTTGGAATATTATGCCTTTTGGCCTTAAGGATGCAGGAGCTATGTATCAAAGGGAAATGACTACTATTTTTCATGACGTTGTACATACTTTCATGAAAGATTATGTCGATGACATTATAGCTAAATCAGTAACAAGGGCAGATCATTTGAATGTTCTAGACAAGATATTCCAAAGGCTAGAGAATTACAACATCAGACTAAATCCAAAGAAATGTGTCTTTGGAGTGAAATCAGTGAAACTTCTAGGTTCCATAATTTCTAGAAGAGGAATTGAAGTAGATCCAGATAAGGTAAAAGCTATTGTAGAAATGCCTCCCCCAGTCAGCATTGGTCAACTAAGAACACTACAGGGAAGATTACAATCTATCTAGCACTTTATTCTACAACTAGTAGACAAAATACACCCATTTCAACATTTACTCAAGAAAGGAGTACCATTTGTATGGACACTTAAATGTCAGGAAGATTTCCAAAAGATCAAGGATTATCTACTCACCCCGCCAGTATTGATGCCACCTATAGATGGAAAACCTTTGATACTATACATTTCAGCAACTCAATTGGCATCAGGAGCCCTTCTTGCACAAAATGATGATCAAAAGGGCGGTGTGTTATATCAATCATACCTTGGTAGGATATGAATTAAATTACAACAACATAGAATGTGCCTATCTTTTGGTAGTCTTTGCTACTCAAAAACTTTGGCACTATATGCTCAACCATCAAACCATGTTGGTCACAAATATTGATCTGCTCAAATATCTCCTAAGTAAAGAAGTATTAACAGGTCGATTGGCTAAATGGGTTATGATACTTAGTGAGTATGACATCCAATATGTGGAGAGGAAAGCTATAAAAGGATAGGTGATTACAGATCAGTTAGCAGATGCACCCATGAAGGCAGACCATCCTTTAGTGGCTGATTTTCCAGATAAATTTATCTTCAATATTAACACTAGGCTCAAATGGAAATTATACTTTGATGGGTCGCATACAAATCATGGTTCAGGAGTAGGTATACTGTTCATTACACCTCAAGGCGATACTATTCCAAAATCATTCAGAATTGCTTTCCCTTGCACCAACAACATAGCAGAGTATAAAGCCTTAGTGACAAGATTAAGAATGGCACCCAATGGAAGATTAAGATTCTACATGTTTATGGGGATTCTTAGCTAGTAGTCTGGTAAGTAAATAATGATTACGAGACTAAGGATGAGAAACTTGACCCCTACAAGTGCATGGTCGATAGTTTCAAGCAGTACTTTGATGAAATCACCTTTCAACAAATACAGTGTATTCAAAATAGGGTAGCAGATGCTATGGCAACCGTGGGTTCCTTAGTGGATATTCTTAGCAATGTGCCTAAGTTTGAGTTTTTGGTCGAATAGCTATTGGTCCCTGCCTATGATATTCTCAATTCTTCGATGGTGTGTACAATTGTTGGTCATTCTTCCCCCTGGTACAAGGATGTGTATGGCTATCTAAATTCCCAAACCTTGCCTATGGACCTATCAAACAGCCAGCATAGAACCTTTGTTTGTAAGTCAACTAAATAAACCATCATCAGAGATACCCTATATAGATGTACCTTAGATAATGCCCTAATGAGATGTCTTGATCCTGAAGAAGCACAAAAAACCTTGTGAGTGGTGCACGAGGGTATATGTGGTTCCCATTCTAGTGGTCTTACTTTAACCCATAAGATTATGAAAATAGGTTATTATTGGCCTACAATGGAAAAAGACTCATACATCTTTGTTAAGAAATGTAGACAATGTCAGATACATGGAGATTTGATAAGAGCACCAGCACAAGAGCTTTGTTAGATTACTTCACCATGGCCCCTTGCTCAATGGGGACATGACCTCATAGGTAAGATACACCCTCCATCATCCAACGACCATAAATTCATCACTACCACCACCGAATACTTCACCAAATGGACTAAATATTTTCCCATTACCTACATCATCGACACACAAATATCCAAGTTTATCCTAAACTATATCATTTTTTAGTATGGTGTACCCCAATCCATTATTACAAACAATGGTCATCCATTCAAAAATCAAGAAGTCTACCACCTATGTGAAGAATTCCACATCTAACATCATTTTTCCACACCATATTACCCACAAGGTAATGGCCAAGCTGAGGCATCTAATAAAACCATTGTTAGAATCCTTAAGATGACTATCAATGACGTTGGCCATGACTAGCACCTACAACTTAATCCTGCCTTATGGGCTTACCACACTAGCATTTGTACTCCCAACGGCACCTCTCCATATTCCCTAGTATTTGGCTATAAAGCTATCTTACCTATTGAGGTTGAAATTCCTTCTCTGAGGGTATCCTTGAAGGGTCATATTGACGATGAAGAATATCATGTATCTAGACTACAAGAGCTAGAATTACTGGATGAATGAAGATAGAAAGCACTAGATCATTTGCAATCATATCAGAATTGTCTTTGTCCTAGCTATAATAGGAAAGTTTTAAATAGACACTTTGACATTGGTGACTTGGTTTTAATGGATAATCCCAAGAATCAAGCTGAATGACCTGGTTTCATAAGGCACAACACTTGCTGAAGGTTTTGCAAATGGGGTAGCAAGCTAAGTGGGCTTAACCTTGGGGGAAACTCCATGGTTAAGCATGCTTGAGCTGGAGTAGTACTGGGATGGGTGACCTCCTAGGATGGAACAATGCTTCACCTCTATGAGCATCACCTAGATGCAATGAGTGCTAAGTGGACTATCCATTATCATGAGAGATGGGTTCTTGTGAACCACTACTCATGAATCATGGGTCAATGAGTTTGACTCAAAAACTACACGGTTGAAACCTGATAGCAATATCATAATTCTACACGCTGTGGAAGAAACCTACTACTTATCAATTGATGAGCTAAAGGGTCTCTATAATGAATGGTTCATAAGGCACAACACTTGCTGAAGGTTTTGCACATGGGGTAACAAGCTAAGTGGGCTTAACCTTGGGGGAAACTTTGTGGTTAAGCGTGCTTGAGCTGGAGCAGTACTGGGATGGGCAACCTCCTAGGATGGACCAATGCTTCACCTCTGTGAGCATCACCTAGATGCAATGAGAGCTAAGTGACCATTCATTGTCATGAGAGATGGGTTCTTGTGAACCACTACTCATGAATCATGGGTCAATGAGTTTGACTCAAAAACTACACAGTTGAATCCTGATAGAAATATCATAATTTGACATGTTGTGGAAGAAACCTCCTACTTATTAATTGATGAGCTAAAGTGGCTCTATAATGAATGGTTCATAAGGCACAACACTTGCTGAAGGTTTTGCAAATTGGTTAGCAAGCTAAGTGGGCTTAACCTTGGGGGAAACTCTGTGGTTAAGCACGCTTGAGCTAGATCAATACTGGGATGGGTGACCTCCCGAGACAGACCAATGCTTCACCTCTGTGAGCTTCACCTAGATGTAATGAGTGCTAAGTGGACCATTCATTATCATGAGAGATTGGTTCTTGTAAACCACTACTCATAAATCATGGGTCAATGAGTTTGACTCGTAAACTACACGGTTGAATCCTGATAGCAATATCATAATATCATAATGAATGAGAAAAGCCATGGAAGATTGAACCTAACTGGTTAGTGCCCTATATAGTCATAGAAGCATTTGGATAAGGCGTGTATCAACTCTCCACCCCTGAAGGTGAACCACTTTTGTCACCAATCAATAGCCTTCATCTAAAGAGATTTTATTCGTAGCTTCTGAGAATCTATGTCTTAACCAAGAAAATACGAAAACATAAAAAGATAGAATAAACAAAAAAATGGTTACTTTGATGAAAACCTGGCAAACAGGCGTCTTTGTAACAGTAATAAAAAATTGAAAAATCAATAATAAAAAAAAAAGGAAAATAAAAAGTAAAGAGAAATAATCCATCTAATAGTGAAAACCACTTTGGTGGCGCTATGGATAAGTACCATGGTGAAAACCTAGCAAATAGGTGCAATGTGTAGTCAAATTCACTCCTTCATCTACCATCATTCCAATTCGGCTTTTCACTTTTGCTTGTAATAAATGGTTGTCTTATTCATTGCTTGGAACGATTGACATCAAGTCCATTCCATCACATTCCCCACTTCATCCTGTATGCCTTATTCCCGATTAGGGGCAAATCCTTATCCTATGTCATTGGACCTTGTACATAGCATTACACCAATGGAAAATGTCCTAAAAAAATCCAAAAAAATTAGAAAATTTCAAAAATCTAAAAAAATCAAAACATGTTAGAAAATCCTAAAAACAGAGTCACGTCAGTCATGTTAAGTCAGTTGTAGACATAGTCGAACTACATTGCCTCTGCGATTGGACGTAGGCAAGGCCATCTGTCGATGTGCCCCCGAGGCATTAGGTCCATCAGTCTAGGTTTGTCATGTTTCACACACATAAAATCATGACTCTTTGTACATTCAAGGTCATTGGTCATGTCGAACTATGAGGTCTCTGCATGTACAATGTAGGCAAGTCTAATCAATCGATGAGCTCCTGAGACCACACTAGGTTAGTCCAATAGGGTTTATCACATTCACTATCACACACGTTACATGTCATCAGCTTAAATATATATGTTCAGTTAGATATGTCAGTTAATGTTTGGTCGAACTATGAGGTCTCTGCATGTACAATGTAGGCCAGGCTAATCAATCGATGAGCCCCCAAGGCTACATTAGGTCAGTCCTTTAGGGTGTATCATCTCAAATCATATACTATAAATACACACACATGCTCATAACAGTCAAACAATCAGAACAATTCATGTATCAACAAGGCAAGTATCTCAAACTGTCATCAAGTCAAAATCAAATACATTGTCAGAATGACCAACTTATGTCTTAAGCACGATATGTCTTTCTTTTTAATGAACACCATCAAATTTTCATAGCCTCATTAAGCTTTTCACATCAACTTCATCAAGCTCCAATGTCTTATATGACATGTGTCTTTCTGAAACAAGGCTTTGTCATGCCTTAGATAGATAGTCACCAAGTCGAAACCAGACTCAACGTCTTATTCAGTATGCATCATCCCTCACATTAAGCTATGTCAAACATGAAACAGTCCCACAAGATCAAGTTTTGGTGAGTACATTTATTTGTATTTAAGACTTTATATCTTATTATGTCTTATCTTTTTATCGATTTGTGCATAAGTCCTATTACTAGCTTTCTCAAGGATGTCCCTTGAAGGATTTAGAGAAGCAAGGATGTCTCAAGATGCTTTTTCTTTGACTGCTATCTGTCAACTGTCTTTTTAAACTTTGAATTTTTGAGTCATGTTACTAGTTTCCTCAAGGATGTTATATCAAGGATTTAGAGGAGTGATGAAATCTCATGAATCATCTTTTATTTGTCTATTGTCTGTGGTTTTTCTAGACGAAACGATTGGGGAAATCTTGTCCTTAGTTTGAGTTATGACACTCCTTGTCTTTGACTGTCTGCTTTTCAAAGATGCATAACTTTGTACACTATGGTCTATCTCATATCATGGTGTGTACTATCCATTTGTGTCATTCTCGCTCAGTGATGATAAAATTGCAAGCATAGAGTATATGGAAAAATATCAAAGATCATTTCTTTTTTTTTTTTTTTTTCAACCTTCTTCATTGTTTCTTACTAACATTCTATAATCATCCATAGTAACATTTCTCTCATCCGACATAATGATAGAGTCCTATGACACAACAAAAACATTAGATCATCTGCATATGCATACATTCTATAAGCATTTCATTAGTTACATTACATTTTTAAAATATAGTAACATTTGATATCTTCAATGCATATATAGGAAAAACATGACATAATAGGCATTCCATCATCGTAGGTACATAATGTAATCATTGCATGTACATATAAAACCATTAGATGTAAATAGCATCATAACATCATAAACTGCATAAACTAATCATCATGTAGAAAAATTCATTCATAACATATATACATACATCATCTAGGAAACTAAATCATATAGAAACAATGCATCATCATAAAATAGAACTGCATATCATATAGAATCCACCAAAAAATCATATATATATATATATCACTCAAAATAATGTGTCATAGTACAATATATGAGTGTATCCATAAATAAAAATGGGCTCACAGGCTCTCCAATTATAATACAACGTATACATGTCCAACAAGTGTCACCGTGTCCAACTGCCACTACTGCCATGTGGTGAAGATGGAGGAAATTGCCTCAGAGGTTCCCTTTGTGAGGCAGAAGGCCTATCATATGGACCTGATCTCAATGGACCTTCAACACCCTCTATGCTCTGAGTCCTGGTCCAACTCCTGCTCTGTGACTTGTGGCTGCGAACCTCTAAAAAGCTAGGAGCTTGTCTCTCTGCTCACACCACTAACTCATATAAATCTCTGTAATGTATAGCCCTCTCTACTAATCTAACTAGCTCTTTGACCATACCATCAAATGAAGTGCCACTGCAAAGGTGTCTAACCTCTATGTACTGCTGCTCTGTCTCCTACCTCTGAGCTATAGCCTGATCTCTCTCCATCAGAGCATTGTCCCTCTCTATCCATAGAGCATATCCCTCTGCTATCATCTATCTCAACCTCTCCTCCAAAGCTTCCCTATCATTGTCTCTAGGGGCATCATCATCTCGTCTCCCCTCTACAATCCGATCTCATAGCTCTCTCTCCTGCTCCTCCATAGGTACCTCCTCCTCCACGTCATCCTCCTCGTAGCCTACCAGTATACCAAGAGGATCAATGTCCATATCTACCTCCTCCTCCTCTGTAATGTACTCTCCACCAATATCTACCTCGGCATGCTCATCCCCAACCTGTGCATCTACTCCACCTCTAATGTCCAACATTGGTACATCTTATACCACTGCCTCTTGAATAGGTGATAATCCACCTACTCGACCACCTCTCCAACCTCTCTATCCTCGTCTACCACCTCCCTAACATCTACAATCATCAACACAACCCCTGCCTCCACTTACTCAACCACCTCTACCCCTATGCCACCCTCTCGGTCTTGTGCCTCATCACTCAACTGGTGTCGGCTGATCCAGATCTCTGTAAGGAATCAGACGATGCTCTGCACACCATGTGGCATATGCAACTGTAGTCCCTGGATATGTTGCTCTGCCTCTCCATCCCCACTGTAAAGGTTGTAATGCCTAAATCTCTACCTCTATAGTAGCTACTGGTATCATAGCCCCCAGTGTGGAACCTCTCTAGACGAATGAGCAAACTCTTCTCTACCTCTAGGCTCATCCTCAACCTCTTTGAACTATCTCAAAACCTGATCTGGTAGGTGTCTCTCAATGATGTGAACACTCAAAATAGTCCTCCCAATCAGGTACTATGTCTGCCTACAAAATGGTAGATGCCTATCCTCATCAGACCATCTCTCATAGTCCATTATGGTCTCCAAGTGAACTGATCTAATGAATCTAGTGCATGTCTCTAGAAACCTGTATCTCCCACATGACTTTGAGTAATGTTTCCCATGTATCAAAAAACATATGGAGATCTAGCCTCTTGCTCTATAGTAACTAGAGAATGAAAC
Organism: Sequoiadendron giganteum; assembly: GCA_007115665.2. Taxonomy (NCBI): domain Eukaryota; kingdom Viridiplantae; phylum Streptophyta; class Pinopsida; order Cupressales; family Cupressaceae; genus Sequoiadendron; species Sequoiadendron giganteum. The sequence goes on along the minus strand of CM021102.1, from coordinate 365,621,904 downwards.
AAAGATATCCGCTCCCATGCCCACACCATCAGAAGAGTAGTACCACAGCTCATAGACTATGTGTCTCTATATGCTATATCATGTAGATGAAGTATAACATGCCTAATAGATAGGGACCCCAGGTGTACATGGCCTCTCTCTCTAACATCCCCACAAGCATCTCTCCCCACCTGATAGGAAAACCATGACCTCGTTGATCAGGAAGAACTATCCCCCCAATCAATTTACATAAGATGCAGTCAATCCTCTCATACATGTTAGCCAAAACCTGCCATCTAATCTCGTAATGCTCTATCCCTAGACTCCTAATGTCATCATATACATAGAATCTAGTGAGCTCACTGAATCCGCACTAGGTATCATACATCACCTTCTCTCATTTGATAGGAAGTATCAAAATCCTATAGACGTCCTCTAATGTGACCGTAGCCTCCCCAGTCGGAAAATGAAATGATGACATCTCAGAATGCCATTGCTCACACAACCCAGTAAGCATGCCTCTGTTTGCCCGAATGGTGGGAATAGTAAGCACATGCTAAAGTCTGAGTCTCCATAATAATAGTGTCTCTGCACTAACCAACCAGTCTCTCAGATCAAAAGTATCAGGACGTGACTCCCGAGTATAGATAGGATCTAACACAACCTGCATTTCAACCTTGATGTCAAATTTTTCAATTTTTTCTTTGGAAAATTTTTCAAAAAATTTACCAGCCAAATGCAGTTCACTATAGCAAATGTAGTGCATTCATACAAATGCGTTGCAACACAAAGAATTTGCATCACATATTTCATATGCGTTGCACAATTCCATTTCATTTTCTAACTAATGCAAATGCGGTGCAAACATTCAAATGCGTTGCATAGCTAAAAATTGTCGACCTACAAGCAAATGTGTTTTAAAAAATAAAATGCGGCTCATAATCCTACATGCATTTATAGTATACGCAAATGTGATTCATACATACAAATGTAGTGCATTTTATTTCACTTGTGTTTAATGCCTAAAATGACCTATCCTAGCCTAGGCGTCTTTCTACATATGCGTCGTTCCACAAGAAAATGCGTTGCATACGATCGTATATGCATTGATCCCGAAAGACCACATTTGAAAGTTATTCTTTAGGTGCCTAAAACTACGTGCAAAAGTAAATTTCAAGAGCTCATTTTAGGGTACATACTGGTGCTCCTATGTCAGTTGGCCATCTAAATTTCTAGATTTGATAACCATAATGTGCAGCATAGGGAATGGGAGCCATTTTCGTCCGATACTTAGAGCAAATTTCTCAGTTCTTCAACTCTTCCAGGTGCAAATGAATTGGTTTTCAACCTAATTTCTATTTATACCTAGGGTTTGGGTAGCATTTCTTTTGACCTTGTCTATTGGCCATGTAAAATTTCAACTTCTACTGACCTGTACATATCCCTAAGACTTCCAAATTCAATTCCATAAACTCCATAGCATTTCTAACTATCATTTTGACTTATTGAGAATATTTCTTGATTTTTTTCAAAAAAAATTGAAACATTGTCAATTTTCTTGAGGGGGCATACCCTTACCTATTTCATGCTAGGGCACGATTAGGGCATATTTTCTTTGACACAACGCCAAATTGACATTGTATATGAGAGGGGAAAACTGTAGACACCGAAAAACTGTCTAGGCCTGCGAGTACCACTTTCGACATAATTTTCTAATATCCATGTCATGATTAAATAATGGTAATTATTTAATTACCCTTTTCTAATACATATTTACTCTATTAATTAAATACCCTTTTTAATTAATTCACTAATTCATTATGACCTTATTTAACTTTGATCAATTAAATAAATCATGTTTATTTAATTATGTCACTAACTAATTAATTCTTCTTTCTAAATTAAAAATTTATTATTTAATAAACCCCCTTTATCATGTTTCAACTATAATTAAATATTTATTATTTAACTATTCAATTCCACCTTTTCAACAGTCAAATTAAATAAATTATCTTTATTTATTTAATTAAATCTTTCATTTTCGAATGTTGAATTAAATTAATATTTAATTCATAATTAATTATTTATGTCACATTCTTTTGTCATCCAGTTGACTAATTATTCATTGAACCTCTGACTTGAGATCTATTTTAATCTCTCAGTTATCTCCGGATTCAATATCTGATCGTCCCTGCGAGGAGACTCTCTGTCACAACTAGTTAGTTAACTAGTTCTAACTCACATGCATGAATGCGTTTATTAATTAAATATCTTTAATTAATTGATTAATTCATTTATACATTCAAACTCTTTATTCTTCAAGTTCTAACTTTTTCTTTTTCATCCAAAGTTTGTTTCTTCTATTTTCAAAGACTCTCAACTGAAGGTTAAGATCTTGAACTCTTGTTCTTGCTATTTTTGAACAGTCTTGACACAAGATTAAGTTATCTTTCGAATTTAATCTTTATCCTGCAGAATTTCCTAACTCACATTCTATCTGACATAGAACTCACATCGTATGACATTCATCAATCTTAATCGTTGATTTCTCTTTCGAATCTGAGTCGATCTTTCAAAAACTCAAAATCTATAAATTGACCTGTCATTATCATTATTCCTCCTCCTGAAATAAATATTTTTGAGAAGAAACAAGAATCTTCATTATATTTCTTAGACATTCGACAAGGTTATGCTTGCATCAAACATAGAAATCTGAGGGCAAGAATACTGATATAGCAAAATGGAGAAGGACAATCGAGATAATTCAAAGAAGTGGACGCATATTTAGTGAGATCTTTTCAGTTATTTGTTTAGTTTTTTTATGTTCATTTACTTCGTCCTTTGTTGTTTTGATTTAGATTAGATTTGATCATCTTAATCTCTACAGCAATTTCCAGAAATCTATGTTACAAGATTAAATCCAAAAAAGTGTGTCTTTGGTATAGATAGTGGAATTTTTTTAGGTTTTATCATATCTCACCGAGGTATTGAGGTCGACACAAAGAGAATTGATGCTATAGTTAACATGCCACCTCCAAGAAACATCTCATAATTACATACCTTACAACAAAGAATTCAAGCCATCCATAATTTTGTAGCATCCTTAGTGGATCAAAGGTTACCATTTACACATCTCCTTAATAAATATGTGCACTTTGATTGGAACAAGGACTATAAATAGGATTTTTAGATTTTGAAAGATTATATTGTCACTCCACTTCTTTTGCAACTTGCTATGCAAAAAAACCCCTTCATCCTTTATACCACAACATTAGCCCATGCTCTAGTAGCATTGTTGGCTCAACAAGATGAGGATGGTAAGGAACACCCTATCTATTACATTAGCAAAACTTTGATTGATTACGAGAAGCGATATACAATGATAAAGAAATAATGTTTGACCCTTGTCTTTGCTACTAGTAAGTTGATTCAATACTTACTAAATGTTGAAATACACGTGATGATAAAATTTGATCCTTTAAAACATCTTTTCACTAAAATAGATTTATTAGGACATTTAGCTAAATGGATTATGTTGTTAAAATATTTTGACCTTAAGTTTGTTTCACAAAAATAAATTAAAGGGCAAGCCTTAACTGACCACTTAGCAGACACTCCCTCACTCTAGCATTACCTAATATAGAAACATTCCTTTATAAGAATGTTTTGACTATTCAGAAAGATGGGAAAACATGGGAATTATACTTTGATGGATCTAAGTGTAGAAAAGGCTTTGACACCAAGGTTATAATAGTCTCATCTAAAAGAAAGCCTATTCCCTTATCCTATCACTTAAACTTTGTATGAACCAACAAAATAGTAGAATATGAATCATTAATTATCAATTTACAAGGTATTTTAGCTTTGGGATTTCAAAATATTAAGATATTCAATGACTTACAATTATAAGAAAATAAATAGGACATATCAAGCAAAGCATGAAATTTTTTCGAAATACAAGGATCTCATAATGAAATTGTTAGAGAAGTTTGAATCATTTACCATTGATAACATCCCACCAAAGGATAATTGGCATGCAAATGTAATGAAAAGTGCAGCTTCTCTTATATCCCCTCAAGATCCTTTATAGGATTTCACATTTATTGTCCATAAAATTATGAACCCATCAATTAAATCCAAAGTCAAAGAGGTATTATCAACAACTATGGAATTCTCTAGTGAATTGTATACATCGATATTTAATTATTTAAAAGAAGGTAACTTTCATGAGCCAAAAACTAAGAATACTCAAGATCATCTTCAAAAACTTGCATCTATGTATATAATTCTCATCGATGTTTTATATCAAAGATCCTTTAAATGTATTTTACTTAGATGCCTTAAAAAATCCAAAATCCCCATAGCACTTGAAGAAGCTCATTCAGGTGCTTGTGGAGGTCATTTTGGAGGAAGATCATTAGTTCGAAAACATGTATGCATGGTATATTATTAGAGATATATGGAAAAATATTACTTCAAATAAGTTAAGAAATTTCATAAATGTCAGGAACATAGGAACTTGATTCATGCTCCTACTTCTAAGATTCGAGCTCAAATTCCTATTTGGCTATTCTTAGTATGGGGATTGGATTTGATTGGAAAAATCTCACCTCCTTGTTCAGCTAGGCACACTTTTATAATAACCATAATAGATTATTTCACCAAATGGGTAGAATTTATTCCGCTTTGTTCCACAACTGCCTATTTGATATGTTGTTTCATATTGGAACACGGTATTGCTCACTTTGGACTTCCTTCCACATTGGTTTCAAACAATGGGACACCATTCAACAATAATGATGTAAAAAAGTTCTTAGAAACATTTAACATCCAACATCATTTCTCAACACCTTACTACCCACAATCTAATGGTCAAGCTTAATCAACTAATTAAACTCTTAAACAAATCTTAAGGAAAATAGTAAACAAACACAATAAGGATTGGCACACACAACTAACATATAAATTATGGGCTTACCATAATAATATCAAAAAATCCATTGGGACTACTCCTTATAATCTTGTCTATGTTACCAAGGCAATAATGCCATTGGAGTTAGAGATCCATATGTTAAGGATTGTTATTCAAGGACTTATTGATGACAACACTTATAAAGAACAATAATTGCATCAACTAGAGATGCTTGATGAGCAGTGAATTAATGATCTTGAACATCTTCAAGCTTATTCTATAAAATTGTAGTGTAGCTACAATGACCATGTAATCCCTCATGTATTCAATACAGGTGATTTTGTGTTATTCAAAAATCAATGTAACACAAATGTCGACCCAACTATAAAAGTCAAATTCAGTCCTAACTATTTAGGACTTTATATAATTAACAAAAGTTATAGGTTTGGTGCATATGGGCATGTGGAGGATCATCATGGAAAAAATAGGCCCTTAAGTGGCAATAAAATTTAGAAAAATGAAAGTTAGGCAACTTGATGTAAAAATTTGAATAAGTTAATTGTATTATTTCAAAAATATGTAGGAATAGAATCTATTGAAAATTGAATGTAGTTTCTAAACTACTAGGTTTATTCTTATTTTAAAAAAATCTATTTGGTGAAAATTTAAAATTTCAATGTAGTAGTACTTAAATTTCAAGGAAAAAAAGTAGGTGTCTGTTTGACCACCCTAACCACAATAAAATGATAATATTTTGTTATAATATTTTAGATATAAGTAGAAGACTCATGTCCTAATGTGATGCATATTTCTTTGTAATTTTTTTCCAAGTAAATAATTAATTATGATTTGTTTATTACAACTTTTAAAAAATATAAAAATTCATATGTCTGACCACCTTAACTTGGTCAAAACTCCATGAAATTCATTTTTGAATTTTTTAATCCTATATTATGTGAAGCATAGAATGTGATGCATGTTTCCAATTCAAAAAACCTGATACACTTTAAAAACTATAGATGCTTTTCAATGAACCTATCAATCAGGACTTTAGCCGTAATTCAAATAGAAAATGAATAATAATTATTTATTAAATTAAAAATAAAGTATATCCTTTAAAAACCATTTTCATTTCATGAATTTTTGGTCCATCATGATCCTACACATACCCATATATGTTAACACAAATGGATGTCACACCTTTTAAGGAACCTATAAATGTTGAACACTTGAGCCAATATTATGTCTAACCTTCTTGAATAGTGTGAATTATAAAGAAGTGGTGCTAGAGTTAGTAGATGACATTCTATGTGCTCTCATATTGCTTCATTCTTGACAAAAAATTACTTGTATATCTTGAATACTAAATTAATCATTTAAATTAGATTTTAAATGGTTGCTTTAGGCTTCATAATATTCAAGATAATCTTGTATGTTGTGTTGGATTAGATCCTTATATGCATTTAATGTACTATAATTAGATCATAGGTGCATTTAATTTAGCATAATATACTAAATCATAATTTTGAATCTAAGAGAAACTAGAATAAGTTTTAACTAGATCACATAAAGCGTGTTAAATCATGGAGACAATTATTAAATAGTCTTACAAAGATAATTTAATAAATCTCATTACTATTTAACATTAAACACATAATTCCAAATAACCAAACATCAAATGATTATATATATATATATATATCACAAATTTTCAAGTACATGTCATGAATATATATAATGTGGCTATGGTCTGTGACTACTAGATTCCTTAGGATTTGGTGATCATATTTTTCTAGAGGAATTCCACTGAGAGATGGCGGTATGTGATCATGATTGTGAGCTAACAAGTTCATCCAGGGCATACTATAGACAATGTGCTCATCCAATAGCCTCTCGGCGATCCTCTACTAGGCGATCTCTCTCTGCTTGTAGCATGGCCACCTCTAAATGGAGTCTCTCAAAATTTTCTAGGGCTTGAGATGATTGGACCTCCTAATAGGTAGCCTTGGCTCCATGGGTGCACCTCCAAAAACCCTCATATGGTTCCCTCAGTCTAACATATGGCTCAAACAACTCTATATCCCACTCCACAATGGGTGGGGGCACATAGTTTGTATCACTAGCATCCTTGTAGACTAGAAAATGCATTATCTCTATAGCAACTTGGTGATAGAGATCATGTAGGTCTCTCATAGCCCCTAAAAGATAGAAATAATAAATATAATTAGTACACAACATGATATATATAGACATAAAATTAAAACATAAACCATGAACATAAGCATAAAGCATAATAGTAATTAAAATATCATCACCTAGCTCTCCAACTAGCTATGAAAGGATGACCTCATCTTGTGTAGGAAACATGGAGGATGTGCTAGCCTCTCCATGATTATAGGTGCTATTGCTTTCTACTAACTATGATCTAGTCACACGAGTGGGAGCTGGCTCTCTCCACTCACAGCCAACTAGATCCTCATCCATTGTATCATCACCCTCACTCATCAATTGCTCCACCTCCTCATCCTCCTCCTACCCATTTGTAAGAGAGGGGGACCAACCGCATTAAGGCTCCAAGTCACAGAGAGCCTAGAGTGGAGGGCTGCCCTAACTTACCTTACTCTAAAGGGATGAGAGTCAAGAATGAAGAGAATTATGTAGCACTTCTATAACTCTTTAGACCTAAGATTCAATTTTTGGCTAGGCAAGCTCATTTTTTAGAGTTGGTGCTACACCTTAGACAACTTTGTCTAAGGATGGCAGTGTTGTTCTAGGCTAACAGCGTGATGTGATGACATCTCTCGGGTACGCTAGTGTCCATATGACTAGAAAATGGATAGTATAGTAAAAACTACAAGAAAATTACTAACAACCTAGCTAGTTGATCTAGATGGATAAAACAAAATAAGAAAGTATAGGTAATAGAGATAGAGATGGTAAATAAAGTAAATGAAATCAAAGGTGATGAAGATGATCTCATAGAAGCACTAGTTTTCCTACTATCTCCACGAGTACATTCACCTACACACAAGAAAGAGGGAAAATTATTGGGGTTGTATAGGGGCCTACCTTAGTTATACCCCTATTTTGGTGTTTCCAAATCCATAGATAGCCAAAAATAAACAAAGTAGAATATGTGATAAAGGAAAGAAAGGAGAGAAATGAACACTACAAAACAATACTCTACTACTCAATCAAATCACAAAGGAGATGAGTAAAGCGTTACCACCTCCATTAATAATCTCACTAGCCAATGGAGGAGGATGCAAGGTATAGACTTGGAAAGGTCACCACAGCCACAATAGTGATGAAGGGAGGTCTTGCAAGAATCCAAGCCCACACTTCTTAAGTTTCCTCACACTTGCAATGTGGATTTGATGGTGCTTCAAAGTTGTTGCAATGGAGTGCTAGAATGCTACTTGAGAGTGAAGAAAGTTGAGAAATTACTTAGAGAGATGAAGTGATAATGAATTTTTTGAAGATTGGATGATAAGAATCTACCATTCTCAAGGTCAGTTGGTCAAAGAGGCAAATTACAATTCATCCCCAATTGGGTGTGTAATGTCTCTACCAACTTCAAATGTAGGAATCCATTAGGGATGTCAATGCACTGCATGGACATTCATACATCATCCATTCGTCATTGAAAAATATTCTCTCATAGAGAGACAAGACAAATGCCAAGTGGATGGAAGGCAAGTACGTGATGTGGAATTTCACCTTTGGATTTGGTTTTCTAAGGTGAGGGTATGTGAAAAAGGAATTTTCTTAAGGGGTGAAAATTCACTCCTATACACCATCATAATTAGTATCTAAAAAATCATCATAGTCCTCATCTATCACATATGCAAATAAGTCTATAGCCTTGACACTAGTCTCCTTAGCTCTATCATCCTCCTCGTCTCTCTGATCTGGGAGTGGCCCTACATAGCCTAGCAGCTCATCCATTGGGAATACTAGAGTTGGTTGTGTTTTTTCCCACCACTCCTCATAAACATTTGTGGCATTGACATCATTAGCATTAGAGACTAGGGGCATATCATTATCCTCATAATCTAATTCACTGTAGATGACATCATTAGTGGTGAGTTGTCTTGTATTGTTTGGCCTTTGAGCACTCTATATTGATCATCTAAAGAAAGGTCATGCCAATGGTTGTACTTGTACCTACCAAAAATATCACATGACATGATTGTAGCAGAAGGGACATACTCTATAATCATGTCTACCTATTAAAAATATATCCATCTGTAGTCTCCTTAAGTAACATGTCTCATTCAAAGACTGGGGTATAAGTTGGTATGGTCTCCATTAGATCTCCTCTTCATATAGTCAATTTAATCTAACCCTCCAAAACTATAAATATTCATAGTACCATAATCACCTGAAAGGATAGATAAATGAATGAGGGTATCCTATAGTTTATGTACATGGAAAACTTATCATCCTAGTGCATGTGATATGCTCTAGGAACCACAACTATAGAAGTGTACAATGCACCATACTGTCAACCTCATGGAATGAAAATCACCCTAGATCATAATAAAATTATGTAAGGATGTTGTACCCCTAGGAATATATAGTCCTCTACCCTACCATCCATTAAATCATGTGAACTCGAGAGCACATGGTAGGCAAAGGACTCCATAGCCTCATAGAACTATGAAGCTACAAAAAGTACATAGAAGGCTCTCTAACCAATGATGGATAAATACTGCAAGATGTAAGCATCTCACAAGCCCATAGACCTACAATGAGGCTAAGTTCTCTCTCATGAAGGAAGCCTCATGAAGTAAGTGTCTTATAGGCCCGTTGTAATGTCACAAAATTGCACCTAGAGGGAATTCCACATTTCCGCATCTTGCCTAGCATTCATGAAACCCTAGAAAAATTAATGAAAAAATCCCATGAGTCATAATTTCATGAATTTGACTCCATGTGGATAGATGGCTAAATGATAGAAGCCTAACAAGGAATTTCCCAAAAATCTAGTCTTTGAAAACCTACGTAGCAAGCGGATGTCTTTGTGGAGCACTAGCATCCTAGTGGTTTTCTGAGTTTGAAATGATGAATGTAGAATCTCGACCCTTGTGACATGTGTCCTGGAAATTAGTTCTCAGATGTAATGGATTTTTTCTGCCCTTGCATGCATGAAAACCTCTTTTGGGCTCTCATTTTGGGGTTGGAAGTCATCAGTTGAAGCACTACTACTACTTTTATCTAGTCTTGGGTAATCTTTTTCCTTGATAGCAACACTTCTACTGGTAAAGCCATGCCAGATTGGAGTCCCTCTAGTATCTATAGCTCTAAAGAAAGCACTTAACGATGCACCCGTGTGCTCTAGAGAGAGTCTTGACCCATAGGTAATGCTCTCTCTCTTTCTCTTACTCTTTCCTACTAGTTCACTTATTACTTTGTGGTGTGGGCTGTAATCCAAAGTGGGTTTTGCTTTCACCACTCACTTTGTTTATTTCATTTACACTCTTTACCAAACCTGGTTGTTTGTGGAGATGGGAACACCAAAATGGGGGTCTTACTGAGGAAGTCCCCTATATAGCCCCAACCTTTTCCCCTTGATATTTTGTGTTCAATTTGTGAAGTGAAGCTTGGAGAAAATATTTGAACGCATGGTAAAAGGTAATCTCCCTTCAAGCTCCTCTTATTCTTTTCCTTAAACTCTAATTTCCTATCTGATTATTTGGCCTAACACACCTTTGACCTAAGTTTAGGGGTGATATTTAGTTCTACCCACTTAAGCTCTTGAGCTCCTCACAACTTAGGATACCAACGTGTATTTTAGATGACATCAAGCTGTGTTGGTGTCCTAAAACTATTTTGATGTCCTTTGGCCAAGAGCTCTCTCACCAAAATTAGAAATCTTGGATTCTTGTTCTCTTGGATTCTGAGGTGACTTTATTGTTTTTTCTTTGTAAGTTTAATAAATCTATTAAAGTTGAGGTGTATAAGGGTAGTTCATTCCTTGGTGATATCTTGAGAATAAAGAGACTCATGTGCAACAAATCCCTCTTATATCACATTTTGGTGAACCCATCATGAATGCATTGGATTTGTTTCCATAATGTCGCATGTTCACAATGGTCCCTTTTTTGAAAAAAAATCAATATGTTGGAAGATTCTCTAGATGAGTTCCTAGAAGCACTCTCCCTTATTTGTAAATCTTTTGAACAAATTCTCTCCTTGCCTACTAAGAAACCCATCATTCACATGGCCCTAGCTAGGCCATCCTCCAGGGAGGAATATTCTCTCTATGGGATTTCATGTCATAGTGATTCATCAAACTTATATTAAATGTACGTGAAAGTTGTTGACTCTACTTCCTACAATTTTTTCGGGCATACATATAATACAAGGAGAAAAAAAACAAAACTTAGAAAAACAAGCTTCCATTCCTACATCGCAACCAACTCAACTTCCTACTTCTTTACCACCTTCTCAACTTAGCCTTACTCCAACCCCTAAGCCCATGATCAAAGACCTTGTTGATTATGATCTTGTCGAGCAACTTCATGTTACTTTGACCAAGATCTCACTTTTGGAATTGCTTTAGACTACTCCAATTTATCAAGAGATGTTGTAGGAAGCCTTAAAAAAGATTCTCTTGCCTGCCTCCGCTAGGCCTACAAATGTGAATGCATTGCTAGCACATATTCAAGTGGATTCACCAAATATTACATTCCACCCCCAAGAACTCCTACCTCTAGATGTGTAGAAGCAAGTAGATCCCTTGATTATAATTAACATTAATAACATCAGTATTAGGTGTACTCTCTTTGACACTAGTTTAGCCCTTAACATTTTTGGTTTGGACTTGTTACCTAAAATTAAAATTGATTCATCTTTTGTAGTATCTCCTTCCTTGTATATTAATGGGTTTGATAACACTAGCCCCAAGCTCTAGGTATGGTAATACTACCTTTGTAGTGAGGCCCCATTACCTTGACCATGTATTTTATGTGTTTCCAGGTACTTTACCATCCAATATTCTCTTGGGGAGACCCTGGATTCACATTATGGGAATAGTGACTTCAATTTTACATCATTCTTTGAAGTTTGTCACTAGAAATTGGGGGTGGTTACAGTTAAAGTAGATCTTGAGGCTGTGCACCTTTTTTTGTTGGCCACTTTTGGTCATGCTTAAGCTACATCCACTCTCAAGAATTATATTCCCTCCTTAACCATTGATGCTATGGAGTGTTCTTCATTAATAACTGTTGATGGGTGTTTTTGCACCTTCTCAACATAGGTAACACATAAGTATGCTACCTCTCTTGAAAGGTAGAAATCTGCAAACAAGTTACAAATTACCACCTCAAGGTCTATCGAGTGTCAGGTCATGAAAATGTTGGGAATATCTCAATTGGTTGATGTGTTTTGCTATTAACACAAGGTAGGCCTTTATGGTTTACAAAGCATGGGAATTTGGTTCTACAAATGGAGTTTCAAAGTGTTGGAAGTGAATGAATAGTGGTTTCCCACTCAAAATAGCGAGCTAAAAATCACCATGTTCATCAGATTTGGCAGTTTTTTGATGCTTTGAATCCTAATCTAACAAGGAGCTAAAAGATATAGAAAAATAGGAAAGGGTTAAGAGCTAAAAGATATAGAAAAATAGGAAAGGGTTAAGAGAGTTCTTCTAAATCCTAAGCATGAATGAACAGTAACAATGTCATCTACTACAGTAGACAAACTTCCTAAACTAGGTTTTTCTTGACCAAGAGAACGTACAACTACATGAAACCAGTGCAATTTTCTAAGGATTGCTAATTTTCATATTGCACATGCACATCATGAACATGCAACTCAACTAAGTTGCAACAATGAAATATGGAAGCCTAGGCTAACATTGCATAGCTGCTTGTCATCAACAAGTGCCAAAAGTATGGGCTAGAAATTTATCAAATACCATAACAGAAAACACCATTATCATAGCCATTCAAGAAAACTAACAACTAAACTAACTTGGGAGTTGAACCATGCATGCATAATGAATAAACTCAAAAGAAACACCCATAAATCATGCAATGCTTCTCTCTATTTCTGGAAAATTCCCTTTACACCAGTTCTCCAACCATTTACAAATGAGGGGCAAGCCCCTATTTATAGTTTTCCAAAAGTAGAATGAATGACCAGCATTAATTTTCATTGTGTGGCCCAGATTTGTTACAAGTTAGGGTTTCACCTACCCTGAAATATTCAACATTTTAAAATACATTTTTTGTCTTTTCCTTATTTTATCCTCTCGTTACCCATGCACTGTAACACTTTTGTCTTCTAGCTAATTGCCTTTGCTGCAGTTGAATGCTATCAAAGTTTTCCCTTTTGCTTGATGTGTTCACATCATTCTTGTAGCCAATTAAGTCATTATTTTTCTAGATTGGTGCTTCTAAGAGGTAGATATGCTACTCTTGATTTGGATGGACAACTCCTGACAATGATCATCATTTTGGTAAAATAAAGCAGCTCCCTCCATCGCCCTTCGTATGTTGGTTGTGTTGATGATGAAAATGACACAAACAATGTTAAAACAAAATATTTCTACTCTATTTCTCCTGAAAAAGAAAGACAACATATAATAGCCTAGCTCCCAAGGTCCCGATAGTTGTTTCTCAACTGTCTGATGTCACTCAATTGGTTCATGCAACTGTAATTTTCAAGGGGCCTGTGCTAGTAACAAAGAATTAAATCCATAACTCATTTCTACCAAACTATTTTTGTAAATAAAGGATTTGTAAACAAAAGAAAAAGATAGATCAAAGGGTAAATCATGAAACATGAAACAAACTTTATCTAACATCTGCGCATATATCTTCAACAATGAATGTTTTCCAAGTAAACCAAAGTATGAGACAATTTATAGACTAATCCATAACATTGCATACATCTAAGGTGCTTTAATTAATATCACAATTTCACATCACAAATACTTCAAGGATTCCACAAGGGCACACATTCATTCATCGTCAAGATCATAGATGAACAAAATTCAATAAATCCAATTCAATGATAATCTAAAAAGATAATCCTTAAATCCGGTTTCCTCTAATGACTTTCATCATGTAAGAAACATTCAAGCTTCAGCACAATCATTGGCATGCAAATAGATTATAACTTATCAACCTTATCAAGTAACACAACTCAATTTTAACACCATATTGCATAAACCTATAATTTTTATTTAACTGTAAAAAGTAAATAACAATGTATCTCTATAATCAATATGCAAAATTCTATCTCCTAATATCGGGTAGGCCAATTCTATTCTCCATCAGCCAACCCTTACAATATGATACCCAAAGGGTATTTATAGATATACAAAATTTGAACTCCACTTCTATTTTGGGTTATCCACCCTTTTAGGAACAAAAACTTTCTTGGAAACTCAAATCAATTTGATCTTGAGTTCTTACATTTAAATGTTCAGCTAAATTGGGGAAAATAGAAGAGAAAAAAGGAATTCATGCATTGTAAGAACTATTAATGTTGCATGCATCATGCAAAGAAGAAGAAAGTCATGCATGCAGGAGATTTATGCATGTGAAGCCGGATCTACAATGAACTTGTCATAACTGGCGAAGACTTGTTGTAATGTATCTAATTCTGGAACATCAACCCAACTGTCTTCGAACTTAATTCTTTCCAATTTTGTCGAAGCAAACCTCCTCATATCCTTTAGCTTCATCAATTCTCTTCTAGCAGCCTTTATCTCTTCTTTCACATCTATCAATCGATCTATTAGTAGATCTTAACCATCATCTCCTTTCTGCATGAGTCCTTTAAACCTTTCCATCCACTTCTCCTTTATTTGATCCAAAGGTAGACCTTCTTTGACTAGTATATCCACATTTATATTGATGGCTATGATGGCTTCTAACTCCTCAAACTATTCGTTCAACTCCTTAAGAGAGTCTTGAACCTCATTCCTATGTTTGTATAGAAAATATGTCTTGAATTAGAGTATGCAAGAATTCTTTTCCAGAAAATCCTTATTATCCTCCTCAGGTATTGATTGTTCTAATAGAGTGGTTTTGGACAATTTACTGACCTCTTTCAACTTTTGGTTGTATCCCTTGTATTCCTCTTCTTGGGCTTCCAATGTTTTAACATACTCATTCATTTCCTCTATCAATTATTCTGTCCCTTTGTAAGCCTCAAAATCTTAAACCAAAACTTCACCTACTTCTTGATTCAACTTATCAACCCATCTATCCAACATTTCAGATTTACTCCTTACTTCCACTAAATCATCTACTTCCTTTTTGGTTAACAAAATTGGAGTCTCAATAGCCATTACCTATTGTGATCTTGGAGAGGAGACACTTTTCAAAAAGGAATGCAATTGATCCAACTGAGCCTTAAGGTCATATTTCATCTGCTTATCCTTTAACTTCCTTGTCTTGGTTGTCAAGGCTACCACATCAATTAGATTCATTTGTTGATTCTGAGTAGGCTTTCCCAAGTTGATAGTACTCAATTGATAATCTGTTAACTGCATGTCCACTACCTCCTTTTTTGTCGTTGGTATGGCACACTCATCAACAATCTCTACCTTGTCTATGAGCCTGGTAGAGTGTAAGATCTTGGCCTTCTTTTTAGGCCTCTCTTGTTCAATCTCCTTCATCATATCCTCCCAATTGAGAGGCTGTGAAGCTGTTACTACTCTTTTTTGTAAGTCCACTTTTAGCCAAGTGGGAGCACTTGGAGCATCAGTCATCATGGTGGAAGAAGGAGCAATAGTAGATGTAGAGGGTGGTTGTACATTTTCTTGGGTTTGAGAATCAACCCTTGGTTCCTCTTGTTGTTCTTGCTCCACATGTACCTACACAAGATTTTCAGCTTCCTCTCTTTCTTTTTTCTCTTGCACCTTCCTACCTTCTTCTTCTTGTCTTTTCTTTTGTAGCTCTTTTTTTCTCTCTTCCTCTAGTGCCTTAAGCTTATTTGCTTCTTCCTTCTCTTGTTGTAGCTTCTAGATTAATGCATCAGCATCCTTTTCCTTTTGAACCCTCTATTTCTCTGCTTGCTCTACCTCTACTCTTTTCTCTTCTTCCAATTTATCCCTTTCTACCTTCAATGCTGTCAGTTTATCTTCAATTTCCTTCTCTTCCTGCAATTGTCTTGCAACTTCTTCAGCTTCTTTTTTTTTGTAAGTCTCTTCAACCATCTTGATCTTAACCTGTAAAGCTTCCTTTTCCCTTCGCTATTTTTCTTTTTCTTCCTCAAGATCATGGATTTTCTGTATCATTTCCAATTTGTCATTTTCCTCCTTGATCTTGAGCTCCTGCTCTTGTTGCCTTTGCTTCCTTTCTACTTCATCAGCTCTAGGCTTAGCTTCAATTTGTTGTTGCTATAGTATGACATCGGCTTGTGTCTTGGCATCAACTTCTTTTTGTTTCTCTAGCGCTCCTGCATGTGCCTATGCATCTAAGGCCCTCTTTGCCTCCTCAAACAACTCCCATTGATCTTGTTCTATTAATACCTATTCAATATCTTCTTCTAAAGGCATATTTTCTTGGAATTTTTTTTTTTGTAAAATTTCATCAGAATCTGATCCAATATTATGAACTTCTTTTCCTTTCATATTTTCAACAAAACCATGCAGAGTTCCCTTAGGAAAATCCTCACTTTGCTGCTCAGATAGTGGAGTTTGGGTAGACGATTCACCAAGTGTGGCTGCTTGATCCATAGATCTTGTCTGAATTCCTTCTTCTTGTGCCTCTAGTTCCTTTGAAGCAGCTGCCTCAAGTTCTATTTCTTCAATATCCAGAGGTAAAAACTCCAAGGGCTCCTTAGAAGGTGTCTTTCTTTTAAGCCTTTTGTACCCTTTCCCCTTTTTAGGGGTTTTGGTTCTAAGAACAAACCATTGAACACTTCTATCCAAGACTATTATTCCTATCTATTTAATATCAATAGTTTCCTCACTATCCCAATCAATTGGATCCATACTTCTAGTTCCAATCTTCAAAGCTTCATAAGATGGATCCAATACAACTCCATCATCCACCAATGTGTCAAGAATGTCATTCTTTACTCTAAACTCTGACATGAGTGCGATAGGTAGTATTTCATAATTCTTCTTTCTTAAATCATATTCATCCTGTCGGTCACTCCAAAAATCTTCTAATAAATTAAAATACTTGACAAACACAGAAGAAAGCAAAGCATACATCTTACACTTCGGATCAAAGTACCTACGAGCTGTATATAATCCTAACTTTATCTATATCAACTCATTGCAAACCACCTTTGATCCTACCAAATGTTGACAACTATACTCACCCAACTTCATGGGGAACTTGTGACATCCTAGCTTATGTTTTATTCCAAATCTAGCATTAACCCCAATAGCCTGATATACAAACTCCATCAACAATATCTTGTTATTGCAGCACCTTGGGAGCAAATGTGGATGGCCTTCAAAACTAGCTAACCTGAAATATGTAAACTTGGGGTATTGAATGTACCAACATCCCCATTCAGTAATGAATGCCATGGCCTCCTGACTCAGCCTATACCTTGCATCTCTGTTGAGTTGGTTAATGACTACATATATGAATGCATCATTGACTCTTCTGAATTGAGTCTCAGCGACTTGTAGAGACAACTGGTTATAATGATCCCATACCTTCTTTTTTCCATCTAACACTCCCATTGTCCCTACTTTGTTCAAACCTGGGAAGATACCCATTCTTGCCCCTACATACATAATGTCGAAAGTCATAAAGAAGCATTTAGTCACCCTAATGTTGGTTAGTTGATCATGAATAGCATTTGATACAATCATCGGCCAATCAAACTGTTGGGCTCCGTTTAATATTTTCTAGATGAAGGGAAACATCCACTCCTTGAAATGAAAGGCATCTCTCTTCCAAAAAGCCCTAGATAGCATCATTATTAGCTCTAATACCTCCTTTTAGAAATTTGTCCTCTTTGGTTGATCTGCAAGTTTGGCTAGCGATTTCTTTTGTGTCTTCAACCACTTTTTGTTTAAATGAGATTTACTGAATTCCTTATATTTACTATACTTCTCCAAAGCTTCTACCTCATCCAACTGTAACAAGATCTTAGGATCCAGGACACTGAATATACTTTGCAATGCTTGACGAGTGAGATCAATAATCACATTGTTTTGGGAATCCATGCATTGTCTGGTAGCAGGATTGTAGGCACTGGCTACTATTAGGATCAACTCTAGGCATTGAATTGACAAAGGAAATATAGTGATATGGGCCAAGCCAGAATCAACAATTCTTAGTGTCCTTCTTATTAGATTTTCTCGTTCCACAAAGGTATCTGCATGTAGCTCCTCAAAATTATCCTGGCCCAAGTTCGTGTCGGTGATGTATTACCAATCTGACTCCACCTTGCTTACTTGCACAATAGGACTCCTATGATTGTACCTCAAGGTATAAGGTAACTTTTCAGGTTTCATCTTCTTAGGCTTAGCTACTGCCTTTGATGTTCCTATGAGCTGGTTTCTTTGGGAGACCTCTCTTGATGTTCCTGACATCTTCTTAACTTCCCTGCAACAAAACCTCTAGTTAAATTCTTGAATAAACATCTCAAACTGTGTCTTTAAACTCATACTTTTCAAACATTCATCAGAGAGAGAACCAGGTAGAAAACATCTTAAACAATCTTCTTTTAACACACTGTCGGGCTTGGAGGAAAAACTGTCATTGATATTCTATTAAGAAGAAGTGGGCTTGAAGTCAGAATTGGAATAGTGATCAAAACTGGAATTGAAATGGAAACCGATCGGTTTCCTTCAGATTTTGTGTTTTCATATTTTTTTTCAATTCCGCTTTCGCTTCTGCCAAGGCTAACATTTTTATGAAATAAAAGCTTATTGCTATGAACGGAGTCGGAGACAGGATGAAAAATGGAATTGATACTAAACATAAAATACATCCAAAACTCTAAATCAATTCTGATCTCGCTTTCGGTTGTATTGACCATGACATCATCAAAGGTTTTAACAAACTTAATGCATAGCTTTATGATTTAAGACCAATGTCATATTAAACGAAATAAGGCTTAAAATATAGCATAAAATTGACCATGCCCATATGACCATGAGGATGACTATTTTTTAGGACATCATATCATTTTAAAACATGATCACAAAAATGCATAAAAACCCTAAACTAGAAAATGTGGTATAAAAACTAGGGCACAAATTTAACCCCTCTTATTTAACCCGATTGAATGCGCAATAAAAACCCTAAGTAAAAACATGATCTCGCAAACCCCAACTAACTATAAAACTTGAATTTAATCTACCTCACTATGAAAACCCTAATGCGGCACAACATGATCACGAAAAAAATGTGAAAACGACCGTGTCCTAACTCACTATAAAATGAGAAACACAAGCACAAAACAAAATCAAAAACCACAAACAAACCAAACAAAGAAAACAAACACACAAAACTTCAAGAAAGAAGACTTTCCCAAAGATAAAAAAATCATCAATCAATCAAACACTAAAATAAAACACAAAAACTCAAAAAAAAAAAAAGAAAGTCGAGAGTAAGAACCCTACCTCGAATGCAAAACCCGACTAACCTTCTGAATTGGTTCACAAGCAATTATCTCCTCCTCCTTCAATCTATTCACGCACATGGACTCTGCAACTACTATTCCTTGCTCTTCAATTTCTTAATAATGATACGTTTAATCCCTAATGAAGGTAAAAAAAATAGGATTTCTACCTACGCAAGGCTACTGTCATTAATGCATTAAATGCAGTAAAGTCAGAGTCGGAACTGGAGAAGAACAAACACTTCACTTCAGTGCGACTTCAGTAAAAATTCAACAACCCAGAAACAGCGGGAGCAGAACCGAGATGAAAATAAATTTAGAAAATTAAGTAATCTCCCAAACTTATCCCCGTTTCGGTTACGGGTCTACCAACAAAGGACAAAATGAAACCAAACACAAAAAAAGGTAAATTAAAAGACCGACATAAAACTTACGACAAGAACTTAGACTAAAACCAAATTTCAAAAAAGTACAGGTGGAGGTGGGATTGATTTAGATTTTTTAATTTTGAATAAATATCAAGTTAACATCCGATCTGGCTCTGACTCCAACAAAGACAAAAAAAGAAGAAGAAAGAATGTTGGGAATCAGAATGAGTTTTTGAACTAAGTTTTCACAACCTGATTCCATTCCGGTCCCGGTTCCGATAGACTAAACCAAAGAAAAAACAAAAGGGGGACCCATTTTGACCAAGGAAAAAGATGGGGTGGTTATGCAAGGCATAACAAATGGCTAATCAGCTAGGAAAATGGTTTACCCATTTTCAAGATACCCAAAGAAAAATTTTAGTCACCCAAAAAAAACTACTTGGTTTATAAATATTTTAACTTGAATAAGATCAAATATATCTAGAATAAGGTTGAGCTAGAATCTCAGATGTATGTGCTCATGAGTTATTTTTGAATCTGAGTGTGTACCTATATTGTGCATCTTTCTTGATAAATACTTTCTCTATTCTAGAACAACTATACCTAAGATTCAAGTTACATAGTTTGAGTCTTATAACTATCATGCAATAAAATCATAGGTATTGCTCTGCTGCTAGACAGGTGTCCATAGCCCCAATGGAGATACCTTTAGTTCTCTCAAAGCATTGCTCTACTACCAACCAAGTGTCCATAGCCCCGATAGAGATACTTGATTAACCACTTGATATTGAGTTTGCCTTCTCTTTCTTTCTTTTTTTCTTTTTTTTTCTTTTATCATCATTTTTCTTATGGAAATATTCCATGCACCTTTCTCAATACTTCAAACTTAATGAATTTGAAACATGGGTTGAGAACTACTATGGATTTCATGATAGTTTTGGAATCAGATTTTTCACTTAAATAATAGGTAGAGCCATTCTAAAACAAATAGGTAGTTACTTATGCAGATGTTTTATCTAATTTGCTGACAGATTATTGAGCACAATTCATGAGATATTCACAATACATCTTCTTATCCTTAAATACCTTTTCAAACCAATATTAGAATGATCATAAAACATGAGTTTTAGAATGAAATCCCCTTTCCAATAGATAATGAGAATACCTAAACCACTTTCTCTCCTAGTACTAGTAGCATACTTTGAATAACAACCCTAAGGTTTGATATATGCAACAATGAAGATCCCCAACGAAACAAGACAAACACACAAACAAAATGATAAACAAAAACCAATAAAACAAACAAAGAAAACAAAACAAAAACAAAGAAAGAAAAGAAAAGAAAAGAAAAACCCAACTAAAAAAAACAAGACTTAATTACATATGATATAGTATAGTACACTTTCTTTCAAAACATCAAACTTTTCATGCACCAAAGTAATGTTTGAGAAACTGACCATTAACTGGTAATGGAATAGGCTCTCCTATTAAGGTACTCAAATGAAAAGCATTCTCACCTAATATTTCAGCCACTTGATAAGGACCTAACCAAAGTCTATCAAATTTCTGGTGATCTCCCTTCTTCTCTCTGGCTTTATCCCATAACAATACAAGATCTGATATCCTGAAATCTTTTATCTTGGATCTTTTGTCAAACCAATGTTTTACAACAACCTGATGTTTAGAGAATTGCTGCAAAGCAGCATCTCTTTGTTCTTACATGTTAAGAAAATTAAGTAGTCTAACTTTGATCCATACATCCTTAGTATAAAACTCCTAGATGAACTTCAGAATAGGTATTTGTAAATGTATAGGGAAGATTGGATCTTGGCCATAGACTAGCTTAAAAGGTGAATTTCCTAGGGCTGCTTTGATTCTGGTTCGATCTACCCATAAGGAAAATCTCAATTGAGTGTGCCAACCCCTAGGGTTGTTTTCTAACAACTTCTTTATTACTTCTAACAAGTTTTTATTAGTGGACTCAACCACTCCATTCCACTGAGGGTAATAATTGGATGAATATTTTAAGACAATTTTATGCTCATATGCCCATGAAATGAACTCAACAGAAGAAAAAGCAGGGCCATTGTCACATACCAAAGCAAATGGAACTCCAAACCTGGTCATGATGTTCTCAGTTAGAAACTTGATAACCACCTCTATGGTGCTATTCTTGCAAGGCTATGCCTTAGTCCAATGTGTGCAGTAGTCAGTTG
Source organism: Sequoiadendron giganteum (assembly GCA_007115665.2). NCBI lineage: Eukaryota > Viridiplantae > Streptophyta > Pinopsida > Cupressales > Cupressaceae > Sequoiadendron > Sequoiadendron giganteum. Next base: position 365,599,870 of record CM021102.1, on the reverse strand, counting down.
CAGTCAAAATGAATTTATGACCTATAGAAGAATTTGGATTAATTACACCTATAAAATCAAGTGCCCATTGAGCAAATGGCCTTACCTCATATACTGGTTGTAGGGGCATTGCATGATTTCTTTCTCTCGATGTAGAAGTTTGGCATACATGACAAGTCTTGTAGTGCTGGTGTGCATCTCTAAATACATAAGACCAATAATAGCCTAATCTTAAAATCTGATGAGCCAAAGCATCAGCAAATCCATGCCCTATTCCATCCCTTCCATGAAACTCAGCAATATCATGCTTAGCTTCTTGCCGATCCAAACATCGTAGGTAGATTCCTTGAAAATTCTTTCTATAAATGGATCCCCCTTTGAGCATGTAATGAGAACTCTTCATCCTCAATGCTATTCTATGAGTAGCATTCATTCCATTTGGACATCTATTATTGAGGAGGAAGAAGACTAAATTTGTATACCGGGGATCCTTTGTGAATGATTGGACAGTGTACTATTGGCAAGTAATGCTTTTGTCTACTTCAGCCATTGCTTTTGACAATCATTGTTCTCAAATGAGTTTCATCGGGTGAATTTCTAAGTCAAACTCTTGTAAGATTGCCATCCATTTCCCTCTTTGTTCCCCTAATTCACTTTGCATTAGGAGAGACTTCACAGCTATATCTTGAACTATGGCCCTAACTTGACTTCAAATTATGTAATGCCTAAAATTTTTCACTGCCTGTACCAATGCAAAGGCTTGTTTTTCTAGTGGTGAATACCTTACCTCTACATTCTTAAATGGAGATATCATAAAAGCAATTAGTCTCTCCTCACTCTCTTTTCTTCTTTGTGTTAAAATTGCTGCACATGAATGTTCAAAAGCAAAAGAATAAATGTAGAAGGGTTTTAAATAATCTGGACTTGTCAAAACAAGTGCCTCGGATATAGATTGTTTAATCTGCATGAAAGTAGACTTAGCCTCTTCACTCAACTCAATATTTGCATCCTTCTTCATCATTTCATTGAGGGGTTTGACAATCTCTGCAAACCCTGTTATAAATTTTCTAACAAAATTGATCCTTCCAAAGAAGGACCTCATTTCCTTCTTGCTTCCTAGCTTTGTCAATTTCAAGATGGCCTCCACTCGGTCAGGATCTATTGAAATCCCCTCCTCTGATATAATTTGACCTAAGATTTTTCCTTCAGAAACTCCAAATACACATTTCTTCGGGTTAAGAGAGACACCATAACTTATACATTTCTTTAGAACCTTTTCTAGGTCTACAGCATGATCTTCTCTATTCCTAGAGAAGATGGTTAAATCTTCTACATAAATGATTATACATTTTCCTATTAGATCTTTGAAAGCTACATCCATTGCTCATTGAAAATTAGCTCCAACATTAATGAGACCAAATGGCATTCTCCTATAAGAAAATGTTCCCCATTTAGTGGTGAAAGTAGTTTTCATCCTATCCTCATGACTAACAAGTACCTGATTGTATCTGGAATACCCATCCAAGAATGACATCATTTGGGACCCATTCACCCTTTGTAATACTTCATCAAGAGAAGGTAATGGATAATTGTCTTTCTCAGAGGCCTTGTTTAGATTCCTAAAATCCACACATAACCTGATCTCACCATTCTTTTTGTGGACAAGAACCAAATTAGCCACCCAAGTAGAATGTCTAACCAGAAATATTATTCTGGCAGATAAAAGTTTTTGCACCTCCTTCTGAATCAAGGGCTCAATTAAAGTATTGACAGGGAATTGCTTTTGGCGAAAAGGCTTAGCCTCCAACTTGAGAGGGATGGTATGAGTAATGATTGATGTGTCAAAAGTTTTTAAGTCATCATAACTCCAAGCTATAGCTTCAATGTTCTACTCCAAGACCTTGACTATCTTGTCCTTAATTTCCCGAGGACAAGTTTTTCCTATAAGAACATTCCTTTCTGGGCCTGAGTGAGTCAAATTTATAGATTCATACTTACCTCCCTCACTCTCTGTAGGCATCCTTTGACAAGCCCTTGGATTTGAATCAAATATCCTCTCTAAAGCAACCATTCCCTTTGGAATTCTATTACTCTTTAAATCCAATATCCCTTATGGATTCTCTTTCTCAAGATCCCAATCTCCCTGATCTTGTTCAGATTCATCAATTATTTGTCCTTGAAATACATTAGAACTTTCCAAAAAGGCTAAAATGTGTTGATCGTCATCAAATACCTGAAAACGTCTAACATTATCAGGAACAACTGGGATTGAAATTAACTCAATTGAAAACCTCTTCAGATCAGAGTCTTGCATAGGTTCTAATGTACTAGCAACCACAACCAAAGCATTTGCAATTTGATTAGCCTCCCTAGGGATCAGACTAATCCCAAAAGCATCAAAATCTTCGATTAAATTCCAAACCCTATTTCTATATGCAACCAATATTTTGTTGTGACATGTATATTGGCTACATACTTGCTTTATAATCACCTCTAAATCTCCCATTAATGTGAGAGCAATAACCTTCTTTTTATGAGCAAATATAAGCCCATGAGCTAGTGCTTCATATTCAGCCACATTATTTGTACAGCTAAACTGCAATCTATAAGAAGCAAAATAAGTCTTTCCTTTCGGATTAGTTAGTTCAATCCCTACTCCACTTCCTGATTTAGATTTAGAACCATCAAATTTAAGAGTCCATAATTGGCCTTTGGCTGGGAGTTCTTTCTTTTTAGAAGTAACAGGGAATGACTCTCTTGAGATGTGTGGCGGTTCGGACTTTTGCTGATCATCAAAAAATTTCTTGGGGCAAGGCTCAATTGAAGATTTTCCTATGTTTTGAACTTGTTCAACAACTACTTCCTGAATGATTTCTTGAGTTAATTTACCATCTAATTCATCTTTTATCAATACCTTGGGTATTGACAGAGCATCCAGAGTAGGTGTATCAAAAAGGCACTGGGATACCTTAATCTCTTCTTGAAGTTCGGGACATAAAATCGGTGTCTACTCTACAGGTGAGGAACCTTCCTGTTGAGAAAGGTTATCTCGAGTAAGATGGTAGCATTCTTAACCTTGAAAGAGAACTCATTGATGGGAGTCTCAGATTCCTCTTGACATTTTTTTTGGGACTGGTCTATATGACTTAGAATATCTAGGTATGACTGACATGTTAACTCTGAATGATTATGATAGTGAATCCTACACCAATTAGGAAGTAATAAACTACACAAGTCAGTTTCTCCTCCTAGAACCAACCTATCTTTTTGCAATTTTCTTACTAGAACATGCTGGTTGATGTAGATCATTGAGTCACTATGCTCTAAGGGCAATGTATCTTCAGAACTAACCGCAAAGAAAGTAAGGACTTACCCTTGTTTGTAAACTCCTATCTCAGTTTCAAAATAGGCTACCTCATTTGGAGCATTATATTTTGTGATTATATGCTTGAGCCTGGGCTCACTCTCAATTCTTATTTGGGATGCTATACCTTTCCAAGTTAACCACATGTGGGAGAAATCTAGAGATAAATACCCTCCTATACCTTTCATTAACTCCCAACCGAAAAGCATACCATAAGTTTCTAGTATGTCAGCAACCTGGATATCTATATAAGTTTGGATCCTTGGATCTAATCCAACTTGAACATGCATATTTTTCATCTCCCCTACAATGTTGACCTTTGTTTTGTCTAATTGGATCACTTTCTTGTTGGTAGGGATAGGACTTAATCCTAGCTTTTTGCATATTGAAAATGGCATAACATTACCCGATGCACCAGAATCTAATAAACAATTATGTAAATTCCTCCCAAAAATCCTTAAACTTAAAAGAAAAGGTGGGGTACCGGTCTTACCTTGGTACATCACAACATTGGTCTCCTTTGTTGAAGTCACTTTACCTCTCCCTTTCAAGCGATATGATTCCTCTAGGGCTTTTAATACCACTTCATGTTGAGCTGGACACCACTTCATTATGTCAAAGAATGATAATGATGTCTTCTACCTCTACAATTCTGCAATAAAATCAAATTCTGAATCAACTTTAACTTGATATTTGGGAAATGGGGGTAGATTAGCTCTATTCTAAGAATCAGAAAGTCCCTTTGGTGGTGAAGGATTGTTATGTTCATTTAGATTTGGTGGGACCATATTGTTTGGAGGTCTAGATTTAGTAAAAGGGCCCTTATTTTGATTTCTCAGAAAATGTCCACCTTTCGACTGAAAAGCTTGAGCATCATACACATCTTCTTGAGGTTCATTATCTTCTTGTATGGGAAATTGATATTTCTCTTCAATAGTTTCAAAAGCCATAGCAGTACTTACAGGTCCATTATCCTAATTTGAATTTGATGATGAAGGATGAGCATTAGCTTGTGCAATTTTTACTATTTTCTCCATCTCAAGGAAATTTACTTCAGAATGTGTTGAAGTATCATGTAACCTGCACCAATTAGTCATGAAATTCAAATCAGCAACATTAGCAATATGAGACTTTTCTTCACCTAGTTGACAATTGTGAGAAACTCCCCCATTGTTAGGTCCAGTATTCCATTATCTGTTATTGTTGTTGAACCTTTGGTTATGTCCTTTGTTTTGATAATTCTAATTAAATTTTGATTCTGAAAGGTTCGATTGGAATTTTTATTCATATTCTGGTTGGAATAATTCCCTTGATTGTTGTAACTTCCCTAGTTTTGGTAATTCTAGTTTTGATGGGAAGGATTATGCCTAAGCTGTGCCATGTCATTGGACATTTGAGACAAAGTCTTCTTCAGGGTTTCTACCTCATTAGTCAACTGAGTAGTTTGTTCATTCTGCACATTTTGCATTGTAGGTGTGGGTTGAACCTGAGTTGATCCTCCTATCAGTTGTTGGTGATTTTGAACTTGTTGGGAGGGATCTTGCACAACATTCCCAAAAATGGGCATAGTTGGTGGGGCTTTTAAATTAGGCATGGGTCCATATTGGGAATAAGAAATCCCCAGAAAAGTGTTGTATAATGATATGCTAGGCATCTGGTAATTCATGGGAGGAAGAGTTGTTCCTAGACTTCCTGATTGCATACTTATCTGTTGTTGCAATTTAATTGCCAGATGATACACCTTAGATAAAGAGTCTATATCATTGGCATTATAAGCTCTCTGTAAGAATAAACCAATCAAAGGATCAATAGCTATTAAGTATGCTTGGATAGCAATATCCTCAGCTATCAGATAAGGGTCTTGTAGTCTATGATACATCCTCTGAAACCTAGTGTTGAACAAAGGTAATGGCTCATGGTGCTCCTTCCTTATAGTGGAAAACTGATGATATAGGATAGCAGGGTCTACATAAACCCTAAACTAGTTGATAAAAGCATTTTCTAAGTCTGCCTAACTCAAAATGGATCCTTGGGGTAGATTTAAGTACTAGTTATACGCCATGTCCCCCAAACAGTATGGGAAAAATCTACATACTACATCTTGATGAGCCACTTGAGCTCGAGTACATGCATCTTTAAATGCATGTATATGTTCTTCAACACTTCTTGATTCTCCATACATATATTTGGGACAAAACTTCTTAGGATTCTCAGGTAAATCATGTATTCCCCCTGGAATAGTCCCTAATGGAGAGGGGTTATTCACAAAGTAAGCCATGGGTGGATTTGGTTGAGCAGGCGATGGTGAAATAGGTCAAATTGGTGGTGGTGATTGCACTGGTGGTGGTGTTTGTGGACTTCATGGAAATCTAGGTAGAGTACGTGGTGGTGGCAATGGTGGGATCAAAAATTTTTGAGCTTGTGGTCTATATCTATTTAGACTTTGGAGTTCTAAAAATGGTTCTAGGTTGGTGGAGGATCTAAGGATCCTTTCATACTTTTTTGGAGAGAATGAGTTAATCTAAGCCAGCTTGCTTCTTCAAGGCCCTCCTTCTAGCACTAGTTTTTTTTGATGACGAAAATGACACAAACAACATTAAAACAAAATATTTCTACTGTATTTCTGCTGAAAAAGAAAGACAACATATAGTAGCCTAACTCCCAAGGTCCTGGTAGTTGGTTCTCAACTATCTGATGTCACTCAATTGGTTCATGCAACTATAATGTTCAAGGGGCTTGTGCTGGTAACAAAGAATTCAAGCCATAACTTATTTCTACCAAACTGTTTTTGTAAATAAAGGATTTGTAAACAAAAGAAAAAGATAGATCAAAGGGTAAATCAGTAAACATGAATCAAACTTTATCTAACATCCAGACATATATCTTCAACAATGAATGTTTTCCAAGTAAACCAAAGCATGACACAATTTATAGACTAATCCATACCATTGCATACATCTAAGGTGCTTTAATTAATATCCCAATTGCACATCACAAATACTTCAAGGATTCCAAAAGAACACACATTCATTCATCGCTAAGATCATAGGCTAACAAAATTCAATAAATCCAATTCAATGTTAATCTAACAAGATAATCCTTAAATCTGGTTTCCTCTAATGACTTTCATCATCTAAGAAACAATCATGCTTCAGCACAATCACCGACATGTAGATAGATTATAACTTATCAACCTTATCAAGTAACACAACTCAATTGTAACACCATATTGCGTAAACATATAATTTTTATTTAACTATAAAAAGTAAATAACAATGTATCTTTGTAATCACCATGCAAAATTCCATCTCCTAATATCGAGCAGGCCAATTCGATTCTCCATCTTCCGACCCTTAGAATATGATAGCCAAAGGGTATTTATAGATATACAAAAATTTGAACTCCAATTCTATTTTAGGTTATCCACCCTTTTAGGAACAAAAACTTTCTTGGAAACTCAGATCAATTTGATCTTGAGTTCTTACATTTAAACGTTCAGCTAAACTGGAGAAAATAGAAGAGAAAAAAGGAAGTCATGCATTATAAGAACTATGAGTGTTGCATGCATCATGCAAAGAAGATGAAAGTCATGCATGCAGGAGATTTATTCATGTCAAGCCGGATCTGCAATGAACTTGTCATAACTGGTGAAGACTTGTCGTAATGTATCTAATTTTGGCCCATCAACCCAACTATCTTCGAACTTAATTCTTTCCAACTCTGTTGCAGCAAGCCTCCTCATATCCTTTAGCTTCATCAATTCTCTTCTTTCACATCCATCAATCGATCTATTAGTAGATCTTCACCATCATCTCCTTTCTACATGAGTCCTTTAAACCTTTCCATCCACTTCTCCTTTATTTGATCCAAAGATAGACATTCTTTGACTAGTATATCCACATTTGTAATGATGGCTATGATGGCTTCTAACTCCTCAAACTATTCATTGAACTCCTTAACAGAGGCTTGAACCTCATTCCTATGTTTGTACAGAAAATATGTCTTGAATCAGAGTATGCAAGAAGTCATTCCCAGAAAATCCTTATTATCCTCCTCAAGTATTGATTGTTCTAATAGAGTGGTTTTGGACAATTTATTGACCTCTTTCAACTTTTGGCTATATCCCTTGTATTCCTCTTCTTGGGCTTCCAATGTTTCCTCTATCAATTCTTCTGTCCCTTTGTAAACCTCAAAACCTTCAACCAAAACTTCACCTACTTCTTGATTCAACTTATCAACCCATCTATCCAACATTTCAGCTTTACTCCTTACTTCCACTAAATCATGTACTTCCTTTTTGCTTAACAAAATTGGAGTCTCAATAGCCATTACCTGTTGTGATCTTGGAGAGGAGACACTTTTCAAAAAGGAATACAATTGATCCAACTGAGCCTTAAGGTCATATTTTGTCTACTTACCCTTTAACATCCTTGTCTTGGTTGTCGAGGCTACCACATCAATTAGATTCATTTGTTGATTCTGGGTAGGCCTTCCCAAGTTGACAGTACTCAATTGATGATCTATTAACTACATGTCCCCTACCTCTTTTTCTGTCATTGGTATGGAACACTCATCAACAATCTCTCCCTTGTCTATGAGCCTGGTAGAGTGTAAGATCTTGGCCTTCCTTTTAGGCCTCTCTTGTTCAATCTCCTTCCTCATATCCTCCCAATTGAGAGGTTGTGAAGGTGTTACTGCTCTTTTCTGTAAGTCCAATTTTAGCCAAGTGGGAGCACTTGGAGCATCAGTCATCATGGTGGAAGAAGGAGCAATAGTAGATGTAGAGGGTGGTTGTACATTTTCTTGGGTTTGAGAATCAACCCTTTGTTCCTCTTGTTGTTCTTGCTCCGCATGTACCTACACAAGCTTTTCAGCTTCGTCTCTTTCTTTTTTCTCTTGCACCTTCCTATCTTCTCCTTCTTGTCTTTTCTTTTCTAGCTCTTTGTTTTTCTCTTCCTCGAGCACCTTAAGCTTATTTGCTTCTTCTTTCTCTTGTTGCAGCTTCTGGATTAATGCCTCAACATCCTTTTCCTTTTGAGCCCTCTATATCTCTACCTGCTCTACCTCTATTCTTTTCTCTTCTTCCAATTTATCCCTTTCTGCCTTCAATTCTGTCAGTTTATCTTCAATTTCCTTCTCTTCCTGCAATCATCTTGCAACTTCTTCAGCTTCTTTCTTTTTGTAAGTCTCTTGAACCATCTTGATCTTAACCTCTAAAGCTTCCTTTTCCCTTCAGTTTTTTTCTTTTTGTTCCTCAAGATCATGGATTTTCTGTATCATTTCCAATTTGTCATTTTCCTCCTTGATCTTGAGCTGCTACTCTTGTTGCATTTGTTGCCTTTCTGCTTCATCAGCTCTAGACTTAGCTTCAATTTGTTGTTGCTGTAGTATGACATCAACTTGTGTCTTGGCATCAACTTCTTTTTGTTTCTCTAGCTCTGCAACATGTGCTTGTGCATTTGAGGCCCTCTTTGCCTTCTCAAACAGCTCCCATTGATCTTGTTATGTTAATAACTATTCGGTATCTTCATCTAAAGGCATATTTTCTTGGACACTCTTTTCTGATAATGTTTCATCATAATCTAATCCAATATTATGAACTTATTTTCCTTTCATAGTTTCAACAAAACCATGAAGAGTTCCCTTAGGAAACTCCTCACTTTGCTACTCAACTGTGGAGTTTGGGTAGAAGATTCACCGATTTTTGGTGCTGGATCCATAGATCTTGTTTGAATTCCTTCTTCTTGTGCCTCTGGTTCCTCTAAAGCAGCTGCCTCAAGTTCTATTTCTTCAATATCTAGAGGTAAAAACTCCAAGGGCTCCTTAGGAGGTGTCTTTCTTTTGAGCCTTTTGTACCCTTTCCCCTTTTTAGGAGCTGGTCCTTGAGGAGTTTTGGTTCTGAGAACCAACCATTGAACACTTCTATCTAAGACTGCTTTTCCTATCTATTTAATATCAAAAGTTTCCTCACTATCCCAGTCAATTGGATCCATAATTTTAGTTCCAATCTTCAAAGCTTCATAAGATGGATCCAATACAACTCCATCATCCACCAATGTGTTAGGAATTTCATTCTTTACTCCAAAATCTGACATGAGTGTGATAGGTAGTCTTTCATAATTCTTCTTTCTTAAATCATATTCATCCTGTCGGTCACTCCAAAAATCTTCAAAAAAATTAAAATGCTTAACAAACACAGAAGACAACAAAGCATACATCTTACACTTCGGGTCAAAGTACCTACAAGTTGTATATAATCCTAATTTAAAATATATCAACTCATTGCAAACCACCTTTTCTCCTACCAAATGTTGATAGCTATACTGACCCAACTTCATGGGGAACTTGTGACATCCTGTTTTACGTTTTATTCCAAATCTAGCATTAACCCCAAGAGCCTGATATACAAACTCCATCAACACTATACTGTTATTGCATCACCTTGGGAGCAAATATGGATGGCCTTCAAAACTAGCTAACCTAAAATATGTAAACTTGGGGTATTGAATGTACCAACATCCCCATTCAACAATGAATGCCAGGGCCTTTTGACTCAGCCTATACCCTACATCTCTGTTGAGTTGGTTAATGACTACATATATGAATGGATCATTGACTCTTATGAATTGAGTCTCAGTGACTTGTAGAGACAGCTAGTTATAATGCTCCCATACCTTCTTTTTTCCATCTAACACTCCCATTATCCCTACTTTTTTCAAACCTGGGAAGATACCCATTCTTCCCCTTGCATACATAATGTAGGAATTCATAAAGAAGCATTTAGTCCCCCTAACGTTGGTTAGTTGATCATGAATAGAATTTGATACAATCATAAACCAATCAAACTATTGGGCCCCATTTAATATTGTTTGGATGAAGGAAACATCCACTCCTTGAAATGAAAGGCATCTCTCTTCCCAAAAGCCCTAGATAGCATCAATATTAACTTTGATACCTCCTTATAGAAATTTGTCATCTTTGGCTGATCTACAAGTTTGGCTAGTTATTTCTTCTCTGTCTTCAACCACTTTTTGTTTAAATGAGATTTATTGAATTCCTTATATTTACTATACTTCTCCAAAGCTTCTACCTCATCCAGCTACAACAAGTTCTTAGGATCCAGGACATTGAATATACTTTGCAATTCTTGAGGAGTGAGATCAATAATCACATTGTTTTGGGAATCCATGCATTATCTGGTAGCTGGATTGTAGCCACTAGCTACTGTCGGGATCAACTCTGGGCATTGAATTGACAAAGGAAATACTATGATATGGGCCAAGCCGGAATTAACAATTCTTTGTGTCCTTTCTGTTAGATTTTCCTATTCCGCAAAGGTATCTGCATATAGCTCATCAAAATTGTACTGGCCCAAGTTCGTGTTGGTGATGTCTGACCAATCTGACTCCACCTTGCTTACTTTCACAATAGGACTCCAGTGATTGTACCTCAAGGTATAAGGTAACTATTCAGGTTTCGTCTTCTTAGGCTTAGCTGCTTCCTTTGATGTTCCTACTGGTTGATTTCTTTGGGAGACCTCTCCTAATGTTCCCGACATCTTCTTAACTTCCCTGCAACAAAACCTCTAGTTAAATTCTTGAATAAACATCTCAAACTGTGTCTTTAAACTCATACTTTTCAAACATTCATCGGAGATGGAACCAAGCAGAAAACATCTTAAACAATCTTCTTTTAACACACTACTGGGCTCAGAGCAAAATTTTTCATTGATATTCTATTAAGAAGAAGTGGGCTCGTAGTCAAAATTGGAATCGTGATTAGAACCGGAACTGGAATGGAAACCGATTTGGTTTCCTTCAGATTTTGTGTTTTCATATTTTGTTTTAGTTCTGCTTCCACTTCTGCCAAGGCTAACATTTTTGTGAAATAAAATTTTATTGCTATGAGTGGAGTCAGAGACAGGATGAAAAATGGAATTGATACTAAACATAAAATACATCCAAAACTCTAAATCAATTCCGATCCCACTTTCGGCTATATTGACCATGACATCATCAAAGGTTTTAATAAACTTAATGCATAACTTCATGATCTAAGACCAAGGTCATATTAAAATCGACCGTGCCCATATGACCATGAGGATGACTATTTTTTAGGATATCATATCATTTTAAAATGTGATCACAGAAATGCATAAAAACCCTAAACTAGAAAACGTGATATAAAAACCAGGGCATGAATTTAACCCCTCTTATTTAACCCGACTTAATGCGCAATAAAAACCCTAAGTAAAAACTAGATCTCACAAACCCCAACTAACTATAGAACTTGAATGTAATCTACCTCATTGTGAAAACCCTAATGTGGCACAACGTGATCATGACAAAATGTGAAAACAGTCATGCCCTAACTCACTATAAAATGAGAAACGCAAGCACAAAACAAAAATCAAAAACCACAAACAAACCAAAGAAAGAAAACAAACACACAAAACTTCAAGAAAGCAAACTTTCCCCAAGATCAAAAATGATCAATCAATCAAACACTAAAAGAAAAAAGGAAAACTCGAAAACAAATAAAATAAAGTCGAGAGTAAGAACCCTACCTCAAACGCAAAACCCAGCTAACCTTCTAAATTGATTCCCAAGCAATTATCTCCTCCTCCTTCAATCTATTCACTCACATGGACTCTACAGCTGCTCTTCCTTGCTCTTGAATTTCTTAACAATGATAATAATGATACGTTTAATCCCTAATGAAGGTAAAAAAATAAGATTTCTACCGACGCAAGGCTACTATCACTAATACATTAAATGTAGTAAAGTCAAAGTCAAAACTGGAGAAGAACAAAGACTTCACTTCAGTGCGACTTCATTAAAAAAGTCAACAACCCAGAAATGGTGGGAGCAGAATCCCGATGAAAACAGATTCGAAAAATTATGTAATCTCCCAAACTTATTCCCGTTTTGGTTCCAGGTCTGCCAACAAAGGACAAAACAAAACCAAACACAAAAAAAGGTAAATTAAAAGACTGACATAAAACTTAAGACAAGAACTTAGACTAAAACCAAATTTCAAAAAAGCGGAGGCGGAGGCAGGATGGATCTAGAGTTTGTAATTTTGAATAAATATCAATTTAACATCTGATCCAGCTCTGGCTCCGACAGAGACAAAACAAAAACAAAAAGAAAGACTGTCGAGAATCAGAACGAGTTTTTGAACTAAGTTTTCACAACCCGATTCCATTCTGGTCCTGGTTCCGATAGAATAAACCAAAGAAAAAACAAAGTGTTGGAAAATAAAGACTCCAAACTTTATTAAAACAACCAAAGCTAAAAAACAAAAGGGGGACACATTTTGACCAAGGCAAAAGATGGGGTGGTTATGCAAGGCATAATAGGTTGTTGAATTGATCCATTACTCCCCCAAACATCCTAAAAATTACCTATGCCATAATTTACCATGGTTTAGATCCCCAAAACATGACAAATTTCCCTCATTTAGAGAATTAAAATGTATCAATTTAAAGTCCATCAAGAATTTCCTATTTCGAAAAAACCTTTCTATTTTTGAAAGTTTTCCATTTTTGGAAATTTTCTTATTTTAGGAAGGATATTCAATTTTGGGAACATTTGCATTTCAAAAAAAATTCCATTTTTGAAAAAAAATCTATTTCAAGAAAGATTTTAATTTTAGGACAATTTCCATTTTCAAAAATTCTCATTTCAAGACCATTTCCTTTTTGATATTTTGAGAAACTTTCCATCATGAAATTGGATTTCAGGGAGATTTCACTTTTGAGGGCCAAAGTATTGCGGGGGCTGGGAGGTGGGAAGTTAGACAAGCTTGCTCTGTAAAGATGACACTAGTGACCACAACATCTTGAAGGTGGCCAAAAGGTGGATGGTGGATGGATAGTTGATGACTGGCGGATGGCGGAAGGTAGATGGAAGGCAAACGATGGATGGAAAAAATTGAATGTAGAGCCCGCTAGGCGGGGGGAAGTTAAGGGTCGATCACCCTTAAAAAAGGAAATCCACATATGGAAACCCGCACATAGTGGCCCACAGGGAGGTTCCCACAAACAGTGATGGAGGGACAATGGCTTGCAAGCAAAGTTCCCATGAATGGTGATAAAGGGACGATGATCCACAAGGGAAGTGTTGATAGAGGGATGGTGACGAAGGGATGATGACCCGTAAGGGAAGTTCCCATGGATGGTGACAGAGGGATGATGACCCACAAGGGAAGTTCCAATGAATGGTTACAGAGGGACAATGGTCTGCAAACGAAGTTCCCATGGACAACGATGGAGGGATGGTGGCCCATAAGGAAATTTCCCATGGATGGCAACAAAGGGAGGGCGGCCCACAAGGGAAGTTCCCATGGATGGTGATAGAGGGATGATGACCTGTAAGGGAAGTTCCCATGGACGGCGATGGAGAGATGGCGGCCCACAAGGGAAGTTCCCATGGATGGAAATAGGGGAATGACAACCCACAAGGGAGGTTCCCACAGATGACGATGGAGGGACAACGACCCAGAAGGATAGTCCCCATAGTGATAGAGGGATGGCAGCCCTTAGGGGAAGTTCCCATAGATGGTGATGGAGGGATGGTGGCCCACAAGATAAGCTCCCACGGTGACGGAGGGATGGTGGTTTGTAAGGGAAGTTCCCACAATGAAATTTATGCAACTTCCTAAAACTTAACGAAACCTTGGCAGTTCACTTAGGCATCATGAAAACATCCCAAATCCATAGGCAACTTTTCCCCAAAGTAAAAAATGAACAAAAAAGCAAAGCAAGTGAGCAGGGACCAAGTCAGCAGGAGCAAGGCAAAAGTAAAAGGGGGGGCCGACAAAAGTGAAAGACTTAGCAAATTAAGATAGGTGGACTTTTTCAAAGGGAAATTTAGTCATTTTAAGGCATATGACCAACCTAACTTGGGAATAGGGGTGTGCAAAATGAGGTAGGAGTAAAATAGCCCATCAGGAGCAAAAGAAAGGGGGTCCTTTCCTTCAACGGGGTGTGTGTGCAAAATATGCACAACAAATGGTGACTCACTAGGGAAATGCTCCAAAGCATTTAGATGACAAACTGAATTCACGAACCCAGAATCTCTGGTTCCAATCCTCATGCTAGGGAAAACAGATTAGACACTAGACCAAAGGATCAAAACCACTAGCTAACCCAACCTTTAGTATGTTGAAAATCTAAGTGTGTGCAATTGCATTAATTGCTATCCTTCAGCCACTACAGGAACCTAAGCTCCATCATGTTAAGCTATGTAATTTATTCTAACTACAAAATCATTTGGGACATTGCCTCACTGCCAGTGAAGCATCCATATCCTTGATGAGGTTTTCACTATGATTCTCTCGAACATTGGTCCACTATCGTCCAGGCATACATAGCCTCAATAGAGTTATTTGTATCCTCCTGAAAGTTGAATTTTCTTTCTTTTGATTTTCATCATTTTTCTTTCTTTCTTTTTGTTTCTTTTGATTTTATTTTTTCTTATTTATTTTCAACACAGAAGCAATGAAGCTTGCAATCAAGACCGAGAATCACAATGGTGCTGAAGTAGAATTTTAAATTTTTCACTTAATTGGACTTCACAAAGGAGCCTATAGGAATCACTAGATTCTTAAAGTATGTGAGATATGTAAGATTTTAGAATACATCTGATTGAAATCAACTAATGACCTATCCCATTCAAACAAAACATCCAAGTCACTTTAAACTAACAAAAGACCCTCACCATCCACTCTGAAAACTTAATTAAAGTTTTTTGAAGAAATACATAGAATAAACCTAGGCAATAAAATGATGGTTGCACACATGAACATGCCCAATAGAAAGCAAGGGAACCACGAGAAAAGAAACAAAGTAGAAGTGAAAGGAAAGAAAACCAAAAGAAAATTACTCTAAAGAAAACCAACCTAACCTAACAAAAGTAGGAAAGCGGAGCTATGTACAAAGGAACCTACACTACCCAAAATGAACTGTGTATAGAGATATTTACAAAGGACCACGTTCAAACAAGGAAAACTAACCCACGCCTATTGAATTTTGTAATCCATGCACCAATAGACAAGGGATCGTCATGGTTCTAAGCCATGTAAAATTGTTCTTATACTTAGAAAAAAGAAGTTCAACATTACAACATTCAAATTCAATATAATATTCAGGAAAAAATGACAATTAAGGAGGTGCATTGAACATATGGTTGATCCATAAACATGTCTGTCTCCCCTCATTTCCATAATCAAAATGACAAACATGAACATCCATTAGAGTCTTGATCTTCTTCTGCTTGTAGCTCATTCAACTCATCATGATGTTTGCTCATTTCTTCTTGTTTACAGTCATTATAGATGGAGAAGGAACCGCTTTCCCAATCCAGAGACTCTAATGTTTCACTGTCTAGAGTTTTAGGCAGTATATCTTCATCAAAACGATCTTCTAAAATGTACTCTTCTTTAGTGTTGGTATAACTTTAGAGCATAGCTCCCAGTGGAAAGAAATCATTAATTGACGACACCTCATCAAGGGGGCCAAGATTTTCTACGTGATGGGTATGTGCAGGATCATCATGGAAAAGATAAGAACTCAAGGGGCGATGAAAATTCAAAAAATCAGAGTTAGGCAACTTAACATAAAAATTTGAATAGGTTATCTATATTATTTCAAAATAATGTAAGAATAGAATTTTTAGCAAATTGAATGTAGTTTTTAAACTACTAGGTTTATTTTTTTCAAAAAAATTCTATTTGGTGAAAATTTGAAATTTCAATGCTAGTTCTTAAATTTCAGGGAAAAAATAAGAAAAAGGTATATGTCTAACCACCCTAACTATAATAAAGTGATAATTTTTTTATAAGATGTTAGATATAAGTACAGGACTCATGTCCCGATATGATGCATATGTTTTTGTAATTTTTTCCAAGTAAATAATTAGTTATAATTTTTTTACTACAACTTTTAAAAAATATAAAAACTCATATGTCTGACCACCTTAACTTGGTCAAAACTTCATGAAATTCATTTTTTTTTAATCCTATAGTATGTGAAGCATAGAATGTGACACATCTTTTGGATTCAAAAAATGTGATACCATTTGAAAGCTATAGATGTTTTTCAATCAGCCTATCAATCAGGACTTTAGTCATAATTCAAATAGAAAATGAATAATAATTATTTATTAAGTTTAAAGTAAAGCATAATTTATATTGGTGGAAAGCTGAGAATCTCCTTTCGTTTCATCAAATTTGGATTAAAAAAAGTCGTTAGCCACATGGGCCATCATATCACTTACATATCACCACTTTTTGGCCCATCATGATCCTGCACATACTTTGATTTCCCTCCATGAATTCCCTATAAAGTCTATCATTTGTTGCATATAAATGCTCTACAAGAGGGAGAGGCCCATGATGTTTGATTGATAGCCTCCCCATTCATTCTACTTCACCATTTGGAGACTAGGTACTGTGTTGTTCTTCTTTTGTTGTTGTCCTGACATCGCCTTGATAGCTTACTTCAACTTGATTATCACTTGGTTCGGGCTCTTGGTCCTTTACTTCAATACTTGAAGGTGCTACAAGAAGTGGCGCACTTAGTTGCCTCACTTGTTCTATGACTTGCTTGATGGCCTCTTTGTATAGCTCGAACATGAATTCAAAATGTGGAAGTCATGGAGTCTTTACCAATTTGGGAGCAACAACACCTCCAAATCTACTTGGTGTCTTAGCTCGAACCAATCCCTTGTGAGTCTTGACACAAGTTGATTATATCTTCCACTACTAGGTCCCCATCATCAGCAGTTAGGAAGGAATTTTGATGGAAGACAACCACGGCCTTGGGTTGTTCCCACTCCTCTAAATCTTCATTTTCAAATGCTTGATCACTATCATTCATGAAGGAGAGGTCCTTTAATCTTATTTCACTTATTCTTTCATCTTTATTTTTTTCTACCCCAAGGCCTCCAACCTCTTCTTCCTATTTTTCAACATTTGCATTGGCAATCCTAGCATATGCTGCTGCAAACTATGATAATTCATTCTCAATTTCGAACAGATCTTATTCTGGAGTGGAGGGTGTTGGTTGTTTTTACTGTAACCAAGTTGATCTTCTAATCTACCTATGGAATTTCCAATTCCAATCAAGGGCAGCTCAAAGGACCTTGACCAACTGACGAGGATTTTAACAAACCTCCTACACTTTGGGCTCTACAAGACCTGGGAGGGTGATCCCTTAATGAGTTTACAACCTCTGGACCATTATTATAAACAACATTAACAACAACAAATAATCTCATTTAGTAGCTCAACATAATAGGATAATACCGAATAAAATTGGTTGTTCATCAATAATATCAACTATTTGGAGCATGAGATAACTACAACAACATTTCATAGTATAAGATAGTCATTGATTTTCAATTTGGAGCAAGCTCTAGGTAAAGACAAACAAATAATAAACCTTATGAATAATTATAATTCAGATCAGTGCCATACAACCATTGGTGGATTCAAATTCATCAGCATCTAAGGGTTTATGATAGATTTAACACATAACATGGAAGATCCTTGATTACATTGCTTTACAATCTCATCTACATGCATTCTAACCCAATACTACTTATCAGATACCTATACAAAACATATCCACCTACAATCCCATTAAAGAATTTTAATTACTTCCTTGAATTAAAGCTAAAACAAGAATCATACACACCACAACAGTGAAATGAATGAAACAATCCTTGATCATTTTATTCAAAATTCAGATATGCTTGTACAATGGAGAGACATGAGTTTGAATTAATCATTTCAATTCAAATGTTAGTACAGTCATAAAACATCAAATCCCTATGCATTCAAAACCTACTATAGAATGACTGAAAACAAAAATTTCATTTTCTTTAAAAAGGTCAGACTTTAAAATTTTCTATACAACTTCACCTAGACTTGACCAAAAATATCTAACTTTCTAACCTGTAGTTCCAGCCTTAAAATCCTTCTTATAGAAAATGAAGGAGCAAACAAGCATCGAGCCAAAAAGCACACATGTCACCAGCCACTTGGACCACCTTCTGATAATTCAAAAATTTGTTACAACAATCGATCCCTAGAGAATCTTCTTGTTCATCCTACCCACTGAGAATGGTGGATGCATCAACAAAACTTCAAGAATCGTGTGCCAAGACTACCATCAAAAACAAAACTAGAATTTGATGTAACTATAACAACTGAATTTTTAAACGCCAACAACCTACTCTATTTCACTCTTCCTTAGTTAAGTATACATTAACCCATCTATGGTATTCTTCATCGGTTAGCCAATCAAAAATAACTACCTCATTCACCTTAACACTATAAGGTGTGTACTTAACTACCACCTGATTTTCTTCTCTTTCAAACTTTTCCAAAAATGAGTTGGTACTAATAATCTTGTCCATACAGCTCACCAACAAGTCATAATCTAAGTCATCACAAATCAATTTAATTTGTGCATTGATGACCTCATTTACTTGATCCTGCCACTATTGGAATGATTTGATACTTCCCTGCTCATCAGTTATGTCAAGCAACAATGTGTTGCTCCAACATAAAAATTCTTCACCAACTCTCTGATCTTCCTACTCAAGTCATCTTGTAAGGCCTGAAAACCTTGCAATGACTTAACTAACACTTGAATAGGCCTTAATGATTGGGGCCTATTATTTGTATCAAACCTTGAGGCTTTATACATTATGTATAAATCATTGGCCCTAGGGATCCATTTTTCAATTAATGGTATTACTACCTCCTAATCCATGTTAATGTTCTTTATTGCATCCAATAATAAAGAATGTAAAGAATACATTGATGAAAATTTGTCATCAACCTTCTCATTTAAATGTCTCAATACAGTATTAACAACCTCCCCTACTTTAAAAGTGCTCCCTCTTCACTTACCTTCAAGGATGCCTATAACTCTACAATTTTGTGCATTAGTTGCTTCTTTGTGGGATCAACATAGCATTCTATTTCTTCCTCAATTGTCTCTAATGTAGGACTGAGGGAAGGAGTTTGGCTGGGGGACCTTGGTGTAGAAACAATAGGAGAAGCAGGAGGCATTGCTCTTGATGTGGAAGGAAATGTCTTAATCCCTGGAGCACTTGATGTCTCCCCAATCTATCTATATTTCAACCTATCCACCTCATTTTGTAGCTCAACATTGATTTTTTGCACCTTGCTATACTTTCTAATTATAAAATTTTACTTCTTCATTAGGATTTTCTTTTCAACCTCCTCTCTTTCAACAATCTTTTGGGCCAATTTGGACACATTCATATTCAGATTAGTAGCCTCTGTGGTTGAGATCTTTGAGGCTCCTTTTATTATTAACCCTCCCCTTAGGTTTGGGTTAATATCAGTGATGGTGGGCTTTCTCCCTTAACGGTTCAAAGCCCAAATTTCTAAGGTCTTGTATTCTTCACTGAAGGTAGAATCTTGCAATGTTGCCTTGACCTCTTCTTCAAAATCTTGCATGGGATGCTTGGACTTCATAATAGAATTGAAAGCTACTACATCTGCAATGTCCCACTCAGGAAAAATCAAGACACCAGCTTGATTTACTAGTTTTCTCCCCTCCTCAAGATTGATTCTCTTATAGTCTTCCATTAATTCAGCTTTCACCTCATCATCATTCTCCTGGTTTGACCTGACAAGTCTCAATTCTCTTCTCCTCTTGCACTTATCTTGATACTCCTCCACTTCCATTCTCCATACTAGTTGCAAGAATACTAGAGTTTTGAAAAAATCATCATCATCTAGAAATTTCTTACATGCCTCCATCCTTGCATCTTGCACACATTTCCCTTTCATATCCAATTATGACAAGACCAACTCAGCTGGCCTAGGAGGAGAAGGCATACCCGCTTGCATGTCTTGGTTAGTGACAACAATTTCATCCACCAGATTCTCTTGTAATTTCTCAATATTTTTCCTCTTAGGGCTTGGATCTGATGATGGTGGTGAAGAGCTATCCTCAGGTGATGATTCCAAATCAATAATCTTGATTTCCCTAAGTGTTTTGAAATTTGGACCTGACTATGTTGGCACTTTCATTATTTGTTTTCCCTTTTTATCTTCTTGTTCCTCATCAATGCTATCATTTCTTTTCCTTCTATAGATAGGCCACTTCTCTATAGGCTGGTATGTTGGCCTCACTTCAATTGTCCTGGGATCTTGCTTCTGAATACCTAGATCCAACTCCAAGTTTATCTTCTTGGTCATTAAGATGCCAATGGTTTCTTTGAAGTTATTCATCAAAAAGTTAATTTTCTTATGAAATAGATTGAACTCCATCAATGGATCATACTTAGGATCCATTTTGTGAACAATGGCCAATAGCTTGTCATAAGCTATCCATTTCTCCTTGCTCAATTCCTACTTATTTAGATCAAACTCATTTCTAATTAGGTCCTCAAGAAAGTTGAACTCATGCACAAATTTACCATCTTTTATTCAATGTCTGAAAAGGGAAAATAAACCCTTAGGATCATGTTGTTTCTTGGGACCACACCTCAAATGGTATTCATAAAATAATTTCCCAAAGTGGACCCAACCTCCTTTCGAAAATACAAAATTTGACACCACAGTATAATCTGGGAAAAATGTTCCTTTAGCTTTCCCTGTAATTTTGTCCTCATGGATACAACCAATCTACCACATAACTTCTACAAATCTTACTCTTGGTGGAACATTGCATGGAAATATATGTGGGGTCACTTGGAAACCATACACCCTCAAGACAGTGTTGACTGGGTATTGGATAATGTCACCCCAATTGTGACAAACTCTCAATTTTGGCTTCCTCCCCTTCGGTCTGAGGAAATCATGTAAATCCTCAGGGATTCTAGGCACATTTACCATTAGTCAGGCCCTCAATCTAGAAGAAAAATAGTTATCAAACTGCTCATAACTAGCACTCCCCCTATTATATGATAGATCTGTAGTCCATTCTTGCACTAGCAATCTTTCTCTATTAACCAATTGCCTTAACTCCATATTCTAAGAGAAAAAAATAGAATTCTTGTACAAGAACATGTACATCAACATGGAATACCAGAAGAATGGAGTGCGAGCATCATTTTGCTACAAATTTAATAGCCTTTCATGTATCTTTTTGGCCAAAAAGGAGTTAAAATCATAAATCACTGAGAAATTAGGGTGTTGTATTTCCACGCCCATGAACATGTAAGAAATTGGCATCATCGTGTTGTTGTTAAAACCAAAAATCTCACACAATGAGTAAAAGGTGGCTAATATAGAACTTTGAACCTCCTACCCTAGCCTAATGAGGTGGGAGTAACTTAACTCTGAAAAGTGATTTCAACCTCCCATACTCCCATTTCATCTCCTCAAGATCAATAGGAACCAAGAATGTACAAGACTCACTCAGATCAAAAACCTATTGAAACTCTTATTTATTAATGCTTAGCATAACCCCTCTATCATTATCTCTACTCACTCGTGTAATAGGGTCATATCATGCAACCACTGCCCTTTCAAATGCACATCAAAGAACACATTCAGGACCACCAGCTCACCCAGATCATACATCTAACCATTCGAGAAAGGATGAGGCAAATTCCTCTATCCATACCACAACCTAAACATCTTGAAACCTGTAATGGGAACCCTAGCATCGGCTATGTTGGAACAATTATTTATTAATCCCTTCCCTAGGGTTTTTCCTCGCATCAAGACCGACCCCTTATTCCTATCATTAGTTGACAATGGAAATTGATCCAGGAAGTCATCATATAAATTTCTATGTAAATAATCAATCTGGCCAGAATGGTGCTTTGATGGTGCCATCTTGGGTAAACTAGGGCTTCCTTTCTATTTCAAATTTCAAACAAACTAGGGCTAGATAGAAATACAAAATAATAGAATAGAACCTTGCAATTTCTCACAATTCAACTAATCTATAACCCTAAAATCAATTATCAAAAATCCCTCTGACAAGCACACCAAAAATTTTCCAAATTCAAAATCAAATTAACTAGGAGATATAGAAATCAACTCATGGCTTTGTGTTTGCAGAAACCCAAATCTTTGTTGTAATAACCCATAAATTCATCCTTGGATTTGAGACTACTCTACAAAGATGTTTGAATCCTTTTTCAGACAATAGGGTAGGAGAATAGTGACTTTATTTCGATCAAATCATTCTAGAAAATGTCTCATCTACCATTAAAGCTTACTCATGCACTGGACCAATGGCTCCAATCACATTTGATGCAAATTAAAGTACCAACCTTCAATCCTTTACTTTGGTCAAATCATCAAACGGTTTCCTTCAAAACAAGTTTCCATGATCTCCATCACGACAATAAGGGCCCACCATATTATGCATCATCAAGGAAATCCACGTGGCCCTCGCTCATGATATTGTGATCAATAAAAACCTCGCAACCTTTGATCACGTGATGGAAGGCAACCATTGATCTCAACCATCACTAATCCTATTCGTTCAACACATTCACCAACCATGTCATTATCCATCAAGCACCTTTCCTACCATGATTATAACATCTCTACTGATTTGAAGCATGTGCATCTCATGACTACTTTAGTAACCCACTACATAATGTATTAAAGCCAAATAAATGTATTAAAGTATTTTTATCATCTCTTCGACTTCGCCAAATGAGACACATGGTGCTCCCTCATGGGGTTATAATGGGATGGCGGGGAACGACTGAGATCAAATCATGGTTGATCGATGGTCACGCAAATTTTTCCCTCTATAAAAATAAAACATTTATTAAAGGGAAAAGGGGACATCACTATGTCGATGACAAACAATGAAATAAGTTTTTTTTAAACATGGGAGCATGGGGCCAACCTAGACTTAGGAAATAATAAAGTCAAGAAAATGAAATAAAATGATAAATCAAAAGGGGCCCAACCTAGATGAAGAGATGGGGCATAAGTTGTTTTAAAACACTCTCCAAAAGTAATTCCCAAATAGATCCCACCCAAGGTGTAAG
This sequence comes from Sequoiadendron giganteum, assembly GCA_007115665.2. Classification (NCBI taxonomy): domain Eukaryota; kingdom Viridiplantae; phylum Streptophyta; class Pinopsida; order Cupressales; family Cupressaceae; genus Sequoiadendron; species Sequoiadendron giganteum. The sequence continues at coordinate 365,576,515 of CM021102.1, read as the reverse complement.
ATAAAACACTAAGGTTTTTTACGAGGAAAAAAGTAAAAACCCCAACATTAGAGTTTTCCCAAACATTATGAAATCCCAGAACAAAGGAAAGATAAAATGAAATTTATAAAAGAAAAAATTCGAAATTCCATCAGTGGCTCTAGTTGGGGACGTTCATTCCATTGGAATGAAGTGAGATTTTATAATCTTCGATTGAGTAGACCAATTGAAAAGATGATCAAAAGGGATTGTCTAGACAAAACAACCCAACAGGAAAGAAAACTAGCACTAACATATATACAAACCTAAACTACTGGTCATGGAAAACAATACTTCAAGTGAAGTACAACTTCAAGAATTGTCCATGAACTGGCAGTTCAAGAATGTCTCCTATCATATCTTAGAGGAAGTATGAATCCTCACCCCACTTACTATTTATCAAAAATGGACCTAAATAGATTGCATCAAATTTCCCATGTTTTGTTTTTATCTTCTAATCTATCATTCCACATTAAGACCAAATCTCCATCATGGAATCTCCTTGTGGTTACCCTTTTATCATAGAAATTATTTACTTGCATCTGTAGTTTTTCATTTTTCATTTGAGCTTCCCTCCTAGTTTCATCTAATTCTATGAGAGCTTCCACTCTCAATTGCAATTCATCATCCATTTCATTATCATACATCTGGATAAATTTATACATTTCCATCCAGTTATTCTGGGGTAACCTTGCACTTATCCCATAAACTAAGTCAAATGGGGCACAACCTAGTGCTTTCTTCATAGTTACCCTATTTTCCTAGACTATTAATCTCAATTTAGAATCCCATGCCCTCGTATTTTGATCTAGGATTCTCTTAATGATCTTCATCAAGCTTTTATTTCTTGATTCTACTTTTCAATTTCCCTATGGGTAATATGGTGATGAGTAAGAAATTTGGATGCCATTCTTTTCACAAAATTATGTATATTCCTAAGATCTAAAACACATTGCATTATCTGACACAATCTATTCTAGACATCCAAACCTAGTCAATATATTTCTCATCAGGAAGTCAATTACCACCTTACTAGTTGCTTTCTTTTTTCAAATTGCTTCCACCCACTTGTTAAAATAATTAGTGGCCACCAATATCCATGAATGGCCTCCACTATATTTACATGCTATTTCTCCTACAAAATCAATATCCCATTGCTGGAATGGAAATTGCACTGCAACTGGTATTAGGGACAAGTTACTAGAAAATTTTAACTTACCACATAAATGTTGATAGGCATCACATGTCTTTACTAATTGGTGTGCATCCTTAAAAATAGTAGGCCACCAAAATCCAGCCCTCATTACCTTATGTGCAATTGTTTTGGCCATATAATGCCCTCCACAAACTCCACCATGCATCTCACTTAGGAGTCCTTGTGCTTTATCTTGGTCAACAAACTTCGGCATGACACCTTCTCCATTTCTCCACCAGAGCTTTCCAGCTATGATAACATATTTGATAGCATGTAATTTCAATGTCCTCTTTTCATTTTCACTCAAATTATCAGGACATTTCATCATTTTCAAATAATAGATCACACCCTTATACCATTCAGAATGCTCCATATCACATATGTGTGATCTATTCTCCTCTTCTAGAAAATTTATTTGATTTTCCTCTAGATTACTTTGGGCCATAAGCTTGGCCAATCCTTGTCCTCTCACCAGCTTATTAATCTAGATCTGAATAATGAATTCCTTGATCCTATTGATCCATCTACACCTTCTTCCTAATACTTCTTGCTATGTGAAAATATCCTTAACAACAACACTAGGTACACATGCAATTAAAATAGATCCCATCAAATAAGGCCTAAAATATTTTACAGCTTTTACTAATGCATATTTCAGTTTTTCATTTATATCATACTTAAGTTCTGTAGCTTGTAAATATTTTCTTAAAAAGGCTATAGGTTGTTCAAAACCTTCTACATTATTTTGCAACAACACAACTTTAATTGTGTGGAAAGAAGAAATAAAAAGGATTTGTAATGGTTTGGAAAAATCAGGGGTTCTTAAAATAGGAGCCTCCTTTATTGCTTGCTTCATGGCCTAGAAATCTTGTACAGACTCCTTCCCATTCAACCTTGGCTCCTTTCTTAAGCATCTTAGAAATCGGGTGAAATGTTTCAACAAAGTTTGTCACAAACCTCCTTAGGAAGTTTATCTATCCAAAGAAAGATTGTATTCCTTTGAAATTGCAGGGTTGTCAGATTTTTCCTATTGCAATTACCCTTTCTGGATCAATTTTGACTCCATCCTTGGAAATAATATGTCCCAACAATTTTCCTTATCTTACCCCAAATGCACACTTCTTCAGATTCAAGGACATACCATACTCCAGTACCCTACTAAATACCTTCTCTAGATGCTCACAATAGTCCTCTTCTTTCTTAGAATATTCTATCAAATCATCCTAGTAAATCACCAAAAATAAATTAATGAAATTTGAGAATGCCACATCCATGGCTCTCTTAAAAGTAGCCCCTACATTTTTTAGACCAAAAGGCATTCTCACATAGACATAGGTTCCCCAGGGTGTAGTGAAAGTTGTCTTAAACTACTCAGACTCCTTGACCATGAGTTGGTTGTAACCAAAGAACCCATCCATCATATACATTAATTCACAACCTATCACCCTTTGCAACATGGCTTCCATATTCGATAATGGATAGTTATATTTTAATGAAGACAAATTCAGGTTTCGGAAATCCACACATAACCTAATGTCTCCAATTTTGTTTCTCACTAGTACCAAGTTTGACACCTAGGATGAATGTTTGATTGGCTTGATGATCCTTGCATCCCTTAGCTTCATTAACTCCTCTTGCATTTTGGGGGACAAAGTTGGATTGATGGGCCTTTTCTTTTGCCTAAATGGCTTAGCACCATCACTCAAAGGAATTTCATGTTGGAATAGATCCTCCCTCTATGCCTTAAGATCATCATAGGACCAGGCAAACACATGTCTAGACTTCCTCAATAAGTCAATTAACATCCTTCTCACCTTTGGTGACAATTTATTTCCAATATACACCCTTTTTGGTGATGCCTTTGGTCTAATATTTATCTCCTCCAATTCATCAGGATGGGAAGCAACACAATTAGCCTTTGTTCTATCCTTATTATTTAACACTCTTTCTAGTACAACTAAACCTTTAGGAATTGTATTTTTTCTTTAACTGAATGACCTCATTACCAAACACAGTATCTTTACCATCAATATTTTCCACAAAATCTCCAAAGTCAATTTCTTGACATTCATATTCATCCACACAATTCAACAGCCTCGGTATATCATCATCACTATCAAAAAATTGGAATTTATTTGATATTATCAGGAATGGATGGTCTGGTTTATACTTCAACCTTTGAAATTCTAGCATAAGTCATGTAATCTATCTTTAATGAAATGTTTTCTAATAAATTATCTCACTTTGTTGTGGCCTCTCTCCATCCAACTTATACCAAATGCATCAAAGTTTTCCAATTCATCCCAAACAACATTTTTGTACTATTTCAACCTCTTATTATTTGACACATACTTGGATCTAACTTAGGAAACCACAAGCTTAGAATCTCCAATTAATTTGAGCTTCTTGATCCCATGATTTTCAACTAATCTCAACCCTAATAACATGGCTTCATATTCTGCCCCATTATTTGTGCATTCAAATAACAGAGTGAAAGAGAACCTGAATGTATTTCCACTCAGAGATTGTAAAAAAAAACTTGCACTAGACACTTCTTTTGAAATTGCACCATCAAAGTACATAGTCCACAAGTCATCACAATCTGACAATTGTTTCACTTTTGTATCAATCGGTGCAATAAGCTTATCATGATTGCCAGGGTATTCCTCAGCCCTTAATTCATTTATACCATTATCAATAAAACTTGTCATATTTTCAATTGGATCATGCTCAATCATATGAGGAACTTTTGATTCTCTTTCAATCTTGAAATTCTTACCATCAATGTGGAAAGTAGCTAATGATAGATCAAACTATATGTTACCCCACATTGATGCACTCCAGTTTCTTGACAAAAGCATCCCAAAATGTGGTAGGACTTATGTGACTAATACAATCATGGCTAAGTCCTTCTTAGGATACTAAGTCAGTTTATAAGGAAATTCTCTAATAGTCCCAATGACTGACACCTCTGTTGAATCCAATGCCAAGCATTTACCTTGAATAGTATCTACTATCAAGCCCATCGCCTCCATGATTTTGACTGCCATAACATTATTGGATGCCCCTGAATCTATCATACAATTTTGCAAAGGTTTCCCATTTATATTAACACTTAATAAAAATGAGTTTATGTTTTCAAAGAACATGTTAATATAATTCCCTAAATACACATGGGGAATTTGTGACACAATTCCCTCCACTTCCTTCTCTTTTCTTTCTCCTTCATCATTTTCTTCTTTACAATTACCTTGTTCAATTTTGTTACTAGCAACACCTATAATCAAGGGTATTGTCTTTTCCTTATGCTCATTTATTCTCATCATTTCTAGCAAAGGTATAGAAAATTTAACCTGAGAAAGCACTTGAAACATATCTATGGGTGTATATTTGGGAAAACCTGAAACCATACCTTCATCATTTTTTTTCTTCTTTGGTTGCTTACTTCCTTCAAGTTAATTTTGCTTCTTATCTTCTAAACCAGGTTCAGTAAACTTTGTAATCACCTTGGTCTTCACCAATAATGAAGTAACATCTTCTTGAAGCTTTGGGGTTTCATTCTTTTTTTCCCAAACCTTATCATTTTGAACCTCTTTTATTTTAACATCCTTTTTGCTATCCACCTTAAAACTCTTGTTTTTATCCTTTTTCTCTTTGATAAATAGGCCAATAGGTTAACCGTGTTCACCACCCATAGTTCTATTTCTTAGCTAAAGTGAACTCCTCATTTGAGCAGCCATTTCCTAAGTCAATCTGCAATCTCCTCTTATGATAGTCTCTTTGAGGAAATTAAATCTTCAGCCTGCTCCATATTACAAGCATTATGGTCAAAATCACCTTCCTCATCAGAGAAGGCCTATTGATGGTACACCTCACTTCTCTGTCTCTAATTATCCACATCATCTCCCTATAATTCATCATTAGAAGAACATTCTACTTCATCAATGTATGATCAGGCCATATAAACATCTACATCACCCTACTCACAGTCACGATTCTGCTCATGAGCATCCTCCTCTATTCCTTTAGCAACAAGCAACTAAGCAACACCACAGTAATTTTGATCATGTGGATGTTCACACACCTCAAACCATGTTCTATCCTATACCAGATTTACTAAATGCTTCTGCAAGTGGTCTGGCATATGCTGATCATTTTTAGGCTTCTGGCCAAGCAAGACCGGTTTCCCATCTTTCCAATCTATGTTATAAGGAATATTTTGTAGCCTAGCTGGTTTTTCATTCTTATTATACTATTTCTTTTCATTTCCTATACGTTTTTTCTTTCTTGGCAATGATATACTTTATATCTTTCAAAGTACTAAAGACCTTATCCCATTTCTCATCATCCTTGGGCTTTGCAGTAGAAACCTTCTCAGTCTTATCCTTAGGATTTTTCAAAAGTGTGGGTTCTTCCCTCTGACCATATTTCCCAAAAGATCTCCTATTACTCTCAATGTTTATAGCCACCTTGAAAGAATCCTTCATAATCTGAGGGTCCTTATCTCTGAGGAGATATTCCATTTTAGCATCAAAAGCATTGAAATATGTAGTTAGACAGACATTTTCATCAAGCCTCAAAACCTAGAACAACTTATACATTGCCTTTTGGAATCTAAGATTAAACTCTCTCACAGGTTCATTCAATGACTTTTTGATGTTATTGAACTCATTTAGCATGAAACTAGCATTGGTTTTATCACCATATTTTTTCTTGAAGAACTTTTCAAATTCATCCCATGAACCAATACTAGCATTAGGTAAACCTTTGTACCAATCCCTTGCATATTCCACTAGAGATTGTACATAAAATTTCATTACAACATCCTCATGCTCTACCTCGTAATCATTTAGCATATCCATAAAAGCTTTTAAGTGTTCCTCTGTTGTCACAACATTGTTTCCAACAAACTTACTCATCTTTTCTATCAAATCATCAAGGATGGGGTTTGGATAACCTACATACCATCAAACAATAATTTCCTATACCTTTCCAACTGTATAGGTCTCGCTCGGAATAATACTCCAGTCTTTTGAGAATCAACACCAGGACCTAAATTTTGTATCCTAGGGCCATCTTGATTTAGATTAACAAACTTAGTCGCATGAACCTTTGGGCCAAAGTTGTTTGTGGTGGTATCCAAACTGGTTTTAGGACCATTTTTCAAGGAATCTTGGTGACTTGATGAGGTTGTAGCTTGTGTAGCCTCATCCATGCTTGACATCTTTAGAAAACTTATTTTCCTCTTCATTTCTACATTTGCAGCCTCAATCTTTGTCCTCTCTAACTCTTCTACAAGAGCTTCACCTTCCCTCCAAACCTTCTCTAAGGCACTCTTAGCCTATACAAGTACATGTGGTGGGGGATCTTGTTTAGGGGGGTGGGAACACACCCTATCATTTATCTTAATCCCCTTAGCTTTATGTTTTCCTTTGTCTAGAACGGGCTTAGGGTTTGGATTACTCAGTTGAGGCTTAACAGGGTTTAAGGGTTTTAGGTCTGAAGGTTTGGGTTGGGCATCAACCTTAACTATGCGATCAACTTTAGACACTGGCCTTACCCACTTGTCCAAGATCTCACATAAAACAGGATCTTCATCATTTGATTTAGGCTTTTCTTTGTTCAGGAGCTTCATTCTTGCCAACTATCGAATCAACCTATTCCTCTCAATTACAACATGCATCAGTTCTATTTCCCTCTCCTTATCCTTTTTCATCCTAAGCTCAAATCATTTTTGGATCTCCCACCTTAAGGATTCAATATCTCCAAAATCATCATCAAGGTCAGCCAAAGTCATATCATAACTCAATGTATCACTTAGGTCTATAAGGTTTAATTCTTCAAGTACATCCCCAAACAATAAAGGAGTTCCATCATCTTCAACAAGAGGAGGAGGTGCATCACTAGTACTTTCCTTGTGATGGCTTCGACTTCTACTCCTACCTCTTCCCTTTTCAGCATATTGGACACTAACAGGTCCCTTATTCTAACATGTTACATCCTCTTGAACAGGTGTATTAAATAATGCATTAAAAAATCCATAGCTATCTGATTCTAAATTTCTAGACACTTCTTGAAGAGTTTCAGGGATAGGATGTAAAGGCTGACCTGTACCTTGGTGTATAGGATTCTGTGATGTGGGAACAATATTGCTAGATTTTGGTCTTTTCTTTATCTAGTCTTTCTTCTTGATTTTAGGATTCACCCTCCAGTTTCTATTCTAGATGATTCTTCATGAATGACCTAGTTTTCTTCATTCTACGTGCTTGTCCAAAAGATCCTTCAATTTATATTAAATCTTCAAAATAAGATGCACACGGGTGTAGAGACTTCAAAGTTGCCACCCAATTATCTTTGGAATACCAAATGTCCAGAGAGACTTGGTGGAATTTCAAAGACCTTTGGAACTTTGTATTGACAATGTACAAAATTACTTTACTAAATAACTCAAAACTCTCTGAATAATAAAAGAAATGGACAAACGTAATATAGAACCACAAGCTCGACCTTCAAATCATAGAAATACTATGAAAACTCTATGCAAGATGGATAACCGACACATTGACAAAAAATATTTAGATTATTATCCCCAGTAGAGTCGACATTTTGTTGGTTGTTTTTACTATAACCAAGTTAATCTTTTAATCTACCTATGGAATTGCCAATTCCAATCAAGGACAGCTCGAAGGACCTGGACCAACTAACGAGAATTTTAACAAACCTCCTACACTTTGGGCTTTGCAAGACCTAAGAGGGTGATCCCTTAATGTGTTTACAACCTCTGCACCATTCTTATAAACAACATTAACAACAACAAATAATCTCATTTAGTAGCTCAACATAGTATGATAATACCAAATAAAATTGGTTGTTCATCAATAATATCAACTATTTAGAGCATGAGATAACTACAACAACATTTCACAATATAAGATAGTCATTGATTTGCAATTTGTAGCAAGCTCTAGGTAAATACAAATAAATATTGAACCTTACAAATAAGTATAATTCAAATCAGCACCATACATCCATTGGAGGATTCAAATTCATAAGCATCTAAGGGTTTATGATAGATTTAACACATAGCATGTAAGATGCTTGATAAAATTTCTTTAAAATCTCATCAAAATGCATTCTAACCTAATACTATTTATCAAATCCTTCTATAGAACATATCCACCTACAATCCCATTCAAACATTTTAATTAATTCCTTGAATTAAAGCTAAAACAAGAATCATACACACCACAACAGTGAGATGAATGAAACAACCCTTGATCATTTTATTCAAAATTCAGATATGCTTGTACAATGGAGAGACATGGGTTCAAATTAATAATTTCAATTCAAATGCCAAAACTCTCATAAAACATCAAATCCCTATGCATTCAAAACCTACTATAGAATGACCCAAAATCTAAATTGCATTTTCTTTAAAAACATCAGACTTTACAATTTTATCTACAACTTCACCTAGAATCAACCAAAAATATCTTACTTGCTAACCCATACTTCTGGCCTTGAAATCATCCTTATAGAAAATGAAGAAGCAAACAAGCATCGGGCCAAAAAGCATACATTTCACTAGCCACTTGGACAACCTTGTGATATTTCAAAATTTTGTTACAACAGCCGATCCCTGGAGAATCTTTATTTTCAGCCTACCCATTGAGAATGGTTGATGCATCAACAAAACATCAAGAATCCCATGCCAAGACTACGATCAAAAACAAAACTAGAATCTATTGTAACTGCAATAGCTGAGTTGTTAACTACCAACAACCTACCATGTTTCACTCTTCCTTAGTTAAGTATACATTTACCCATCTCTGGTATTCTTCATCAACTGGCCAATCAAAACTAACTACCTCATTCACCTTGACACTATAAGGTGTCTACTTAACCACCACCTAATTTACTTCTCTTTCAAAAGATTCCAAAAATGAGCTGGTACTAATAATCTTGTCCATATAGCTCACCAACAAGTCATAATCTAAGTCACCACAAATGAGTTTAATTTGTGCATTGATGACCTCATTTGCTTGATCCTACCACTATTGGAATGGCCTAATACTTCCTATTGTGTAGTTTTGCACACATGCCCCACTAAAAGTAGGGAGCCTCTTTTTGCCTGGTCTTCTAGCTCTTTTTGTGGCTTTGCTTTTGAGCTTGTCTTTGAAAATCTTGAAGTTTTTGGCCTGTGGTGTTTTTGGTCCTTGGTCCTACATTCGTGATATTTTACCATGTTCTTTGTAGCTTATCTTACTGGTAAAATTCCCCTATTGTGCTAACACTATGAAAATTCTAAGTCTGGGGGTTCAATTTCAGGTTTTTCACTATTTTCAGGATTTTCTGTCCCTACCGAATTTCCCTAGCTGCTTGGAAATCCTGGTCGAGCTGCTTTTACATTGCATTCAGAGAATTCAGGGTCTCACAGAATTTTTTCCTTCCCCAGATTGTTTTGAATTATCCTTTTCTTCCTCGTTTTCCCAATCGGGCTCATCCCTCGTTTCCTTTGGGAATTTCGTTGCCTTCAGGAATTTCTCTTCCCTAAAGATTTTCCTTCCTTCCTGCATTTCCCTAAGCTTTCCTTGCCTTATCTATTTTCCTGGGTCACCTCTTGGCTAGCTTACCTCATTACCATAGGGGGCCTTTGCCTATGGCATTTTGGCATGGTGACACCATCATACTGTGGGGGTCTCTGTGGTTTGCTATGGTTGTCCCATGGTTTACCACGGTACTGTGGTGATTAGTTAACTGGCTTGTGGTGTCATGGTTAACCGCATTACCTCATTGGTTAATGGTTGGCTCTGCAGTTCTATAGTTTACTATGGTACCATGGCAATCTAGTGGGTGGCTTGCAGTGGTGTAGTGGTGGTTAGTTGGTTGCGATGTTCTGGTTTACCATGGTACCTTGATAGTTAGGCTTGTTGATGGTGGTGTGGTGGTGGTTCCTTGGTTTCAATGTTGTGGCTTACAATGGTAACATGATGGTTAGGATTGTGGCCCACGGTGGCATGGTTAACCACGTCACCACGGGGTCATGTCGGGGAACTCGTGGTAGTGCGGTGGGTTCACCTCGGGGGGTTAGCAGGTCAACTTCCTTAGTTTTTCTAAAGTTTGCTAAGTATCGCCGAGCTCGGTGATTTCCTTCCCTGTTAGTTTTTTCCAAATGACTATTGTTTGTCAAGAATTAAGGAGGATTCATGGCTCGATTATTATTGGCTCTACATTTTATGATGAATTTGGAAGATCTAACATTGTATGCAAGCATTTATGACTGATTGATGTATGAATGTTTGGTTTTTGGGTCATTCTCGAGCTTCCCTCGCTAAAGTCCACCTGGCCCTAGAATCCCAATAATTTCCTTCTTGAGCTAAAATATGCGAAGAGGTGAAAATCCCAAACTTTGGGAGATGATGTTTTAATGATGATTCAAGGGATTCTAACTGCTCACTTGGATTTTCTTGCTGGTTTGATATGATTTTCATGACGTAATGACTTTTATTCTCATGTTATCCTGGTTACTAATTATGGTTCTTTGAATGTAGACTGAATCGGGCAAGTTGGAGTTGTCATTGCCAAAAAGGAAGAAGTGTGCATGCTTCAAGGATATAGCGTGATTTGCGAGATACACCTAGGTATACTTTGTGCCTACAAGCAAGTTGAGCTTACGTATATAGTTTCATTTTTTCTACTTCGAGCAGATGGGACATTAATGGTGAGCATGGCTCAAGGGCTCAGGGGGGCTGTACTTGGCATTTGTGAGATCCTAAGTCAATCTGAAGGGTCACCTCATGCATTCAATGTAGCCTAGCGAGTTATTGTGAGTTATCTGGGCCGATCTAGCTGGTTATCAACTCTCTCCTCGTAACCTTAACTTGGGGTCTGCACTGAACGATTTTCTATAAGAATGACATTCTTCCTCATTTGTAAAGGTTCCTCAAGTAGGTTCTTCAAGTTAGTTCTAGGGATAGTTCATTAATTAGACTAAGTCAGAGAAGACTTGGAAAGAGTAGATTAAGAAATAGAGTAGCAGGTTGGTAGATTAGAAGTTAGTTTTACATTTCAAGCAAATGTGTAACACAAAACATAAAAATTGTTGTTGTTATTGGTGATTTAATATAAAGTGAAGACATTGTGCTATGATTGGTGTCTTCTTTGGATTGAATAATCTTGCATGGTTCTTGTTCTATCTCTTAAATTGCTTGGAAATGTTTGAATGTATATTAGTTTTAGTTAATGATGCTTGTGGTCTAGTTCTTGGAGTATTGTAGCAATCTTTGGTTCATAATTTGGGTTGCTTCTTGATTGTGGGAATGTTGTCCAAGGTCAACCTGTACTTGATACATATGTGCTTAGTTCAATTATAGGCATTTATCCAGTTCCATTGAATGAATGTCCATAATCTAAAAATCTTTAACACCTTAGAAGATTGTACTATTTTCTATAAGATTGCTGGTATAGCATAGGTTGACTAGAAATTAGTTTTCAATGGATTGGTCCATTCCAAGTATTTCATCATTAGTATTGTCAATCTTAGGAGTAGTGTTAATCTTAGGACTTTTGAAACCCTCATCTTTTGCTATTTCTTTAAACTTTGGTTAGAACTAGGAATTCAAGCATCCTTATATTATAAAATCTATTGAGTTTAGAACTTTCAACATTTTTTTGTAAAGTACCCTTGTGATTACCAACATTTTCACATTTATCACTAAGTGGTTCCACTACATTGTCAAGACCTGACACCTAAGTGAATTTGGGGTTATCTCTTTGTTCATAGAGATCAACCTTTCAAGAGAGATAGGATAATATTTATTCTGTCTGAGTTGTTTCTATGTAGAAAACACCAAACAATAGGATTGACACTAGAAGGAGGGTCTGAGTAAGTAAGCTGGAGCATTTTCTAAATGCCATTTCTCTTGAGAGGGTCAGAAGGAGAACCAGATCTACACCAGCAAAAGAAGAAAAATTTCATGAGTTGCCACCTCCAACTAGGTCAAGAAGGACAATAACAAGGGAGGAATCATCATCCAATCCATCATTTCCACCATCCTCACCCTCATCCACCTCATCTTCATCTGATTATGAGGTTGGTTCCATTCATTAACCCCAACTGGTGACCAATCAACCATTACCACCTCCACCTCCACCAATAGCTTTCCTAGAAAATAACCCATCTCCTCTATCCTTCAACAACTACAATGTTATGCCTAAGAACCTTGAGCATTTTTGCTCAAAGTTTCACACAAGTGATCCAAATAGGACAACAAAAGAGCATATCAAGATTTTTTAGACTTGTCTGAGAGATAGAGGGATTAATAATGAGGATGTTGCATGCAGGATTTTCCCCTATTCTCTAGGAGAGGATGCTTTTTATTGGTGCAATCATTTACTTGTTGCATCCATCCATAACTGGGTCGAAATTGAGGTTGCATTTCTATAGAAGCTTAAAATTCCCATTAGTGCTAATGAGATCTATATGCAGTTTACTAGGGTAAAGAGAGAGGTCAATTAACCTATAGGATCATTCGACAATAGGTTCCACTGTGTATACACTAGATTGTAAGAACATTATATTATGGATGATGTCACTACCTTAGAGGTGTACTTTGAAGCCCTTGATAGTCTTACATCCACTTTTCTTAAGTGGATAACTAATCCTCCAACTACCTTTCTCATTGCATATATAGAGGTTGTTAAGGTCAGCACAGATCTGAGACAACACTTGTTAGGACCCCTACCATCTTTGGGACTTTCTACTCACCCTGGAAAAGTCCAATCTCTCAACCAGGCTCTGACTGATCATACTCCCTTTATTAATCCCCTTCTACAGTTACCCCTGGTCCCTCACCCAAGTCATCCAATAAACTAGGTCTAGCAAAGACCTAGTTATCCTCAACAAAATGCTAACCATCCCCTCCATTCATAGGAACAAGCTAGTTTCCCTACATATTTGTAGAACTTAGAAATTTTGAATCGGTCTAGTGGTTTTTGAGGAGTGTCAGGATACCCTCCAAACATTGTGAATTTAGTCCTTTACATTAGTCCTGAAAAGGAAAGGTTAGATGAGATAACTAAGCAAGTGAAGAAGCTGAATATGGGGGTAACCTACCTAAGGAACCAAAACAACCAAATCCAAGCTACTTAGAATAACATGCAATCAGGTTATAATAGAGGGCAACACTATGACAAAAATTAGAACTTTGAAAGAGGACAATGTTCTGATTAGAACTTTGATAGAAGTCAACAAGGTGGACAAGGTTTTTAAATCAGAAAACCACCTAGGAAGAATAAGCCATGGGTCATAGGGCCTAATAATGGAGGATTCCCCACTCCACTAGATCAACCTTCCAATCAATAAAATCCTCCAAGTGGTGTATACCTAGCAGAGGCTACTTTTTTTGGATGGTGTAGGCTTCACAAGACAATTCAACACTTAGAGCTGGATTGTCTTGAGTTTCAAAATGTTGCTTCCATCTTTCAGTATGAAGTAGAAAACAACTCCACTGGCCAAGAAATGGTACCCTCTAATCCTTATGATTCCCCAGTCTTGGTGTTGAATCATGCTCCTTTCCCAAGGGATGAAGAGAATGAACCAGAAGAAGAGTCAAGTAGCCAAAATGGGGAGACAGAGCAAGTGTTCAATGAAGATGAAATCTCTCTGTTATTTAATGAGGAAACTAAGAATGAAAATGACCCATTGGATGAAGAGGACGCTAGTGTTGAAGAAGTGCAGATGTTTAAACAACCTGCCAGGAAGTATGATTTGACGAATAAGCCTTATAAGAATCCACAAGCTAGAGGACCATTCACTACATCTATTCCTCCACGCAATTTAACTACTCCACCAAATCCACATGTTGATAACAATCCATCATACCCTCATGTGCCAACACAATACTTTGAAAAAGAAGGACAACTAGATGTATCAAAAGGAAGCAATGCTAATGAAGAAAAAGATAAGAAGACTGGTCATTCTAAGGAGACCCACACTAACATGAATGTGGAAAAACTAGGAGAATATGTCACTAAAGAAATTAGGAAAGTGAAGGTGAGTATGTCTACTTTTGAGTTGTTAAGGGTTCTTAAAATCAGAAATATAGTCCTAGGGTCCTTTAATCCAAGTATAGCAACACCAGGAGTAGTCGTCAGTGAGGCAATTGGCAGGCCTCCTAGTTCACAAGCACCTAAAGGTCTCATTCAAGCACAAACTAGAGATAGGGGAAAGAGAAAGATAGGGGTCAGGTTGCACAAGCTGACTCACAATTGAGTTTTTTCTAGGGAAAACTAGAAACCCCTCCTTTTCTGATTTCTATTCGGATATTTGGGAAAAATCTGCACAATTGTCTTCTAGATTCAGGGGCATCCACAAATGTTATGCCATTTTTTGTCTGTAGGACTCTTGGTATTACCCCTATAGCTTCTCAGAAGAAGGTCACCCAATTGGAAAAAATAGAGGTAAATGTAGTAGGAGAACTCATCATGATCCCCATGGAAGTTGCTTTAGACCTTAGAGTGCAACAAGTACTTAATATTCAAGTAGAAGATATCCTTGACACTTATGGTCTAATCTTGGGTAGAGATTTTACCAGAGATCTAAATGGATATACATGTATAGATCATTCTCACATGTGGCTCCATTGGAAAGGAGTCCCAAATAAAATCAGAATTGAGAGAGAACTTAGAATGAAGTATGTGATTACTGAATATCAGAATACTTCAAATGAGATACTGGTATTAGAAGTTAGTATGGAGAACTATGTCCTAGCCTCACCTATTTCAAATAGAGAGGAAGTATTTGTGTTGCAAAGCTCCTCTGGTGAATCCACATCAGAAGCGATCAATTTTGGAGTATTATTTGAACAAATAGAGAAACTTGATGTTCAGGAAGAGAAACAACATAGTATGTTGGATAACTTCCAAGAATTCATCTAGAAATGTGTAGAAGATCAGATTCAGCTAGATAAAAATATGAACTTTGAAGAATTGCTTCTTCCTAGTTGGTGCAGAGTTCACAATGCTTCTCACTCTGAGTTGGAATGTTTCTTTTGTCAAACTACAGTGGAGGAGATACAAAGATACATTAACATGACCATAGTTGTTAAGATAAACATACAGAACATTCAAAATGATCTAAAAGGGAAGAACCCAAGGCCTCCTGAAGAGCCTTCAGGTAGCAACAAGGATAAAGGTATCTTAATAAAAGTGGGAGGTAGTGACTAATGGACATTGAGGTTTGATGGATCCAAATCCAAGCAGGGTGCTAGAGCAGGGCTTGAGCTGATCAGTCTTAAAGTTAAAACCTACTTTGCTGCTCATAACCTCCAATTCTAGTGCATTAATAATGTAGCTGAGTATGAAGCTCTAGTTCATGGACTTTTAATTGAATTAAGAAAGAAAGCTAAAAAATTTCAAGTGTTTCGAGATTCTGAGCTAGTGGTCAGGCAAGTAAGGAAACAATACTCATGTCATGATAGAAGGATGACTAGTTATAGGCACAAAATATGGGATCTTATTGAAGGGTTTGATGCCTTCAACATTTAGTTGATACCTCGAAGTAAAAATTAGATTGTTGATTCTCTAGCATAAGAAGGAAGTACATTGCAACCCTTATCACTTTTAGGTTTAAATAAGTTCACCATGGAACTTGTTCTAGTACCCTTAGTACCTGACAATGTCACCGATTTTTAGGTATTTGAAGATGATAAGAATATTCTTGATTTCATTACTAGTTGTGATGTATTTTCTTCTCAAGTGATTGATGAGGTTGAACCCCAAGAGGCTGAAATGGACCTAGGAGGAGTCCTCAGTCTAAAGAATAATACCATCCCAAGAGGTATGGTGCAGTTGGAAAGAATCTTTCATTTGGATAAGAGATCAAGAGCAACAAGTGAGAAGGGATCCCCTCAGTTGTCAATGTGAAACATACAACATGGGAACCCAAAGTGATGTCAAAAATGTATTTATTGGTAGGGTGTGCACTCCTGAGGAAAGGAAAGGAATTATTGATGCCTTGCACACATATCAGGATGTAATAGCCTAGAGTTATGATGACTTAAGGACATATGACACTTCAATCATTACACATACTATCCCCCTCAATTCAAATGTTAGGCCATTCAGGAAAAGATAGAGACCAATTAATGCTCTATTGGAGCCCATTATTCAGAAGGAAGTGAAGAAGCTACTTTCAACATGAATCATATTTCCAGTAAGACATTCAACATGGGTTGCAAACTTGGTTCCAGTCAAGAAGAAAAATGGAGAAATTAGACTATGTGTTGATTTCAGGAACCTGAACAAAGCATCATAAAAAGATAACTATCCAATCCCTTCATTAGATGAAGTACTTCAGATTGTTAATCAATCTAAGATGATGTCCTTTCTAGATGGGTACTCTAGATACAATCAAGTCATGGTCCAATATGAAGATAGGCACAAAACTGCCTTCACTACAAAATGTGGAAATTTTTCTTACCAAAGGATGCCCTTTGACTTAATCAATGTTGGGTCTAAATTCTAGAGAGCCATGGATATTTCCTTCAAAGACATCATTGGCAAGTGCATAATCATCTACATGGATGATCTGACGGTCTTTTCCAAGAATAAATTGATCATGTTGTAGATTTATGCAAAGTATTCCAAAAGTGTAGGGAATTAGGAATTTCACTTAATCCAAAGAAATGCATCTTTGGAGTCATTGAGGGAAAGTTGTTAGGACATGTTATTTCAGAACAGGGTATTGCCATTGATCCTGAATGAGTGGAGGCTATACTAAAAATTCAACCCCCTGCAAGCAAGAAGGAAATGAAGTCATTCTTTGGCAAAATTAACTTTGTCAAAAAGTTTATCACTGGATTTGTGGAAATAGTCAAGCCATTGAATGTCATGTTGAAATAGGAGGCAAAGGTTGAATGGAATATAGAGGCTAAGGAAGCATTTGCATGAATCAAGAGAGCTATTATTGAGCCCCTATTTTGGTGAGTCCTGATTATGCTAACCCATTCTACGTATATTCATTTGCTTCTGATCACCCTTGTGCTAGCTTGCTGACACAAAATTCTGATCAAGGTAATGAGAATCCCATAGGATTCATGAGTGCACCTTTGAAAGATGCAGAATTGATATATCCTGATGTTGAAAAGAAAGCTTATGCCTTGGTCTGAACTATGAAGAAGTTTAGACACTATATATTAAGAAACAACGTCTTTGCTATAGTTCCTGATCCTATAGTCAAGTTGTTGTTGATGTAGAATGAATTAGGTGAATGCAGAGCCAAGTGGGTAACTATGTTGTAGGAATATGATATTGAAATTCAACCCATGAAGTTGGTAAGAGCGTAGGGACTGACTAAGACAATGGCAGAAATGGGTCCTAAACTTGTAGCCCAACATTATAATCTTGAAGATGTTTCCCTAGGAGACTGGTATGATGATATTATCCACTATCTTTTGAACCAGCAGTGTTCTGGACACCTCAATGCAGTACAAAGGAGAGCTTTGTGTTTGAGGAGTGGTAGTTTTATGATGAAGGGAGTTGTCTTATACAAGAGAAATGTGTCTACTTGAGATTCCAAGGGAAGGAAGAAGCTGAGTGATGACTGAATTTCATGAAAGATATGGCACAGGCCATGGTTCAACACCTTCCACTACAAATCAGATCCTGAGGGCTGGATATTATTGGCCTACCTTGTTTAAGGACACACATTACCATGTGATAGCCTATCATGTGTGTCAAATTGTAGCAAGCAAGGAGAGGTGTGTAGCCCTTCAACTTGAGTCTGTCATAGAGGTAAAACCATTTGCACGGTGGGGAATGGACTTTATAGGTCCAATCAATCCACCTTCATCTACAGGCCACAATTATATTCTTATTGTAACTAATTACTTTACTAGGTGGACAAAGGCTCTTACATGCAAGCAATGCACTTATGCAGTGGTAATCAATTTCATTGAGTCAAGTATCATTATCCGTTTTGGTCGTCCATTGTCCTTAGTGACAATGATCCTACATTTGCATCATTAAATTTTTCTAACTAGACCTATGATCATGGAATTTTCATAAAATTTGTATCCAATTACTATCCAAAGGGGAATAGTTTAGCTAAGTCTTCCAATAAGAACTTGTTAATAGTCATCCGAAAACTACTAGAAAATAACCCCTAGGATTGGAACATCCAACTTAGGTTTTCTCTTTGGGCAGACCACACTAGATAAAAGACATCCCTAGAAACCTCTCTTTATCACCTAGTTTATGGTTTGGAACCTATCTTTCCCATATAGTTGAAGATCCCTACCTTGCAATTCATCAATGAGTACTATGATGGAGAGGATAAGCGTGAAGCTCGCTTGAATGAATTGTTACACCTTGAAGAGAGAAGAGATGAAGCCTTAGAAAGCTTTTCCAAGCATCAAGGTGTAGTGAAGAGATGGTTTGATAGGAGAGCCAGGGTGAGAGCCTTTAGAATCTCTGATTTGGTTCTCTATTATGATAAAGCCCATGATCGAAAAGGGGGTCATGGAAAGTTTGATAGGCTTTGGCTTGGCCCTTATCATATTGCATAGATTTTGGGAGATAATTCCTTCCATTTTGAAACCCTTAGTGGAGAGGATATCGCACTTCCTTCCAATGGGCAATATTTGAAGCATTATTTCTAGTCATGAGTTGTTTACAACTTTGTCCTTGTACATAAGTAGATTAGGTTTCCTTTCTACTATTCTGGAATGGGGTTTCTTTTTTTTTCTTTGCTTTTCTGATGCTCTTGGTTGGGGTTGGTTTACTTTGGTTTTTTCTACTACTCTACTATTGCTTTGGGGATTTATTGCTTTCTTCTAGGCTTGTTGGATCTATATAACTAGCTGATTTTTTGGGGCTGTTCTAGGGATTTCTTTTACAAACTCTAATCATCTTTTCAGAGTCATCTAACCTGGTGGAATTCCTTCATCTGATTTTACATGGACTGGGATTAGAGTCACTTGATTAAGTTTAATTCTGGAATGTATTTGGGTCTTATATTTTCACACTAATCTTAAAAATTCCAAGGTTGCATGTAGTATTTAGGAGGTTTGACTAGATGAAAAATATTATATTCTACTCTAGTACTGCTATGGTTTTCATCCCTGAGTGTGCACTTCATTGCCTGAAAGGTGAAAATGGAAGCTTTAAAAACAAATCTCAAAGAGAATATCAAAAATAAGAAAATAAAAAGAAAATATTAAAATTCAAAAGGAATGTTCACCTTATCAGGGGTATCCTAGTATCTCTACTAGGGCTATGGACATTTGACTAGCAATAGAGCTATGCTAGGGAGGGTCATAGTGATAACCTCACCGGGGCTATGGACGCCTAATTGGCAATGAGGCTCTATCTAGGTTGCTTTTGGATTTGGGATCCTTATGTAGCCCTATCAGACTAAGTTTGGTCCCTGTTGCAACTAAGGAAAAGGAAATGAATGCATATTCACACACTTTGACCCTGGTATAGGAAAGGTTTTCTTGCTTGTGATTTTTGAGACCTTGTCGAGATGTAACCTAATGCTTGGACTGAAGCTTGAGATTTTAGGTTCTTTATTCTAGTATGTCATTGAAATGCTCTAGAGAATTTCCCCAGTGGAGTCACCATTTGTTGTGTAGTTTTTCACACATGCCCCACTGAAAGTAGGGGCCTTCTTTTTGCCTAGTCTTCTGGCTCTTTTTGTGGCTTTACTTTTGAGCTTGTCTTTGAAAATCTTGAATTCTTTTGTCTGTGGTGCTTTTTGTCCTTCGTCTTGAATTCATGCCTTTTTACCATGTTCTTTGATGCTTATCTTATTGGTAAAATTCCACTGTTGTGCTAACACTTTGAAAATTCTAAGTCTAGGAGTTCAATTTCAGGTTTTTCACTATTTTTGTTATTTTTCGTCCCTACCGGATTTCCCTAGCTGCTTGGAAATCTCAGCTGGGTTGCTTTTACACTACATTTAGAGAATTCAAGGTCTCACAAAATTTCTGCCTTCCTTGGATTCTTCTGATTTATCCTTTCCTTCCTTGTTTTCCTGATCGACCTCGTCCCTCATTGCCTTTGGGAATTTCTCTTCCCTATGGATTTTCCTTCCTTCCTAGATTTCCCCAAGATTTCCTTGCATTATTTTTTTTCTCAGGTTTCCTCTGGGATGGCTTAACTCCTTACTATGGGGAGCCTTTACCTCTGACATGGTGGCGCAATGACATTGTCATACCACGGGGGTATCTATGGTTGGCTACGGTGGTCTCATGGTTTACCGTGGTACCATTGTGGTTAGTTAACCAGCTTGTGATGTTACGGTTAACCGTGTTACCTCAATGGCTCATGGCTAGCTCCATGGTGTTGAGGTTTACCACAGTACCATGGCAGTTGATTGGGTGGTCTATGGTGGCGCGGTGGCAGTTAGTTGGTTGCCATGGAGTCATGTCGGGGAGCTCGCGATAGTGCGGTGAGGTCGCCTCGGGGGGTCAGCGAGTCGACTTGATGAGTTGATTTATCATTGAATGGAATTGAATTTTTAAGAGTCCACCACCTTTGGAAAATCTTGATTTTCTATTCCTCCTTAGTTTTTCCGAAGTGTGCTAAGTATTGCTAAGCTCGGTGATTTCCCCGTTGAATTTTTCTGAATGACTATTGTTTGTTGAGAATTAAGGGCGATTCATGGCCCGATTGTTATTGGCTCTACATTTTATGATGAATTTGGAAGATATAACGATGTATGCAAGAATTTTAAGAGTGATTGATCTATGAATGTTTAGCTTTTGGGTCATTCCCGAGCTTCCCTCGCTAAAGACTACCTAGCCCATAATCCTCAAAATTTCCTTCTTGAGCTAAAATCCGCAAAGGGGTGAAAATATCAAACTTTTGGAGATCATGTTTTAACATTGTTTCAAGGGATTCTAACTGCTCACTTGGATTTCCTTGTTGGTTTGATATGATTTTAATGATGTAATGACTTGTATTCTCATGTAATCCTAGTTACTAATTATGGTTCTTTGAGTGTAGGTTGGTTTGGGCAGGTTGGTGTTGTCATAGTTGAAAAGGAAGGAGTGTGCATGCTTTGAGGATATGGCATGATTTGTGAGATTCACCTGGGTACACTTTATGGCTGCAAGCAAGTTGAGCTTGCATGTACAATTTCATTTTTTCTATTTCAACAAGATCGGGCATTAATGATGGGCATGACTCTTGGGCTCGAGGGGGGGTTGTACCTGACATTTGTGAGATCCTAAGTCAATCTTAAGGGCTACCTTATGCATTCAATGTAGGGTGGAAATTTATTGTGAGTTGTTTAAGCTGATCTAGTTGGTGACCAACTCTCTCCTCGTAACCCTAACTTGAGGTCTGCACTGAATGATTTTCTATAGGAATGACATTTTGCCCCATTTGTAAAGGTTCCTCAAGTAGGTTCTTCAAGTTAGCTCTGGGGATAGTTAGTTAATTAGATTAAGCAGTAGAGTAGCAGGCTGGTAGATTAGAAGTTAGTTTTACATTTCAAGCAAATGTGTAACATAGAACATCAAAATTGTTGTTTTTATTGGTGATTTAATACAAATTGAAGACATTGTGCTATGATTGGTGGCTTCTTTGGATTGAATAATCTTCCATGGTTCTTGTTCTATCTCTTAAATTGCTTGGAAATGTCTGAATGTATCTTAGGTTTGGTTAATGATGGTTGTGGTCTAGTGCTTGGAGTGTTGTAGCAATCTTTGGTTCATACTTTGGGCAGCTTCTTGATTGTGGGACTGTTGTGAAAGGTCAACCTGTACCTGATACTTATGTGCTTAGTTCAATTATAGGAATTTATCTAGTTCCATTGAATGAATGTCCATAATCTAAAAATCTTTAACACCTTAGAAGATTGGACTATTTTGTGTAAGATTGTAGATATAGCTTGGGTTGAGCAGAAATTAGTTTTCAATGGATTGGTACATTCCAAGTATTTCATCATTAGTATTGTCGATCTGAGGAGTACTGTTAATCATAGGACTTTTCAATATTTTTCTATTTCTTTAAACTTTGGTTAGAACTAGGAATTCATGCATCATTCTGTTATAAAATCTGATGAGTTTAGAACTTTTAGAATTTGTTTGTAAGGTCTACTTGTGATTACCAACATTTTCACATTTATCACTGAGTGGTTCAACTGCATTGTCAAGAACTGACACCCAAGATACATTGGGGTTATCTCTTTGTTCATAGAGATCAACCTTTCAAGAGAGATAGGATAAAATTTATTTTGTCTCAGTTGTTGTTGTACAAAAAACACCAAACAACACTTCCCTGCTCATGAATTATGTTAGGCAACAATGTGTCACTCCAATCATCAAAATTCTTCACCAACTCTCTGATCTTCCTACTTAGGTCATCTGGTAAGGCCTGAAAACCTTGCAATGACTTAACTAAAACTTGAGTAGGCCTTAATGATTGGGGCCTATTATTTGTATCGAACCTTGAGGCTTTATACATTATGTCTAAATCATTGGCCCTAGGGATCCATTTTTCAATTAATGGTATTACTACCTCCTGATCCTTATTAATGTTTTTTATTGCATCGAATAATAAAGAATATAAATAATACAATGATGACAATATTTCATCAACCTTCTCATTTAATAGTCTCAATACAGTATTAACAACCTCCCCCTACTTTAAAATTTCTCCCTCTTCAGTTACCTTCAAGGATGCCTGTAACTCTACAATTTTGTGCATTAGCTACTTCTTTGTGGGATCAATAGAGCATTCTATTTCTTCCTCAATTGGCTCTAATGTAGGATTGAGGAAAGGAGTTTGGTTGGGGGACCCTAATGTAGAAACAATACGAGAAGTAGGAGGCACTGATCCTGATGTGGAAGGCAATTTCTTAATCCCTGGAGCACTTGATGTCCCCCTAATATGTATGCATTTCAACTTGTCCACCTCAGTTTGTAGCTTAAAATTCTTTGTGGTTGAGGTCTCTGAGGCTCTTTTTATTATTAACCCTCCCCTTAGGTTTGGGTTAATATTAGCGGCATTGGGCTTTCTCCCTTGAGGGGCCAAATCCCAAATTGCTAAGGTCTTGTATTCTACATTGAAGGTAGAATCTTGCAATGCAGCCTTGACCTCTTCTTCATAATCTTGTAGGGGATGCTTGGACTTTAGAATAGCATTGAAATATATTGCATCTACAATTTCCCACTCAGGAAAAATCAAGACACCAGCTTGATTTACTAGTTTTCTCCCCTCCTTAGAAGTGTTGCTATTTAATTCTTCCATTAATTCAACTTTCACCTCATTATCTAGAAATTTATTACTTGCCTCCATCCTTGCATCTTGCACACATTTCCCTTTCATATCCAAATCTTACAAGACCAGCTCAGTTGGCTTGTGACGAGAAGGCATACCCACCTATATATCCCAATAAGTGACAACAATTTCATCCACTAGATCCTCCTGTAATTTCTCAATATTTTGCCTCTTTGGGCTTGGCTCTAATGGTCATGGTGAATAGATATAATTAAGTGATGATTCCAAATCAATAATCTTGATTACCCTATGTGTTTTGAACTTTGGACCTAACTATGCTGGCACTTTCATTGTTTGTTTTCCCTTTTTATCTTCTTCTTCCTCATCACTGCTATCATTTATTTTCCTTCTATAGATATGCCACTTCTCTATAGGTTGGTATGTTTTCCTCATTTCAATTGTCTTGGGATCTTTCTCTTGAATACCTAGATCCAAATACAATTTTATCTTCTTGGTCATTAAGATGCCCATGCTTTCTTTGAATTTGTCTATCAAAAAGTCAATTTTCTTATGAAATGGACTGAACTCCATCAATGGATCATACATAGGATCCATTTTTTGCACAATGGCCAATAGATTGTCATAAGCTATCCATTTCTCCTTGCTCAATTCTTGCTTATTTAGATCAAACTCATTCCTAATCAAGTCCTCAAAAAAAGTTGAACTCATGCACAAATTTACCACTTTTTATCTGTTGTTTGGAAAGGGAAAAGAAACCCTTAGGATCATGTTGCCACTTGGGACCACACCTCAAATGGTATTCATCAAAAAATTTCCCAAAGTGGACCCACCCTCCTTTCAAAAATACAAAATCGAACACCAGGGTATAATCTGGGAAAAATGTTCCTTTACCTTTCCCTGTAAGGTTGTCCTCATGGATACAACCAATCTTCCACATAACTTCTACAAATCGTACTCTTGGTGGCACATTGTATGAAAATATATGTGGAGTCCCTTAAAAACCATACACCCTCAAGATAGTGCTAACTGGGTATGGAACAATGTCACCCCAATTGTGATAAACTTTCAATTCTAACTTCCTCCCCTTTGGTCTGAGGAAATCATGTAACTCCTTAGGGATTCTAGGAAAATTTACCATTAGCCAGGCCCTCAATCTAGAAGAAAAATAGTTATGAAACTACACATAACTGGCACTCTCCCTGTAACATGATAGATCTGCAGTCCATGCTTGCACTGACAATCTTTCTCCATTAACCAATTACCTTGACTCCATCTTCTTAGAGAGAAAATCAGCATTCTTGTACAAGAACATGTACATCAACATGAACTACCAAAAGAATGGAGTGCCTGCATCATTTTTCTACAACTTTAATATCCCTTCATGTATCTTTTCAGCCAAAAAAGAGGAAAAATCATAAATCACTAAGAAATTAGGGTGTTGTATTTGCACCCCCATAAACATGTAAGCAATTGGTATCACTGTGTTGGGGTTAAAACCCAAAATCTAGAACAATGAGTAAAAGGTGGCCAAGAAATGATTTGCAAAAAAAATTTAGTCTGAAAGGCTCTTGGTCATTAGGGCTAATATAGAATTTGAACCTCCTTCCCTAGCCAAATAAGGTGGGAGAAACTTAACTCTGAAAAGTGACTTCAACCTCCCTTACTCCTATTTCATCTCCTCAAGATCAATAGGAACCGAGAATGTACTAGACTCACTCAGATCAAAAACCTGTTGAAACTCTTCTTTGTTAATGCTCAACATAGCCTCTCTGTCATTATCTCTCATCACTCGTGTAACAGGGTCATATCATGCAGCCACTAACCTAAGAAAATCCATGTCAAGGAACACATTCGGGACCACTAGCTTCCCCACATCATACATCTAGCCATTCAAGAAAGGATGAGGAAAATTCCTCTGTCCATACCATAACCTGAACATCTCCAAACCTATAATGGGAACCCTAGCATCGAGTATGTTGGAACAATTATATACTAATCCCTCCCCTAGGGTTTTTCCTCACATCAAGACCAACCCCTTATTCCTATCATTAGTTGACAATGGCAACTGATCCAAGAATTCATCATATAAATTTCTATGTAAATAATCAATCTGGCCAAAATGCTACTTTTATGGTACCATCTTGGGTATACTAGGGCTTCCTTGCTATTTCAATCTTCAACTAAACTAGGGCTAGACATAAATATGAAATTACATAATAGAACATTGCAAATTTCTCACAATTACACTGACCTATAACCCTAAAAATAATTATCAACAAGCCCTTTGACAAGCACACTACAAATTTTCCAAATTCAAAAACAAATTCAAATTAACCAAGAGATAGAGAAATCAACTCACAGCTTTGTGTTTACATAAACCCAAATCTGTTGTAATAACTCATAAATTCATCGTTGGCTTTGATACTACTCCGTGAAGATGTTTGAATGCTTTGTGAGACAATAGGGCAGGAGAATAGTCACTTTATTTTGATCAAATCATGCTACCAGATGTCTCATTCACCATTAAATCTTACTCATGCACTAGACTAATGGCTCCAATCGCATTTGATTCAAATTCAAATACCATCCATCGATCCTTCACTTTGGTCAGATCATCGAATGGTTGCCTTCAAAACAAGAAGACATGATCTCCATCATGACAATAAGGCCCCACCATATTATGCATCACCAAGGAAATCCATGTGGTGATCATCCATGATATCATGATCAATAAAGACCTCACAACTTCTGATCATGTGATGGCAGGCAACTATGGATCTCAACCATCGACAATCCTATTCATTCAACACATTCGCCAACCCTGCCAATATCCATCGAGCACCTTTCTTACCAATATTATAACATCTCTACTGATTTGAAGCACATGCATCACATGACTAATCTAGTAACCCGCTACATAATGTATTAAAGCTAGAAAAATGAATTAAACTATTTTTATCATCTCTTCGGCTTCGCCAAATGAGACATGTGGCGCTTGCCCATGATATCAAAATCAGTAGAAATTCTATGGTGGGGTCATCCTGGGATGGTGGGGAATGGCGGGGAATGGCTGATATCAAATGATTGTTGATCGATGGTCACACAAATTTGTACCTCTGTAAAATAAAACATTTATTAAAGGCACAAGGGTACATGACTAGGTCGATGACAAACAATGACATAAGTTGTTTTTAAATGTGGGAGCATAGGGCCAACCTAGACTTAGGAAATAATCAATTTAGGCAAAGGAATAAAATGATAAATAAAAAGGCGCTCGGCTTAGATGAAGCGATGGGGCATAAGTTGTTTTAAAACCCTCTCCAAAAGTAATGGCCAAATAGATCCCACCAAAGGTGTAAGATAAAACACTAAGGTTTGTTATGAAGAAAAAAGTAAAAACCCCAACCTTAGGGTTTTCCCAAACAATATGAAAGACCAAAACAAAGGCAAGATAAAATGGAATTTATAGAGAAAAATTTTGAAGTTCCATCAGTGGCTCCAGTTGGGGATGTTCATTCCACTAGAATGAAATGAGATTTCAGAATCTTCGGTTGAGCAAACCAATTACAAAAATGACCAAAAGGGATTGTCAAGACAAAACAACCCAGTTGGGAAGAATCCTACCACTAACATATATACAAACCTAAACTACTATTCATGGAAAACAAATACTTCAAGTGAAGTAAAACTTCAAGAACTATCCTTGAACTGGAAGTTCAAGAATGTCTCATGTCATATCTTGGAGGAAGCATGAATCTTCACCCCACTTACTATTTATCAAAAATGGACGCAACCAAATTGCATCAAATTTCCCATGTTTTCCTTTATCTTCCAATCTAGCATTCCACATTAACACCAAATATCCATCATGGAAGCTCATTGCGGTTGCCCTTTTATCATACAACTTATTTACTTGCAACTGCAAGTTTTCATTTTTCATTTGAGCTTCCCTCCTAGTTTCATCTAATTCTATGAGAGCTTCAACTCTCAATTTCATTTCATTATTCATTCTATTATCATACATCTGGATAAACTTATACATTTCCATCAGGTTATTCTGGGGCAACCTTGCAGTTATCCCATAACCTAAGTAAAGTGGGCCACAATCTATTGCTTTCTTCATAGTTACCTTGTTTGCCTAGACTACTAATGTCAACTTAGAATCCCATGCCCTCTTATTTTGATCTATGATTCTATTAATGATCTTCATCAAGCTCTTATTGCTTTATTTTGCTTGTCCATTTCCCTAAGGGTGATATGGTGATGAGGAAGAAATTTGGATGCCATGCTTTTCACAAAATTTTGTATATTCCTCAGATCTGAAACACATTGCATTATCTGACACAATCTTTTCTAATGACACAATCTTTTCTAGACATCCAAACCTAGCCAATATATTGCTCATCAGGAATTCAATTACCACCTTACTAGTTGCTTTCTTTGTTGGAATTGCTTCCACCCACTTGGTAAAATAATTAGTGGCCACCAATATCCATGAATGGCATCCACTAGATTTACATGCTATTTCTCATACAAATAAATGCCCCATTGTTGGAATGGAGATTTTACTACAATTAGTTTAAGGGGCAAGTTACTAGAAAATTTTAATTTACCAGAGAAATGTTGACAAGCATCACATGTCTTTACTAATTGTTGTGCATCATTAAAAATAGTAGGCCACCAAAATCCAACCCTCATTACCTTATGTTAATTTGTTTTGGCCATATAATGCCCTCCACAAACTCCACCATGCATGTCACTCAGGAGTCCTTGTGCTTGATCTTGGTCAACACACTTCAACATGAAAACTTCTCCATTTATCCACCAGAGCTTTCCAACTATGATAACATATTTGATAGCATGTAATTTGAATATCCTCTATTCATTTTCACTCAAATTATTAGGACATTTAATCTTTTACAAATAATAGATCACACCCTTATACCATTTAGAATGCTCCATATCACATATGTGTGATCTATTCTCCTCTTTTAGCAAATTTATTTGATTTTTCTTCAGATTACTTTGGGCCATAACCTTTGCCAATCCTTGTCCTCTCACCAGCTTAGTAATCTAGATCTCAATGTTGAATTCTTGGATCCTATTGATCCATCTACAACTTCTTCCTAATACTTCCTGTTGTGTGAAAATATCCTTAACAACAACATTGGGTACATATGCAATTACAGTAGCTCTGATAAAATAAGGCCTGAAATATTTTACTGCTTTTACCAGTGCATATGCATGCTTTTCATTTATATCATACTTACATTCCATAGCTTGTAAAGATTTTCTTAAAAAGGTTATAGGTTGTTCAAAACCTTCTACATTATTTTTCAACAACACAACTACAATTGTGTGGAAAGAAGCAAAAGAAAAAATTAGTAAGGGTTTTATAAAATAAGGAATATTCAACCTTGGCTCCTTTCTTAGGCATCTTAGAAATCAGGTGAACTATTTCAGAAACATCTGTCACAAACCTCTTTAGGAAGTTTATATATCCAAAGAAAGATTGTATTCCTTTGACATTATGTGGTTTTGGGATTTTTTCTATTGCAATTACCCTTTCTGGATCAATTTTGACTCCATCCTTGGAAACAATATGTCCAAAAAAATTCCTTCTCTTACCCCAAATGCACACTTCTTCAGATTCAAGGAAATGCCATACTCCAGTGCCCTACTAAATACCTTCTCCAAATGCTCACAATGGTCCACTTATTTCTTGGAATATGTTGTCAAATCATCTCGATAAATCACCAAAATCAAATTAATGAATTCTGAGAATGCCACATCCATGGCTCTCTGAAAAGTAGCCCCTACATTTTCTAGACCAAAAGGCATTCTCACATAGACATAGGTTCCACATGGTGTAGTGAAAGCTTTCTTAAACTACTCAGATTCTTTTACCATGAGTTGGTTGTAACTAAAGAACCCATCCATCATAGACATTACTTCATAGCCTATCACCCTTTGTAACATGGTTTCCATGTTCGATAATGGATAGTTATCTTTTAATGAAGACACATTCAAGTTTCTAAAATCCAAACATAACCTAATGTCTCTGGTTTTGTTTCTCACTAGTACCAAGTTTGACATCCAGGATGAATGTTTGATTGGCTTGATGATCCCTGCATCCCTTAGCTTCATTAACTCCTCTTGCATTTTGGGGGACAAATTTGGATTGATGGGCGTTTTCTTTTTCCTAAATGGGTTAGCACCATCACTTAAAGGAATTTCATGTTGGAAAAGATCCTCCCTATATGCCTTAATATCATCATAGGACCATGCAAACACATGTCTAAACTTCCTCAATAAGTCAATTAGCATCATTCTCACCTTTGGTGACAATTTCTTTCCAATATACACCTTTTTTGGTGATTCCTTTGTTCCAATATTTATCTCCTCCAAGTCATCAAGATGGGAAGCAACATGATTAGCCTTTGTCCTATCTTGATTATCGAACACTCTTTCTAGTACAACAAAACCCTTAGGAATTGTATTTGTCTTTAACTAAATGACCTCATTACCAAACACGGTATCTTTACAATCAATTTTTTTGACAAAAGCTCCAAAGTCAATTTCTAGACTTTCATATTTATCCATAAAATTCAAGAACCTTAGTATATTATCATCACTATAAAAAAATTTCCAATTTTTTATATTGTCAGGAACAGATGGTCTAGTTTGCACTTCAACCTTTGAAATTCTAGCATAAGTCATATCATCTGACTTTAATTAAATATTTTCTAATAAATCTGCCACTTTGTTGTGGCCTCTCTCCATCCAACTTAAATACCAAATGCATCAATGTTTTCCAGTTCATCCCAAATAGCATTCCTATACTATTTCAACCTCTTATTATTTGACACATACTTGGATCTAACTTGGGAAACCACAAGCTCAAAATCTCCAATTACTTTGAGCTTCTTGGTCCCATATTTTTTAGCTAATCTCAGCCATAGTAATAGGGCTTCATATTCTACCACATTATTTGTGCATTCAAATAACAGAGTGAAAGAGAACCTGAATGTCTTTTCACTCAAAGATTGTAAAAAAACACCTGCACCAAACCCTTCTTTTGAACTTGCACCATCAAATTACATAGTCCAAAAGTCATCACAATCTGACAATTGTTTCACTTCTATATCAATCAGTGTAATAGGCTTATCATGATTGTCAGGGAATTCCTCAGCCCTAAATTCATTTATACCATTGTCAATAAAACATGTCATAATTTTAGTTGGATCATACTCAATCATATGAGGCACTTTTGATTCTCTTTCAATCTTGACATTCTTACCATCAATGTGGAAAGTAGCAAATGATAGATCAAACTGCATGTTAACCCCCATTGATGGACTCATATTTGTTGACAAAAGCATCCCAAAATGTGGTGGGATGTCTATGACTAATACAGTCATGGCTATGTCCTTCATAAGATACTGATTCAGTTTATAAGGAAATTCTCTAATAGTCCCTATAACTCAGATTTTTTGGAGATTAATGTTAAAGCTACACAAATTAAAATGATCAATTGTAATCTAACAAATAATCTAAATAAAAAAATAAAGAATCAAATAAGTAAACATGATTAAACTAAACGAATAAACTAGAAAGCTCTCACCAAATATGCATTTACTTCCTTGATTTATCTCGATTGTCCTTCTCCATTTTTTTGTATCGTCATTCTTGCCCTCAGGTTTCTGTGTTTGATGCATAACTTCGTCGAGTGTCTAAGAAAAATGTCAAAGATTCGTTGTCTCTTCTCAAAAGTAGTGATTTCAGGAGGAGGAATAATGATGATGATAAGCCTTTTAATAGATTTTGGGTTTTCGAATGATCGGCTCAGATTCGAAAGAGAGATCAACGATCGAGATTGATGAATGTCATGCGATATGAGTTCTATGTCAGATAGAACGTGAGTTAGGAAATTCTACAGGATAAAGATTAAATTAGAACGATAACTTAATCTTGTGTCAAGATTGTTCGAAAATAGAAAAGAACAAGAGTTCAAGATTTTAATCTTCAGTTTCGAGTCTTCAAAAATAGAAGAAATAAACTTTGGATGTAAAAGAAAAAGTTAGAACTTGAAGAATAAAGAGTTTGAATGCATACATGAATTAATCAATTAATTAAAGGTATTTAATTAATAAATGCATTCATGCACATGAGTTAGAAATGGTTAACTGACTAGTTGTAACAGAGAGTCTCCTCACAGAGACGATCAGATATCGAATCCTGAGATAATTGGCGGATTTAGAAATAGATCTCGAGTAAGATGGTGAGTGAATAATTAGTCAACTAGATGATAGAAGAATGTGACATAAAAATTTAATTATGAATTAAATGTTAATTTAATTCAACATTCGAAAATGATATGATTTAATTAAATAAATAAAGATAATTTATTTAATTTGACTATTGAAAAGGTGGAATTGAATAATTAAATAATAAATATTTAATTATGAAAGAAGAATTAATTAGCTAGAAAAATAATTAAATAAACATAATTTATTTAATTAATCAATAGTTGAATAAATGAAATAATGAATTAGTGAATACATTAAAAGGGTATTTTAATTAATAGAGGAAATATGTATTAGAAAGGGTAATTAAATAATTGATATTATTTAATCATGACCATGGGTATTAAAAAATTATGTTAAAAGTGGTACTCGCAGGCCTAGACCAATTTTGGTGTCTATAGTTTGCCCCTCTTCGATACAATGTTGTTTTGGTGTTGTGTCAAAGAAAATATGCTCCGATCATGCCCCAACAAGAAATAGGTTAGGGTATGCCCCCTCAGAAAAATTGACAATTTTTTAAATTTTTTTTAAAAAAATCAAGAGATATTCCCGATTAGTCAAAATAAAAGTCAGAAATGATATGGAGTTAACATAATTGAATTTGGAAGTAATAGGGACGTGTACGAGTTAGTAGAAGTTGAAATTTTATGTGGCCAATAGACAAGGTCAGAATAAATGCCATCCAAACCCTAGGTATAAATAGAAATTAGGGGAAAAACCAATTCATTTTCACTTGAAAGAGTTGAAGAAACTGAGATTTTTCTCTGGCTATTGGAAAAAGATGGCTCCCATTCCATATGCTATGTATCAAGGATATCGGATCCAGACTTTTAGATGGCCAACTGACGCAGCACCACCGGTATGTACCTGAAAATGATGTCTTGAAATTTATTTTTGCACATAGTTTTAGGCCTCAAAAAATGAATAGGCATATGCGATCTTTCAGGACTGACGCATATGTCGTCGTATGCAACAAATTTGCTTGTGGAATGATGCATATGCTGAAACACTCCTAGGCTAGAATAGGCATTTTATGCATTAAACACATTTGCAATAAACTACATCACATATGTATGTATGGAATGCATCTGCATTTAGGATGTACGCATGTAGGTTAGTTAACCACATTTGTAGTAGTGAAACACATATACATTAGATAGACAAGTCCAAGAAATGCATCACATTTGATTTATTGAACCACATTTATATTGGTTAGAATCTGGATTGTTGATGTGCAACACATATGAAATATGTGACACAAATGCTTTTCCTTGCAACACATTTGTATGAATGCACAACATCTGTTAAAGTGAGCTGCATTTGGCTGGCAAAGTTTTTGAAAGAATTTCGAAGTAAAAACTTGAAAAACTTGACATCATGGTTGAAATGCAGGTTGTACTAGATCCTATTTACACTCAGGAGTCACGTCCTAACACCTTTGATTTGAGAGATCATCTAGTTAGTGTGGAGATACGACTTTTGTGGAGACTTTGTCTTCGTCATGTTCTCACGATGCCCACTATTCGAGCAAACAGAGGGATGCTCACTGCGTTGTGTGAGCGATGGCACTCCAAGACATCATACTTTCATATGCTGACTGAGGAGGTGACTATCACATTAGAGGATGTGTACATGATACTTAGACTTCCTATCAGAGGAGATTTGGTGATATACAATACCAAACACAGATTGAGTGAGTTAGCCAAATTTTATCAGGTTGACGATATTAGTAGTCTCGGCATTGAGCATTATGAGATGAGATGGCCGGTGTTGATAGATAGATATGAGAGGATTGACTACATACTATGTACATTGATAGGTGGGATAGTATTACCAGATCAATGGGGTCATGGTTTTCCTATTGGATGGGGAGAGATGTTGGTGGGTATGTTAGATAGAGAGGCCGTGTATGTCTGGGGTCCATGCTTATTAGGGATGCTATATTTTCATTTACATGACATTGTATACAGAGATGCACAGTCGATGAGCTGTGGGACTACTCTTTTGATGGTTTGGGCATGGGAGAGGATAGTTTTTTTCCATCCTTTAGTTACTATAGAGTGGGAGGCTAGATCTTCATATGTTTTCCGGTACATGGGAAACATCACATAGAGCCATGTGGGAGATACTAGATATTGGAGACATGCCTTGGATACATTAGATCAGTTCACTTAGAGACCTTACATGGACTGTGAGAGATGGGCTGATGAGGATAGGCATTTACCATACTACAAGAAAACACAGTACCTGATCAGGAGGACTATTTCGAGTGTTCACATTATTGAGAGACATTTTCCAAAGCGAGTGTTGAGATAGTTCAGGGAGGTTTAGGATGAGCCTCG
This sequence comes from Sequoiadendron giganteum, assembly GCA_007115665.2. Taxonomy (NCBI): domain Eukaryota; kingdom Viridiplantae; phylum Streptophyta; class Pinopsida; order Cupressales; family Cupressaceae; genus Sequoiadendron; species Sequoiadendron giganteum. The sequence goes on along the minus strand of CM021102.1, from coordinate 365,542,403 downwards.
AGGTAGAGAAGAGTTTTCTTGTTCTTCTAGAGAGGTTCCATTTTGGGGGCCGATGATTCTTGTTGCCACTACAGAGGTAGATATTTAGGCTTTCCAGCCTATTAGTGGGGATGGAGAGATGGAGTAGTAGTTCTGGGCACTACTACTATTTATGATACATGGTGGGCCAAGCATCGACCGATTCCATATATAGATCCAGACTAGCTTGCACCAGTTGAGCGACGAGGTACAAGGTCAAGAGGATAGTAGAGAGGTAGAGGTGGAAAAGTTGGAGGGAGGGGTGGTGGGGATGATGGGAGAGGAGGCAGTGGTGGAAGAGGCAGGAGATGAGGATGGAGAGGACAGAGAGGGGGTAAGGTAGGTGGACTTTCACCTATCCAAGAGGCAGTGGTAGAGGATGTACCAATGTTGGACATCAGAGGTGGAGTTGATGCACAGGTTAGAGATGAGCATGTTGCCGAGGAGGCAGTTGTAGAGGAGCTGGCTGATGTGGATATTAGGGGAGAGGATTTCATAGAGGATGAGGATATGGATATGGATATAGATCCTCTAGGTATTCTAGCAGGGTATGGGGAGGAAAATGTTGAGGAGGAGGCACCTATGGAGGAGGAGGAGAGAGAGCTCTGAGATCGGATTATGGAGGGGAGATGGGAGGATGATGCCCTAGGGATGGTGATAGGGAGGCTTTAGAGGAGAGATTGAGACTCATGACAGTAGAGCAAGATGCTTTGTAGATGGAGAGGGACAATTCCCATGCAGAGAGAGATAGTGCACTTATGGAGAGTGATCAGACCATAGCTCGGCAATAGGAGACAGAGCAACAGTATACTGAGGTCAGACTCTTGGTCAGTGGGTCTTCATCTGATGGCATGGTATGAGAGTTAGTCTGTGTTGTAGAGAGGGCTACATATTATAGGGACTTATATGAGTTTGTGGTGCCAATAGATAGATGAGCTCTTAGCTTTTTTAAGATTCTTAGTCATAGGTCATAGAGCAGGAGTCATACCAGGACTCATAGTACAAAGGGTGTGGCAAGTCCACCTAGATCAGGTCCATATGAGAGGCCTTCTAGCTCATAAAGGTTACCACCAAGACAGTTTCCCCCAACTTCACCACATGACAGTAGTGGCAGTGGCAGTGGGACACGATGACACTCGTCAGATATGCCGACATTTTATTATGATCAGAGAGCCTGCAAGCTCATCTGTATTTATGGACACACTTTTACATTGTACTGTGACACACTATTTTTGAGCGATATATATGACTTTTGGTAGCTTCTATATGATGTGCAATTTTATTTTATGATTCACTATTTCTATATGTTTATGTTTCCTCGATGATGTATATATATGTGTTATGGATAAATGTTTCTACATGATGATGGATGTGTTTATGCAGTCTATGATGTAATCGATGAGTTATTTCTTTTTTTTGTATGCAATGTACTATATGGTGATGATTTACATGTGATGGTTTTATGTATATACAATGTTTACATTATGTATCTTATGATGATAGAATGCCTATTATGTCATGATTTTTCTATATGCAACAAAGATATAAATGTTTCTACATGTATGAAATGCAATGTATTATATGAAATGCTTATCTGATGGATGCATATGCAGAGAACTAACATTTTTGTTTGTGTCACATGACTCTATCATTATGTTTGGATGAGAGAAATTTTTAAATGGATGATGATAAGATGTTAGTAACAAATAATGAAAAAGGTTGATTTGAAAAGAAATGATCTTCGATATTTTGCCATATTCACTATGCTTGCAATTTTATCATCATTGGGAAAGACTGACACAAATGGATAGTACACACCATGATATGAGATTGATCATATTGTACAATTTCATCCATCTATGAAAAAAAGATAATCACAGACAAGGAATGTCATAATGCAAACTAAGGACTAGATTGCCCTAGTTGTGGTCGTCTAGACAAACCACATACAATAGACAAATACAAGATGGATCATGATACACCATAGCTTCTCTAAATCCTTCAAGGGACATCCTTGAGAAAGCTAGTAACATGATTCAAAATTCAAACTTTAAAAAGATAGTTGTCAGACAACAGTCAAAGAAAAAGAGTCCTGAGATGTCCTTGCTTATTTAAATCCTTCAAGGGACATCCTTGAGAAAGCTAGTAACAGGACCTTGCATAAATCGATTAAAAGATAAGACAAAACAAGATATAAATTCATAAAGTCAAATAAATGTATTCACAAAAAACTTGATCATGTTGGATTGTTTTGATGTTTTGAAATAGCTTGATGTGAGGGATAACACATACTACATAAGACGTTTGAGTCTAGTTTTGACTTGGTGACTATATTTGTAAGGCATGACAAAGCCTGATTTCAGAAAGACACTTATCGTATAAGACATTGGAGCTTGATGACGTTCATGTGACAAGCTACATGAGGCTATGAAAATTTGATGATGTCTGTTGACAAGAAAGACATATCTTGTGAAGACATAAGTTGATCATTTTGACAATGTGTATGATTTTGACTGGATGACAGTTGAGTTGTGTGTCTTTTTTAATACATGACTTGTTTCAATTGCTTGAATGATATGAGTGTGTGTGTATATTGAAAGTGTTGACTTGAGATGATGCACCCTAAAGGACTGACCTAATGTGGCCCTAGGATCTCATTGCTTGATTTACCTTGCCTACATTGTACATGCAGAGACCTCGTAGTTCGACCAAACATTAACTGACATATTTGACTGAACAATTATACTTAAGCTGATGACATGCAACATGTGTGATAGTGAATGTGATAAAATTTATTGCACTGACCTAGTGCGATCTCAGGAGCTTATCAATAGATTAGCCTTGCCTACATTGTATATGCATAGACCTCATAGTTTGACATGACCAATGACTTTGAACGTACAAAGAATCATGATTTAATGTATATGAAACTTGAAAAACCTAGACTAATAGACTTAATGCCTCAGGGGCATATCGATAGATGGCCTTGCCTACGTCCAGTCGCAGAGGCAACATAGTTTGACTAATGTCTATGACTGACTTAACATGGCTGACTTGACTTTGTTTTGGGATTTTCTGACATGTTTTGATTTTTTTGATTATTTTTATGTTTTCTAATGTTTTTGGATTTTTAGGATGTTTTCCAATGGTGTAATGCTATGTACAAGGTCCATATGACATAGAATAAGGATTTTCCCCCAGTCGGGAATAAGGTATCTAGGATGGAGTAGGGAATGTGATGGAATGGATGTGATGCCAATCATTTTAAATAATGGATAAGAAAACCATTTATTATGAGTGATGGTGAAAATTCGGATTGGAATGATGGTAGACGAAAGATCAGTTGACTACACATGGTGCCTGTTTGGCAATTTTTCACCATCGTACTTATCAAGAGCACCACCAAAGTGGTTTTCACTATTGGACGGATTATTTCTCTTTACTTTTTATGAGTTTTTCAATTTTTTGGTGTTACAATGATGCCTGTTTGCCAGGTTTTCATCAAGGTAATGATTTTTTTTTTGCTTTTCTATTTTTTTGTATTTTCTTGGTTAAGACATAGATTCCCAGAAGCTACACAGAACCTCTTCAGATGAAGGTTTTTGATTGGTGACAAAAGTGGTTCACCTTCAAGGGTAGAAATTTGATATGCACTTGATCCAAATGCTTCTGTGACTATGTAGGGACCTAATGAGTTAGGTTCAAACTTTCCTGGATTTTCTCGTTTAGCTTGATTCTTGGGATTCTCCATTAAAACTAGGTCACCAATGCCAAAGTGTCTATTTAGGACTTTCCTATTGTAGCTATGACGAAGACAATTTTGATATGCTTGCAAGTGATCTAATGCCTTTTGTCTTTGTTCATCTAGTAATTCAAGCTCTTGTAGTCTGGATACACGGTATTCTTCATCATCAACATGACCCTTCAAGGATACCCTCAGGGAAGGTATTTCAACCTCAATAGGTAAGATAGCTTTGGAGCTGAATACTAGGGAATATGGAGTGGCACCGGTGGGAGTGTTGATGCTAGTATGGTAAGCCCATAAGGCAGGGTTAAGTTGTAGGTGCCAGTCATGACCAACATCATTGATAATTTTCTTGAGGATTCTAAGAAAATGGTTTTATTAGATGCCTTGGCTTGACCATTACCTTGTGGGTAACATGGTGTGGAAAAATGATGTTAGATGTGGAACTCTTCACATAGGTGGTGAACTTGGTTTTTAAAAGGTCAGCCATTATCTATGATTATGGATTGGAGTACACCATACTGACAAATGATATAGTTTAGGATAAACTTAGATATTTGTGTACCGGTGATGTAGGTCATGGGAATAGATTCAATCCATTTGGTGAAGTATTCGGTGGTGATGAATTTATGGTCATTGGATGATGGAGGTTGTATCTTACCTATGAGGTCAATTCCCCATTGGGTGAAGGGCCATGGTGAAGTAATTAGATGAAGCTCATGTGCTAGCCCTCTTATCAAATCTCCATGAATCTGACACTGTCTACATTTCTTAACAAAGATGTATGAGTCTTTTTCCATTGTAGGCCAATAATAACCTAATCTCATAATCTTATGCACTAGAGTAGGACCACTAGAATGCAAACCACATATACCCTCTTGCACCACTCATAAAGTTGTTTGTGCTTCTTTAGTGTCGAGACATCTCATTAGGGAGTTATCTAAGGTACGTCTATATAGGGTATCTCTAATGATGGTGTATTTAGCTGACTTACAGATGAAGGTTCTACGCTGGTTGTTGGATAGGTCTATAGGTAAAGTCTAAGAATTTAGATAGTCATATACATACTTGTACTAGGGGGACATGAGACCAACAATTGTACACACCATCGCAGAGTTAGGGATATCATAGGCAGGGACCAACAGCTATTCGACCAAAAACTGGAACTTAGGCACATTGCTAGGAATATCCAGTAAGGAACCCATGGTTTCCATAGCATCTGCTACCTTGTTTTGAATATGTGGTATCTCTTGAAAGGTAATCTCATCAAATTATTGCTTGAAACTATCGGCCATGCACTTATAAGGAGCAAGTTCCTCATCCTTAGTCTCATAATCATCATTTACTTATCAGACTACTAGTTGAGAATCTCCATAAACATGTAGACTCTTAATCTTCCATTGGGCTACCATTCTTAATCCTGTCACTAAGGCTTCATAATCTACTATATTGTTGGTACAAGGGAAAGTGATTCTAAATGATTTTGGAATTGTATCACCCTGAGGTGTAACAAACATTATACCTACTCCTGAACCACAATTTTTATGTGATCCGTCAAAATATAATTTCCATTTAGTTCTAGTCTCAATGTTGAAGATAAACTCATCTATAAAATCTACCACTAAAGGATGGTCTACCTTCATGGGTGCATTTGCTAACTAATCTGAAATCACTTGTCCTTTTATAGCCTTCCTCTCCACATATTGGATGTCATACTCACTAAGTATCATAACCCATTTTTCCAATCGGCTTGTTAATGTTGCTTTACTTAGAAGATATTTGAGGGGATCAATCTTTGCAACCAACATGGTTTGGTGATTGAGCATGTAATGCCAAAGTTTTTAAGTAGCAAAGACTACCGCAAGATAGGAATGTTCTATGTTACTATAATTCAATTCATATCCTACCAAGGTATGACTGATGTAATAGACCACCCTTTCATGACCTTGATCATCATTCTATGTGAGAAAGGCTCCTAATTCCGACTGAGTTGTTGAAATGTATAATATTAATAGTTTTCCATCTGTAGGTGGCATCAATATTGGCGGGGTGAGCAAATAATCCTCAATCTATTGGAAAGCTTCCTAACATTTAGGTGTCCATACAAAGGGTACTCCTTTCTTGAGTAGATGGTGAAATGGATGTATTTTGTCTGCTAGTTGTACAATGAAGCACCAGATAGATTGTAATCTCCCTTGGAGTGTTCTTAGTTGACCAATGCTAACTGGGGGAGGCATTTCTACAATAGATTTGACCTTTTCTAGGTCTATTTCGATTCCTCTTTTAGAGATGATGTAACCTAGAAGTTTCCCTAATTTGACTCCAAAAACACATTTCTTTTGATTTAGTTTGACATTGTAATTCTCTAGCCTCTGAAATATCTTGTCTAGAACATTCAAATGATCTACCCTTGTTACTGATTTAGCTACGATGTCATTGACATAATCTTCCATGAAATTATGTATAAAGTCATGAAAAATAGTAGACATTGCCCTTTGGTAGGTAGCTCCTCCATTCTTTAGGCCAAAAGGAATAACATTCCAACAGTATGTTCCCCATGGACACATGAATGTTGTCTTGTTTTGATCTTCATCTATAATTTTGATTTGGTTATATCTAGAGAAACCATCCATAAGTGATAGCATCTCATATCCTGTTGTAAGGTCTACTATCATGTCAATATTCAGCAAAGGGAAATCATCTTTAGGACATGCTTTGTTGATGTCTCTAAATTTTTTACAAATGTGAATGCCCCTAGTTGGTTTAGTTATTGGTACAAGATTGGAAATCCAGTCAACATAATCTATGGTTCTTATGAATCTAACATCCAAAAGTTTCTTGAGTTCTGCTTTGACTAATAGAGCAATTTGTGGATGCATTTTCCTTAACTTCTATTTAATTGGTTTAATATTTGGTTGTAATGGTAGATGGTGCAATATTAGGTCTGGAAGAATGTTGGCATAGGACCATGCAAAGTTTATCTATCTCTTTGTGAAGAAGTCCTTAAACTCAGGTTGTTATGTCTCTATCAATGATGCTGCAAAATTTTCCAGCTGAGCGATTTCTTCTATATTTATTTTGACTGCAACAAAATCTTCCACTAACATCGATGATTGTTCATGTGCAATGTGGAGAATGTTTAAACCTCTATCCTTAGGTGCCTCAGAGAGGTTTTCACCCTTATATTTGTCCTTTATTTTAACTTTTTCTTCGTCCAAAGGCACCTTGCAGTTTTCACCTAGGGACTTGTCATTTTTCTCTTTTTGATCATTTTTCTTTTCATTCTCATTTTTGCGACTAGAGGTGTAAACAAACTCCCAAAAATATGTTTTATCATCCAATTCTATGGTGAAACTAGCCTTATGATCCCCTCTAGGAATGCCTTCTTGAAGTCCCAGGAACTCAGCTAATGCTTCGTTGCTCTCAAATACACCTAAGATAGGTGTACCTTGTTGATCCCAATCAATAAGTTGGGGATATATGTGAGGCATGTCATCATTAGAGCTTTCAAACGTGGCAGGTGACAAGGTGAATATGGAATGGTTGACATGGTCACAAAAATTTTGGACTAACTCCTTGTTCTTTTTCCTAGGGGCAGGTAACTTCTAATGTGGGACTATTGCAATAGTTAAGTCATCAAAGGATGGTTCGTCAGGTGTCCAAGATGCATGATCAAGGGTTTACCAATAATAGTTCTTAAGCCATTCTTCTCTAGTGAGGGTCTTGTTATTATGAGGACTAGATGGAATTGGTATGGATTTGATGATTTTTTCTAGTTCTCCAAATAGATTATATATGTTCATGGTGTTGCTTGAGGAAAGGGAATCCCATTCATAATCACTTGAGTTAGGGGATTCATCATAGACTGGGGCAAGTGGTTGGTGAGATATATCGATGTCTTCATAAGCACTCACTTCTTCTTCAAATGGTGGCATAGTACTAGGAAACCTAATTCAACTAGTTGGAGCCCTAGCCCTAGGTGTTTCGGTCGTGGTGAAACAATAATAGGTTTTGTCCTTCTAGTTTGATGGAGTCCTAACCCACTATGTCCATCATAGCCTTTGCCTTGCATTATCTTAAAGACTTTTCCATATTGATCTTTAGCTATCTGAATAGACTATGAGAGGTATTCATTATTGTCTTGATACAACTAGGAATGAATATCTTATTGATCCACAATTTCCTCACTTAACTCTCCCTATTTGGTTAATTTCATTGTAGGGGGAACATGAAATGTGACCATATATTGCCTCCTATCTGCCAATGGTAAACCATATGCCTTGGGTGGAATTAGTTGACTGATGCAGTAAGATGCCTTCATATGATATTCTCCATAGCCTTTGTCTTGGATCTCAACTTTGGGAGTGGATGATGGAGGTTTTAATGAAATGGACTTGATGACATGTGATGGGTCAATGTATAGGGATAAGTTGGATGATGAAGCTTGTTGATTAAAAAGAACCTAGAATTGTGAAATTTCCCTTAGGCTGGTACAATATTGAAACGGATCTGGATCACCATCAATTATGATCTTGGTGCCATTATACATAAATTTGAGACATTGGTGATATGTTGAAGGTACAACTTTCATTGCATGTATCCAAGGTCTACCTAACAATAGGTTATATGGAAGGGTGAGATCCAAGACTTGGAAGTTGGTGTTCATAATTGTCAGGCCAATTCTGATTGGGAGTGTGACCAATCCTTTGGATGATCTTTCCTCATCATCGTAAGCCTTGATTACTATGCTCTTAGAGGTGTCCAAGCATGCTTCTAAGAATCGTAATGCCTTAACCAATTTTAGTGTACACAAGTTCAAACCCTCTCCTCCATCTACCAAGACTTGTCTAACTTTGGTTTGATGGACTAAGACTTCAAGATGTAATGGGTCATTATGATCGGTCTTTTATGTTGAATAATCCTATTCGTAAAATGTAGCATGATGGGATTTGGTTAGATATCCTACCATTTATTTGAAATGATTGACATCTAAGTTGGTAGGGATAGTCATGTTCTATAAAGCTTTGTTGAGAATTGCTTGATGATCAGGTGACAAGGTCAACAGTTCTAAGATGGATATCTACGCTGGAGTCTTGCTTAGTTTTTCAAGCAGATTGTACTTAGAATTGTAGGACTATGTAGGTGGCTCAGAAGAAGGACTTGGAAGAGTTATTTTGGTTCTGCATGTATTTACAACACATTTAGGATGCTTCTTGATGGTAATGGTGTTGACATTTTCATTTGCAGCTCAGAGATGGTTTATAATGATACCTTTACCATAGTCATACTTGGCATTGGCATAATTGGTGGATGGAGGATTCTTGGGTCCTGGACTAGAGGCTTTTCCTTTCATGCGGTCATGTAATGGGTCCTTGAAAACCTTTTGATCAACATTCTTAGTATGATTCTTCCCATTGACCTCTATGGTTCCATCTTCAACAAAGTCTTGGATGATATTTTTCAGTTGTCGACATTGTTGTAGGTTGTGTCCTCTTGTTCAATGATATTCACAATAGGAATTATCATCCCACCATGAAGGTTTAAATTTTCTAGGATCATATTCTCTTGGTTCTATAGGTTTTATAAGATCGTGTTTAATCAACTCTTTGAATATTGTCTCTATTGGTTGCCCCAAAGGGGTAAATTCACACTTAGGAAAACGCCTTTACAGGCGTTGTTGTGTATTTTGGACATAATTAGCTATTTGATCTAGATTGTTTGTCATGTCTTGATCGGGATTGTAACCTCTAACTGTGATTATTGGTCCTGTATGTATAGTCTTAGTGTCGACAACACCATCATTGGTAACATTTTTGTTTCTAGACTAGAACTTGTTTCTATCAGTGGGAAGATTTTGATGTTGGACGACTGGGTTTCTACTTGGTACTTTTATCTCTCCTTTGTCAATAAGGCCTTTTTCAAGCATGATGCCCTTCTGTACCAAGTCTAGGAATGAGGTACAATAGTGTACCCTTATGTCACTTCTCAATTTTGGATTGATTTTTTCAAGGAATATCGTGACCTTTTGCTTTTCTGGTATTTCAACTGGACATCTGCTAGCTAAACTTCTCCATCTCTGGAAGAAAGTGGTGAAAGTTTCACCCTCTTCTTGCATTGTGTGACACAAGATAGCTATTGTTACTTCATTGTCTATGTTAAAGGCAAAGTGTTCAACAAACTTCTTAGCTAGTTCTCCCTAGGATCGTATACCTTATGGTAGTTTAGAGAACCATTCTAATGCTATCCCAACTAGGGTTTGCGGAAAGAGTCTCATCAAGTATGTGGGGTCATATGATATGTCCACACATGTCATAGAGAATTATCTATTGTGTTCTAAAGGATTCCTTCTCCCATTATACTTATGCAAATAGGAAAATTTGGTATAATGTATCCATGGGGGAAGGGTGTCATGTATAACGCCTTGTCAAAAGGACATGGACAGAGATCTTGCACTAAGATAGTTCACTTTCCTAACATAGACATGTTGTCCATCTATTGTTGAAGCATTTGCATTTGGTTTTGTAGGACATCTACTTGTGTCAAGGACATGTTTTTTGCATTGTTTGGGTTAATGTAGGTGTTTTGAAACATTATATTCTATGACGGGTTGTGATTTGGAGAAGGAATATGTCTCGTTTGAATGTTCAAACCTGATACAAGAATATTTCTAGTTGGAATGTTTGGATCTAATGTAGGAATATCTCTCGTTGGAATGTTTGGACTTGATGTAGGAATATTTGTTGTTGGAATGCTTTGTGTAATCCCTATGGTCGTGTTTGTGCCAAAGGGGTTTGATGAGGTTCCCCCCGCAGTGAATTGTAAACCTTGTGTTATGTTGAAATGGGTTGTGTTGAAAATTGACAATGTTTGTGTTGGTATGGCAGTTGGTATGGCCACAATAATTTTTTGAATAGACACACTTGACGTGGCAGTTTGGGTTCATTGAGTAGGTGTCATTTTCAATGTGTGGACATGAAATCCTGGTGGTAGTGTGGCACTGTTTACTAGCAATTGTGCTAGATATCTTTTGGGGTCATTTGCAAAAACTTCATCCATAAAGGATGCAAACTCAGGATCTTGGACTGCAGCCTCTATGTCTTCTACAAAGACCCGCCCATTGGCATCTCTAGTGACATGTTTTTCTAGCAAAGGTCTATGTGGTTTTTCTTTCCTTGGTGGTTGAGTTTCGAGAGGATTGAAAAATTCATTAGGATCTGAAATTCTTCTAAGTTTCTTTTGGGACCATGTTTCAACCATAAAATTTTTCCCAAAATGGGGTAATGCAGACTATAGCTAAAAACTTGATATGTCCTATTCCTATGCTTTTTTTTGGATTTGTGTGAATATGACAGACATTACTAAAATTACGTATACTAAAATGATGGTAAATGATTCTAAAATGAGGTATGACCTACCACCTATGGAATAAATCCAAGAAAAGATTTGACTTGACCAAGGAACCTGATTGTAGGACAAGGACAGTTGACAAGGCGAATTTCCCAAACTAGACTATTGAACCGGAAATATTCACTAATAGGACCAAAGTGACAAGGTTCAATGATAAGGACAAATTAGAATGTGAAAGTATCCAATGATGTGGAAATTTGTTCTATTCTACTATATGCAATTTTCCTATGAAGTGTCGAAATGAATGCAATCTAGGATGACTAGTGCTATGATGTAAATGACACCTAATGATGCTAGGGTTTTTGAGCAAATTTTTCAGTTTCTATCAAGGTCAATCATGAGAAACAGAAAAAAGTTTCAAAATCAGTTGTATAGTTTACTATTGACAGTCAAATGTGGTTCACCTAAACAGATGCAGTTTTACTTCTGACAGATGCGGTTTACTGTTTCAAATGCGTTGATTTGACCAAAACAATTTTTGAGAAATGATAGGGAATTGTAACTCTCGGCAGATGCGGTTTATAATTTGATAGTTGCGATTTAGGATAATAATTGCGACTTGAGATATGGATTTCTAAACCTAAAATTTCTGATAGACAATTGCACTTTTATATTTGACAGATGCAGCTTGCACTGAAAGATGCGACTTGAGTTTATCTAAACTGTGTAAAATCTATAGTTTTTGATAGACATATGCAGTTTTCTAATTGACAGATGCGACTTGCACTCACAGATGTGACTCGATTTATTTGAATTGTGTAAAATCTTGATTTTTCTGACAGACACATGTGGTTTTAAACTTTACAGATGCGACTCGGGTTTTGACAGTTACGACTCTGTTTTTGATAGTTGCAATTTTCTAGAAATGATTTTTTGAATGACTCTGTGTAATGATCAAATTTTTTGATGAATATAGTAAAAAAAGCACAATAGACAATGTGTTTTCAGTTTTGAGGTGTTAGATCTATTAAAACCAAAGAACATTTACAACCTAGGCTTTATGAACAATACTTGCAAAGTTCTTACTTGGATAAAGATAGCTACGCATATTCATGGTGGATGACTAGTAGCTTGGCCCCACTAGCTCCCCTCCATGACACTCACTTATATGAGGTAGCGAAGCTACTATACCCATGAAACTCCCATGGCATACATTTCATCTCTACACATGAACCGTAAGTATGTAAGATGGCTTCACAGGTCTGACTTGCTACACCAACAAATAAGTAGGATTTTGGCAAACTAGAACAAATGGATTTTTAATTCACGCACCCATTCATGAAGGCCACGTGAGAGAAAATCTCATCCCAATCAATAGAGGTTAGGCTCTATAGGTTTTAACGCACCACAAGGGTACTTGGGGAATTGATAGCTAGTCCGTAGGAGCTTCAGTAATACTAAGCTTTCCTCAAGTATTAAAATTTCTATACCGGTTGGGAGTCGCTGGCGATAAGCGCATCACTAGTTTTGAGTCATCTTGGGGTGAGCACTTTTTCCCACCAAGACAGATCCAAGTTCTAGAATTAGTAACCGTTTCTCTTACACCTAGGATTGCACGAATGCGCAAGCAGAGAGGATACTTCAGTATACTAAATTGGGGTTCTAAGCTAACACTAACAAACACAAAAGACACATTCTTTTTAAAACCCAAACGAGATTTTCTACACTACCAAATAGAGAATTTCCAAAATAAAAACAAGAACAACTAAACATTCATTATGGTCCTACATGCAAATGATTAGTAGTGTCCTTTCGTTGTGTCTTCAGCTTTCGTTCTGCAGAAAAAGTTTTGTTTTTTGTTTTTGATGGTCTTCTTCACTTCGTTCTGCATAAACTAAGTTATTCCTTATCACAACTAAAAACAAATGTTAGCTAGAAACAAATCATAAAAATGACTAATGAAGATGCGAATGTATAGAAAAACTAAAAAAAACTAAGAAAAATAATTTTACCAGGCAGATGCAGCTTTTCGAGTCATGGATGCAGCTCGATGTTGACAAGAGAATACGGTTTGAGAGGTCGTGGATGCAGTGTGGAATGGCAGATGCATTTTTTATCATCTCAGATGTAGCTCATGAATACAAATGCGTCTTTTTGTTGAACAAATGTGGTGCATCATATGATAATCTGCAAAATAAAATGGAAGAAAAAATGAAAAAGAAATATGCGAATTTGAAGCTCAGTTCACGTCGGGTTCACCAAATGTAAATCCAATTTTCTGGAGATTAATGCTAAAGCTGCACAGATTACAATGATCAATTCTAATCTAACAAATAATCTAAATAAAACAATAAAGAATGAAATAAGTAAACATGATTAAACTAAAAAAATAAACTGGAAATCTCTCATCGAATATGCATTTACTTCCTCGATTTATCTCTATTTTCCTTTTCCATTTTGTTGTATCATCATTCTTGCCCTCAGATTTCTATGTTTGAAGCAAGCATAACTTTGTCGAGCATCTAAGCAAAATATCAAAGATTCATTGTCTCTTCTCAAAAGTAGTAATTTCAGGAGGAGGAATAATGATGATGACAAACCTTTTTATAGATTTTGGGTTTTCGAACAATCGGCTCAGATTCGAAAGAGAGATCAATGATTGAGATTGATGAATTTCATGCGATATGAGTTATGTGCCAAATAGAACATGAGTTAGGAAATTTTGTAGGATAAAGATTAAATTAGAACGATAACTTAATCTTGTGTCAGGACTGTTCGAAAATAGAGAAGAATATGAGTTCAAGATCTTAATCTTCAATTGAGATTCTTCTAAAATAAAAGAAATAGACTTTGGATGAAAAAGACAAAGTTACAACTTGAAGAATAAAGAGTTTGAATGCAGACATGAATTAATCAATTAATTAAATATATTTAATTAATAAACGCATTCATGCACATGAGCTAGAAATGGTTAACTGACTAGTTGTGACAGAGAGTCTCCTCGCAGAGATGACCAGATATCAAATCCTGAGATAACTGGCAGATTTAGAAATAGATCTCGAGTCAGATGGTGAGTGAATAATTAGTCAACTAGATGATAGAAGAATGCAACATAAACCTTTAATTATGAATTAAATGTTAATTTAATTCAACATTTGAAAATGATATGATTTAATTAAATAAATAAAGATAATTTATTTAATTTGACTGTTGAAAAGGTGGAATTGAAAAATTAAATAATAAATATTTAATTATGAAAGAAGAATTAATTAGCTAGGGACATAATTAAATAAACGTAATTTATTTAATTAATCAATAGTTTAATAAATGAGTTAATGAATTAGTGAATTAATTAAAAGGGTATTTTAATTAATAGAGGAAATATGTATTAGAAAGGGTAATTAAATAACTGACATTATTTAATCATGAACATGGGTATTAGAAAATTATGTCGAAAGTGATACTCGTAGGCCTAGACCAATTTTCGGTGTCTACAGTCCCAATAACTTGTACCTCTCTTGAATCCAGTTCATAGAATTTACCTTGAGTATTATCTACTTTCAAGCCCATCACCTCCATGATTTTGACTGGCATAACATTATTGGATGCCCCTAAATCTATCATACAATTTTTCAAAGTTTTCCCATTTATATCAACACTTAAGAAAAAGGGGTTTATGTTTTCAAGGCACATGTTAATAGAACTCCCTAAATACACAAGGGTAATTTCTGACACAATTCCCTCCACTTCCTTCTCTTTTCTTTCTCCTTCATCATTTGCTTCTTTACAATTACCTTGTTCAATTTTGTTACTAGCAACACCTATAGTAAAGGGTATTGTCTTTTCCTTATGCTCATTTATTCTCATCATTTCTAGCAAAGGTATAGAAACTTTAACCTGATAAAGCACTTCAAACATATCTAAGGGTGTATATTTGGGAAAACCTAAAACCATACCTTCATCATTTTCTTTCTTCTTTGGTTGCTTACTTCCTTTTGTAGACACATAAAAATGACCAAGGCCTGCAAGCACTATTTTACCACTTTTCATCCTAGCATAATTATGACATTTTAATTATGTTTCTAACCCACCTTCAACTATTAATTAAATAATTCATGACCTTTTCATTCTTCCTGATTATTAAATAAATAAATCTCATTTATCTATTTAATGCATCACTAATTATCTAAAGTCTAGTCCTAATTAAATAAAGTTCTCAATTTAGTTAATTAATCCATGTAATTAATGTCATCTTGATTGTTAAATAAATATATTCTGATTTATTTAATATGTCACTAATTCCCAAATCCTCTTTTAATTAAATAGATTTACTATTTAATTAACTAACTACCTCTTCTAAATTAAATAATTGTTCATAATTATTTAATTGCCTTATTTGATATTTCCTTCTTTTTAAATAAAACAATTTATTTAAAAATGTCTCACATAGTTAACTGGCTCTTCTTTTAGTAAATAATCTTAAATCAATTATTTACTATGTCACTAAATCCATATTTTGAATTAATTTTAATTCAAAATGGAAATATTCTTCTACAAATCAAGCAATTGCTAAAATTACTAATTTTCAAAAATCTCATCTTCTTATCTTCTGATTTTTACTAATTTTATCTCACTGTCACATTCTTTCTCCATCCTTGATTTAATTTCTTAAATTAAATCTCATCCACTCATTTGAGGATTTTACCCTAACCCTAATTGAGATTTATCATTTTGAATCTTGACCATTGATTCTAGGGCATTTTCTCAATCATCAATCTCATCCATCTGTTCAAAATTGCATTTTCTATAAAATGACAATTTTGTTCTCATTTCAAGGATCTTGAATTTCTTAGATCTTGGATTCCTTGTTTAATATTGTTTCTTGCATTCTAGCATTAGCATTTGAGAATTTCCAATTAGGATTCATTTTATATTGCATAATTTATAGAAATCCTTCAAATTTTTGCTTAGGACTAGTCAAGTATAGAGTTTTCTCACACAAAATCGGAGGGCACATTCCCCATCATAGCAATCTAAGAAGGTATAATAGAAATCAGCCATGGAGGAGAGAAGAATGGGTGAGCTTGTTCTAATTTCATTTCTTTTCTCATTTTCTCCTATGCATTCAATTGTTTGTTTGGATTTGAATTAATATATGCATGTGTTACTAACCTAGTTCTACCTTGCAAAAAATATCCATCATTACACCTTCAAGTTTATTTTGCTTCTTCTATTCTAAAGCAGGTTCAGTAAACTTTGTAATCACCTTGGTCTTCACCAATAATGAAGTAACATCTTCTTGAGGCTTTGGGGTTTCATTTTTTTTCCCAAACCTTATCATTCTTAACCTCTTTGATTTTAATAGCATCCTTTTTGCTATCCACCTTAAAACCCTTTTTTTTTCCTTTTTCTCTTTGATAAACATGCCAATAGGTTAACCCTGTTCACCACCCACAGTTCTATTTCTTAGCTGAAGTGAACTCCTCATTTGAGCAGCCATTTCCTAAGTCAACCTTGCAATCTCTTCTTTTGATGGTCTCCTTAAAGACACTGAATCTTCAGCTTACTCCATATTACAGGAATTATGGTCAAAATCACCTTCCTCATCAAAAAAGACCTGTTGATGGTACATCTCACTTCTTTGTCTCTAATTATCCACATCATCTCCCTATATTTCATCATTAGAAGAACATTCTGCTTCATCAATGTATGATTATACCATACAAAAATCTACATCACCCTACTCACAGTCAGGAGTCTTCTCATGAGAATCCTCCTATATTCCTTCAACAACACACAACTGAGCACTACCATAGTAATTTTTATCATTTGGATGTTCACATGCCTCACACCATGGTCTATCTTGTACCAAATTTATTGAATACTTTTGCAATGGGTCTGGCATATGTTGATCATTTGTAGGCTTCTATCCAGGCAAGACCCGTTTCCCATCTTTCCAATTTGTGTTATAAGGAATATTTTGCAGCCTAGGTGGTTTTTCATTCTTATTATACTGTTTCTTTTCATTTCCTATACCCTTTTTTCTTTCTTGGCAATAGTATAATTTATGTCTATCAAAGTACTGAAAACCATATCCAATTTCTCATCATCCTTGGGCTTTGCAACAAAAACCTTCTCAGTCTTATCCTTAGGATTTTTCAAAAGTGTAGGTTCTTCCCTCCTACCATATTTCCCAGAAGCTCTCCTCTTACTATCAGTGTTTATAGACACCTTAAAGGAATCCCTCATAGTCTGAGGGTCCTTATCTCTTAGGAGATATTCCATTTTAGCATCAAAAGAATTGAAATATGTAGTTAGACAAACATTTTCATCAAGCCTCAAAACTTGGAACAACTTATACATTGCCTTTTGGAATCTAATCTATCACAAGTTCATTCAGTTAATTCTTGATGTTATTGAACTCAAATAGCATTGGTTTTATCACCATATTATTCTTTAAAGAAATTTTCAAATTCATCCCATGAACCAATACTAGCATTAGGTAAACCTTTGTACCAATCCCTTGCATCTTCCACTAGAGATTGTACAAAAAATTTTATTACAACATCCTCATGCTCTACCTCGTAATCATTTAGCATATCCGTAAAAGCTTTTAAGTATTACTCTATTGTCACAGCATTATTTCCAACAAACTTACTCATATTTCCTCTCAGATCATCAGGGATGGGTTTTGGATAACCTAGAATACCATCAAAGAATAATTGTCTATACCTTTCCAACTGTATAGGTCTCCTTTGGAATAATCCTTCAATCTTTTGAGAATCAACACCAGGACCTAAATTTTGTATCCTAGGGCCATCTTGATTTAGATTAACAAACTTAGTCACATGAACCTTTGTGCCCAAGTTGTTTGGTGTGGTATCCATACTGGTTTTAGGACCATTTTTAAAGGAATCTTGGTGAATTGATGAGGTTGTAGCTTGTGTATCCTCATCCACAATTGACATCTTTAGGAAATATATTTTCCTCTTCATTTCTACATTTGTAGCCTAAATCTATGTCCTCTCTCACTCTTCTGTAAGAGCTTCACCTTCACTCCTAACCTTCTCTAAGGCACTCTTAGCTTGTACAAGTACATGTGGTGGGGGATTTTTTTTAGGCGTGTGGGAATATACCCTTTCATTTAACTTAATCCCCTCAGCTTTTTGTTTTCCTTTGTTTAGAATAGGCTTAGGGTTTGGATTACTCGGTTGAGGCTTAACAAGGTTTGAGGGTTTTGGGTCTTAAGGTTTGGGTTGGGCATCAACCTAACCTATGAGATCTACTTTAGACACTAGACTTAACCCCTTGTCCAAGATCTCACATAAAACAAGATCTTCATCATCTGGTTTAGGCTTTTCTTTGTTCAGGAGCTTCATTGTTGCCAACTATCAAATCAACCTATCCCTCTCAATTACAACATGCGTCATTTTTGTTTCCCTCTCCTTTTCCTGTTTCATCCTGAGCTCAACTTTTTTTTGGATCTCCCACCTTAAGTATTCAATATCTCCAAAAACATCATCAAGGTCAGGCAGAGTCATATCAGAACTTGATGTATCACTTATGTCTATCAGGTTTACTTCTACAAGTACATGCCCAAACAATAAAGGATTTCCATCATCTTCAGAAGGAGGAGGAGACACATCACTCATACTTTCTCTGTGATGGCTTCATATTATACTCCTACCTCTTCTCTTTTTAGCATATTGGACACTAATAGGTCCATTATTCTAGCATGTTACATTCTCTTGAATAGGTGTATTAAATAATGCATCAAAAAAATAAACAACTATTTGATTATGAATTTCTAGACACTTCTTCAAGATTTTTAGGGATAGGATGTAAAGGCTTACTTTTACCTTGGTGTACAAGATTCTATGACGTGGGAGTAGTATTGCTAGATTTGGTTTGTCCTTTATCTAGTCCTTCTTCTTCATTTTACGAAGTTCACCCTCCAGTATCTGTACTGAATGATTCTTCATGAATGACCTGGTGTTCTTCATTCTACATGCTTTTCCAAAAGATCCTTGAATTTATATTAAATATTCAAAATAAGATGCACACTGGTGAAGAGACTTCAGAGTTTCCACCCAGTTATCTTGGGAATACCAAATATCCAGAGTGACTTGGTGGAATGTAAAAGACATTTGGAGCTTTGTACTGGCAATGTACAAAAGTAACTTACTAAATAACTCAAAATTCTTTGAATAATAGAATAAATGGACAAACCTAACATAGAACCATGAGATGAACCTTCAAATAAAAGAAATACTATGAAAACTCTATGTAAAATGGACAACGGATACACTGACAAGAAATATTTAGATTATTATCCCCAGTAGAGTCACCATTTTGTTTTTTGTTTTTACTATAACCAAGTTGATCTTCTAATCTACCTATGGAGTTTCCAATTCCTATCAAGGGCAGCTCGAAGAACCTAGACCAACTGATGAGGATTTTAACAAACCTTCTACACTTTGGGCTCTGCAAGACCTGGGAGGGTGATCCCTTAATGTGTTTACAACCTTTGCACCATTATTATAAACAACATTAACAAAAATAGATAATCTTATTTAGTAGCTCAACATAATAGGATAATAACGAATAAAATTGGTTGTTCATCAATAATATCAACTATTTGGAGCATGAGATAACTACAACAATGTTTCACAACATAAGATAGTCATTGATTTACAATTTTTAGCAAGCTCTAGGTAAAGACAAACAAATACTAAACCTTACGAATAAAAACAATTCAGATCAATGTCATACATCCATTGGAGGAGTCAAATTCATAAGCATCTAAGGTTTTATGAAAGATTTAACACATAACATGTAGGATCCTTGATAATGTTGCTTTACAATCTCATCAACATGCATTCTAACCCAATACTACTTATCAAATCCTTATACAAAACATTTCCACCTACAATCCCATTCAAGCATTTTAATTAATTCCTTGAATTAAAGCTAAAACAAGAATCATAGACACCACAATAGTGAGATGAATGAAACAACCCTTGATCATTTTATTCAAAATTCAGATATGCTTGTACAATGGAGAGACATGAGTTTGAATTAATTATTTCAATTCAAATGTCAGTACTGTCATAAAACATCAAATCCCTATTTGTTCAAAACCTACTACAAAATGACTCAAAACCTAAATTGCATTTTCTTTAAAAACATCAGACTTTACAATTTTCTCTGCAACTTCACCTAGACTTGACCAAAAATATCTAACTTGCTAACCCATAATTTTGGCCTTGAAATCCTTCTTATAGAAAATGGAGGAGCAAACAAGCATCTGGCCAAAAAGGACACATGTCACCAGCCACTTGGACCGCCTTGTGATATTTCAAAAAATTATTACAACAGTCGATCCCCGGAGAATCTTCTTGTTCATCCTACTCGTTGAGAATGGTTGATGCATCAACAAAACTTCAAGAATCCTATGCCAAGACTTCCATCAAAAAAAAAATTGGAATCTATTGTAACTACAACAACTAAGTTGTTAACCACCAATAGCCTAGTCTATTTCACTCTTCCTCAGTTAGGTATACCTTTACCCGTCTCTATTATTCTGCATCGGTTGTCCAATCAAAACTAACTACCTCATTCACCTTGACACTATTAGGTGTGTACTTAACCGCCACCTGATTTTCTTCTTTTTCAAAAGATTCCAAAAATGAGCTGGTACTAATAATCTTGTCCATATAGCTCACCAACAAGTCATAATCTGAGTCATCACAAATCAATTGAATTTGTGCATTGATGACCTCATTCGCTCGATCCTGCCACTATTAGAATGGCTTGATACTTTCCTACTCATCAATTATGTCAAGCAACAATGTGTCACTCCAATCATCAAAATTCTTCACCAACTCTCTAATATTCCTACTCAAGTCATCTTGTAAGGCCTAAAAACCTTGCAATGACTTAACTAACACTTAAGTAGGCCTTAATGATTGAGGCCTATTATTTGTATCAAACCTTGAGGCTTTATACATTATGTCTAAATCATTGGACCTAGGGATCTATTTTTGAATTAATGGTATTAATAACTCCTGATCCCTATTAATGTTCTTTATTGCATCCAATAATAAAGACTATAAATAATACACTGATGACAATATGTCATCAATCTTCTCATTTAAATGTCTCAATATAGTATTAACAACCTACCTCTACTGTAAAAGTTCCCCCTCTTCAATTACCTTCAAGGATTCTTGTAGCTCTGCAATTTTATGCATTAGCTGCTTCTTTGTGGGATCAATAGAGAATTCTATTTCTTCCTCAATTTTCTCTAATGTAGGACTAAGGGAAGGAGTTTTCCTAGGGGACCATGGTGTAGAAGCAATAGGAGAAGCAAGAGGCACTGATCCTGATGTGGAAGACAATGTATTAATCCCTGGAGCACTTGATGTCTCTCAAATCTGTATGTATTTCAACCTATCCACATCAATCTACAACTCAACATTCCTTTGTTGCACCTTTCTATACTTTCATTGAGGTCTTTGAGGATATTTTTATTATTAACCCTCCCCTTAGGTTTTGGTTAATATCAATGACATTGGGCTTTCTCCATTGAGGGGCCAAAGCCCAAATTGCTAAGATCTTGTATTCTTCACTAAAGGAGGAATCTTCTAATGTTGCCTTGACCTCTTCTTAAGAATCTTGCAGGGGATGCTTGGACTTCAAAATAGCATTGAAAGCTAATGCATCTTCAATGTCCCACTTAGGAAAAATCAATACACTAGCTTGATTTACTAGTTTTCTCCCATCCTCAAGATTGATGCACTTGAATTATTACATTAATTCAGCTTTCACCTCATCATCATTCTCCTAGTCTAACCTGTCAAGTCTGAATTCTCTTCTCCTCTTGCACTTATCTTGATACTCTTCCAACTTCCTTCTCCATACTAGTTGCAAGAAGACTAGAGTTTTAAAAAATGCATCATCATCTAGAAATGCCTTACATGCCCCCATCCTTATGTCTTAATAGTTTTCCCTTTCATATCCAAATTTGACAAGACCAACTCAACTGGCCTTGGAGGAGAAGGCATACCCACCTGCATGTCCTGGTCAGTGACAACAATTTTATCCACCAGATCCTCCTATAATTTCTCAATATTTTTCCTCTTAGGTCTTGGCTCTGATGATGGTGGTGAAGGGCTATTCTCAGGTGACGATTTCAAATCAATAATCTTTATTGTCCTAGGTGTTTTGAACTTTGGACCTAGTTGTGCTAGCACTTTCACTATTTGTTTTCCATTTTTATCTTCTTCTTCCTCATCACTGCTATCATTTATTTTCCTTCTATAGATAGGGAACTTCTCTATACGTTGGTATGTTGGCCTCATTTCAATTGGCTTGGGATCTTACTCCTATATACTCAGATCCAACTCTAAGTTTATCTTCTTGGTCATTAGGATGCCCATGGTTTCTTTGAAGTTGTCCATCAAAAAGTCAATTTTCTTAAGAAATGGACTGAACTCCATCAATGGATTATACTTAGGATCCATTTTGTGCACAATTGCCAGTAGTTTGTCATAAGTTATCCATTTCTCCTTACTCAATTCTTGATTATTTAGATCAAACTCATTTCTAATTAGGTCCTTAGGAATGTTGAACTCATACAAAAATTTACCACCTTTTTATTTGTTGTCTGAAAAGGGCAAAGAAACCCTTAGGATCATGTTGCCACTTGGAAACACACCTCAAATGGTATTCATCAGAAAATTTCCCAAAGTGGACCCACCCTCCTTTCGAAAATACAAAATCTGACACCACTGTATAATCTGGGAAAAATTTTCCTTTACCTTTCCCTATAAGGTTGTCCTCATGGATAAAATGAATCTATCACATACTTTCTACAAATCCTACTCTTGGTGGCACATTGTATTGCAATATATGTGGGGTCCCTCTGAAACCATACACCCTCAAGACAATACTCACTAGGTACAGGATAATGTCACCCCAATTGTGAAGAACTTCAATTCTGGCTTCCTCCCCTTCGATCTGAGGAAATCATGTAACTCCTTAAGGATTCTAGGCACATTTACCATCATTCTGGACCTCAATCTAGAAGAATTTTTTTTATGAAACTACACATAACTAGAACTCGCTGTTCTATATGGTAGATCTGCAGTCCATGCTTGCACTTGCAATCTTTCTCCATTAGCCAATTTCCTTAACTCCATCTTCTCAAAGAAAAAATCAGAATTCTTGTACAAGAACATGTACATAAACATGGAATACCAGAAGAATGGATTGCCTACATCATTTTTCTGCAAATTTAATAGCCCTTCATGTATCTTTTCAGCCAAAAAGGAGGAAAATTCATAAATCGCTAAGAAATTAGGGTGTTGTATTTGCACCCCCATGAACATGTAAGAAATTGGTATCACCTAATTGGGGTTAAAACCCAAAATCTGGCATAATGAGTAAAAGGTGGCTAGGAAATGATTTTCAAAATGGTTTAGTGTGAAAGGCTCTTGGTCATTAGGGGTAATATAGAACTTCAAACCTCCTACCCTAGCCAAATGAGGTGGGAGAAACTTAACTCTGAAAAGTGACTTCAACCTCCCATACTCCTATTTCATCTCCTCAAGATCAATAGGAACCAAGAATGTACTAGACTCACTCAGATTAATAACCTATTCAAACTCTTCTTTGTTAATGCTCAACATAACCCCTCTGTCATTATCTCTAATCACCTGTGTAACATGGTCATATCATGCAACCACTGGCCTAAGAAAATCCACGTCAGAGAACACATTTCGGACCACCAACTTCCCTAGACATACATCCAACCATTCGAGAAAGGATGAGGCGAACTCCTTTGTCCATACAACAACCTGAACATCTCCAAACCTATAATGGGAACCCTAGCATCAGCTATGTGGAACAACTATATACTAATCCCTCCCCTAAGGTTTTTCCTCACATCAAGACCAACCCCTTCTTCCTATCATTAGTTGACAATGGAAATTGATCCAGGAATTCATCATATAAATTTCTATGTAAATAATCAATCTGGCTAGAATGCTACTTTAATGGTGCCATCTTGGGTAAACTAGGGCTTCCTTGCTATTTCAAACTTCAAACAAACAAGGGCTAGATAAAAGTAAAAAATTATAGAATAGAACCTTGCAATTTCTCACAATTCAACTAATCGATAACCCTAAAAAAAATTATCAACAAGCCCTCTGACAAGCACACGGAAAATTTTCCAAATTCAAATTCAAATTAACCAGGAGATACAAAAATCAACTCATGGATTTGTGTTTAAAGAAACCCAAATCTTTGCTAGAATAACTCATAAATTCATCCTTGGCTTTGAGACTGCTCTGCAAAGATGTTTGAATTCTTTGTGAGACAATAGGGTAGGAGAATAGTTGCTTTATTTTGATCAAATCATGCCAGTAGATGTCTTGTTCACCATTAAAGCTTACTCACGCACTGGACCAATGGATCCAATTGTATTTGATCCAAATTCAAATACCAGTCATTGATCCTTCACTTTGGTCAGATCATCAAAAGATTTCCTTCAAAACAAGCTTACACAATCTCCATTATGGCAATAAGGGCCCACCATATTATGCATCACCAAGTAAATCCACGTAGTGCTCGCCTGTGATATCATGATCAATAAAGAGCTCAAAAATTTTGATCACAGGATAGCAGGCAACCGTGGATCTCAACCATTGGTAATCATATTCATTCAACACATTCACCAACCCTGTCGTTAGCCATCTAGTACCTTTCCTGCCAAGATTATAACATCTTCATTGATTTGAAGCACATGCATCTCATGAATACTTTAGTAACCCGCTACATAATGTATTAAATCTAGATAAATGTATTAAAGTATTTTTATCATCTCTTCAGCTTCACCAGATGAGACACATGGTGCTCATCCATGATATCACATTTAGTCAAAAATCTGTGGTGGGGTCATCACGAGATGGTAGGGAATGACTGAGATCAAATGATGGTTGATCGACGGTCACACAAATTTGTCCCTCTGCAAAAATAAAACATTTATTAAAGGAAAAAGGGGAAATCACTAGGTTGACAACAAACAATGACATAGGCTATTTTTAAACGTGGGAGAACGGGGCCAACCTAGACTTAGGAAATAATAAAGTGTTGCGAACGAAATAAAATGATAAATTGAAAGGGGCCCGACTTAGATGAAGTGATGGGGCATAAGTTGTTTTAAAACCCTCTCCAAAAGTAACAGCCAAATAGATCCAACCCAAGGCGTAAGATAAAACACTAAGGTTTTTTATGAAGACAAAAGTAAAAACCCCAACCTTAGGGTTTTCCCAAACAATATGAAAGACCAGAACAAAGGAAAGATAAAATGGAATTTATAAAGAAAAAATTTGAAGTTCCATAAGAGGTTTGCCCTTTATTGATGGAGAAAAGTATTCTTGATTCCCTTCTAACTTAGCTTTCATCAAAGATCATTGTTTTCCCAAGGAAGTTAGCTCCTTCCTCTTCACTTTCAACCTCAGTGTTTTCTATCCCAACACTAACTTGTGTCAAATTTCTTGGTTCAACCTGAATGTGTTATTCTCCAAATGTTGACAACTCTCGTATGTCATGGAATGAATCCTCTCCATTGAGATTTGGCTACTCCAACTTTTTCAAACTACCCTTGAATTGTGTGATGATGTTTGCACATGATGAACAAGTAAATTCTGCATGAGGTGCATTGTGGAGTCTACACCAACTAGACATCAAAACCTCTTCTTTTCTTATTCCATCTTTGGTGCTAGAGTGTTCTTGAATCAAATCCTCAAATGCCTTAGCTGCCATGTTAGCCAATTCCTCCTGTAGGTCTACAAGAGCCAAGGGTTGGTATATTTTCCAAAAGGGAATTTATCCTTGCAAGACTCTTTCAATTCTATCCAAGAATTTCAAACATTCCAATTCATTGTGTCTGTGGGTGCCATGGATTCTACACCTATCTACCAATGCAAATTGTTGCAATGATTTCCTTAATCTCTGATTTAAATCTATATGTAGCTAAGTAATGTTGATTTGAAAATGTTGTTCCATCTCAGCTCAGCCATTGCTTTTCCTTCCAATTTTCTGATTTTAAAATTTTAGCAAATGATGAGATCTTCCTATCTCGAATTTTTACTTGAGAGTGATTTCAACTTCCAACTTTTAGCTTTGCAGCCTCAAGCTTAGCCATGCCCTCCTTCTAACACTAGATATATTAATGGGTGCTAGGAGGAGAGGCATACAATGGATGGACCGATGTCTTTGGTTCAACCCTACTTTTATTCAACCCTCCTTCTAGCACTAGTTCTTTTGATGGGTGCTAGAAGGAGAGGTAGGCAATGGATGTTCTTTCAACTTCCAACTTCTAGCTTTTCAAGCCCTCCTTCTAGCACCAGTTCTGTTGATGGGTGCTTTTGCACCTTCTCAACACAGGCAGCACACAAGTATTCTACCTCTCTTGAAAGGTAGAAATTGACAAACAAGTTACAAATTACCACCCCAAGGTCTCTTAGGTGTCAGGTCATGATAATGTTTGGAATATCTCAATTGGTTGATGTGTTTTTCTGGTAACATCAGGTTGACCTTTATGGTTTACAAAGCATAGGAAGTTGGGTCTATAAATGGAGTTTCAAAGTGTTGGAAGTGAACGAACAATGGCTACCCACTCAAAATAACAAGCTGACACTCATCGTGTTCATTAGATTTGGAATTGTTTTGATGCTTTGAATCATACTCTAACAATGAGCTAAAAGAAATAGCAAAAGAGGAAAGGGTTAAGAGATATGCTCTAAATCCTAAGCATGAATGAACAATAACAATGGTGGCTGCTATAGTAGATAAATTTCCTAATCTAGGTGTTGCTTGACCAAGAGAACCTACAGTTACACAAAACCAGTGCAATCTTCTAAGGACTATTGATTTTCAGATTGCACATGCACATCATTAACATGCAACTGAACTAAGTTGTGGCAATGAAATATGGAATCCCAGGCTAACTTTGCATAGTAGCTTGTCATCAACAAGTGCCAAAAGTATGGGCTGGAAATTCATCAAATACCATAATATCGAACACCATTATCACAACCATTCAAAAAACTAACAACTAAACTGACTTGGGAGTTGAACCATGCATGCATAATGAAAAAACTCAAAAGAAACACCCATGAATCATACAATGCTTCTCTCTATTGCTGTAAAATACCCTTTACACTAGTTCTCCAACCATTTACAAAGGAGGGGAAAGCCCCTATTTATAGTTTTCCAAAATTAGAATGAATGGCCAGGATTGATTTTCATTGTGTGGCCCACAATTGTTACAAGTTAGGGTTTCACCTACCCCCAAATATTCAACAATTTAAAATACATTCTTTGTCTTTTCCTTATTTCGTCCTCTAGTGACCCATGCACTGTAGCACTTTTGTCTTCTAGCTGATTGCCTTTGTTGCAACTGAAAGTCTTCAAAGGCTGCCCTTCTGCTTGATGTATTCACATCATTCTTGTAGCCAATTAAGTGCATTCTTTTTGTATATTGGTGATTCTAAGAGGTAGATATGTTGCTCCTGATTTGGATGGACAACTCTTGACAATCATCATCATTTTGCTGAAATAAAGTAGCTCCCTCCATCACCCTTCATATGTTGGTTCTTGAATTAATCCATTACTCCCCCAAACATCCTTAAAAGTACCTATGCCATAAGATATCATGATTTATATCCCCAAAAATGACAAATTTCCCTTATTTAGAGAAGTAAAGTGTATCAATTTAAAGTCCATCAAGAATTTCATATTTTGAAAAAAACTTTCCATTTTTGAAAATTTTCCATTTTTTGAAATTTTCCTATTTTAGGAAGGATATTCAATTTTGGGAACATTTGCATTTTTGAAAAATTTCATTTTTGAAAAAAAAATATTTCAGGAAAGATTTCCATTTTAGGAAAATTTCCATTTTCAAAAATTCTCATTTCAAGACAATTTCCTTTTTGACATTTTGAGAAACTTTCCTTTTCAAGAAATTGGATTTTGAGGATATTTCACTTTTGAGGGTCGGAGCAATGCAAAGGCTGGGAGGTGGGAAGTTGGACAAGCTTGCACTGTAAATATGGCACTAGCAACTACAACATCTGGAAGGCAACCAAAAGGTGGATGGCTAACATACAATGAATGACAAGCGGATGGCGAAAGGTAGATGAAAGGTAGACAGTGATAGAGGGATGATGGTCCACAAGAAAAGTTCCCATAGATGGTGATGAAGGGAGGGTGGCCTGCAAGGGAAGTTCCCATGGATAGTGACAAAGGGACGATGACCTGCAAGGGAAGTTCTCACGGATGATGATAGAGGGACGGTGGCCCATAAGGGAAGTTCCCATAGATAGTGACGAGCGCACAACGAACCACCAGGGAAGTTCCCATAGATGGTGAAAGAGGGACGATGACCCATAAGGGAATTTCCCATGGCAATGAAGGGATGGCATCCTGGAAGGGAAGTTCCCATGGATAACGACATAGGAACAGAGGCTTGCAACAGAAGTTCCCACGACGATGGAGGGATGACAACCCACAATGAAATTTCTACAACTTCCTAAAACTTAACAAAACCTTGTAAATTCACTTAGGAATCATAAAAAAATCCCAAATCCATAGGCAACTTGTCCCCAAAGTCAAAAATAAAGGAAAAAGTGAAGCAAATGAGTAGGGACCAAGTCAACAGGAGCAAGGCAAAAGCAAAAGGGGGGCCCCGAAAAAGAAAAATACTTAGGAAATTCATATAGGTGGACTTGGGCAAAGGGTAATTTAGTCATTTTAAGGCATATGACCAATCTAAGCTTGGGAATAGGGGTGCACAAAATGGGGTGAGAGAAAAATAGCTCATCAGGAGCAAGAGAAAGGGGGTCCCTACCTTCAGTGGGGTGTGTGTGCAAAATATGCACAACAATACCCTCCGTGGAAGTTGTTCCCTAAGCGAGTATCGAAAAAGATGAATTTCCTAAAGTGGAATATCCTAAGTGTCCCCCATCATCCTCTTTGTCTTCTTAGTCAAATTCTTTGTAAGGCGATGATTGGGGTTCCTTGAATTTCTCTAAATTTTTCGTAGTAGAGTACAAGTCCTACTCTTCTGGTATAGAGTTTCCAGGTTCTATTAATGAAATGGTGGGTTATGATCCTGTTGGAGAAGATAAGCATGATCTTATTCAAGAAATCGCTCTCCACCTACTCAGGAGATTTGACCTACTCCCACAAAGTAAGTTAATGTTTGTGAATTGAGTAAAGAAGGTGTGGGCCCTCTCATAGAAAATTTCAACACCCGTTGGTGGAATGAAGAACTCTATGTCGATTTTCCACCTCTAAAATTTCAACAAACTTGTTATGGGTTTGGATATGAACTCACTTCTTAATATGGTTATGGGCAGAATGGTCTAGGGCATATTGAGTAAGGAATCAAATTCCCTATCTAGTTTAAGCTACAACAATGCTATTTGGGTTTAAGATGCTCTATTGAATAGTCTAAACAAAAACCTTGCTTGAATGTTAATATGATTTCAGCCAAGCCATTGTGTTTGGTCCATTCTAAGTTGATAGAAGAAAGGAGATGGGCTGAGAAGGTTCCTTTGGATGTTTTCTCTTCGAATGAAGTGCTAGGGGAATTTCTAGGTGCTTATTCTTTGTTGCCTCCTTATCACCATAGGAAGTGATTCCCTAATCGCTTACATAATCAAACATACTTTGGAGAATCTATTCTAAGTATCGATGAGGAAGACCCTCTATCTAACATCAATGATGATATTCCAATATCCCATCTTGAGGATCGTAATCCTCTACTTAAAGGAGATACTGTTGAAGTTCCTATGGATCCTAAATCTTCAAAAAAAGCAATCAAGATTGATAGATGTTTCCCTTCTGAAGAAGTAGATGAACACTCTGATCTCTTGCGTACTCACCCTAATATCTTCACTTGTACCTATGAGGATATTATCAATATTGATGAGTCCATAATGGTCCACAATATCTTCCTATGTCTCGATGCCAAGTTGGTTAAGCAAAAAATTTGAAAGATAAATCCTAGAGTAGCTTTTATGGTCAAGACTGAGATAGAAAAGCTATTGAAAGCGGGCTTTATCCACCCGATTGACTACTTTGATTAGATTTTGAATATAGTTTATATTGGAAAGCCTAACGACTGTATTTACATATGCATTAACTTTTAAGATCTTAATAAAGCTTCTCTTAAGGATGATTTTCTGCTACCTAATATAGATATGATTGTAGACTCGACTGTAGGTCATGCATTGTTATCTTGTATGGATGGTAACTTGGGTTATAATCAGATTTGTATTAACCTAGATGATTAGTACAAGACAATCTTCACTACCCCTTGGGGTACTTTCTACTATGTGGTCATTCCCTTTGGTTTAAAGAATGCAAGAGTGACTTACCAATGAGTGATGACCCTGATATTTCATGATTTCATTCATAAGATCTTAGAGGATTATGTTGATGACATCTTGGTGAAGTCAGTAAATCACCAAGACCATGCTAAGAACCTTCATATTATCTTTGAAAAGATTCAACTCTACAAGATGAGACTCAATCCCCATAAGTGTGTCTTCGGTGTGGATGCCAAAAATATTCTGGGGTTTATAGTCTCTTATTGTGGAATCAAGGTTGATACAAATAAAATTGATTCTATTGTTAACATGCTTTTTCAAAGGACTATCACTAAGTTACAAAGTCTAAACAGGAAGATTTAGGCAATTCATAGATTTATATCTCAATTGGCTAATCGTACCCTTCCTTTCACTCACCTATTGAAAAATGATGTTTAGTTCATATGGGATTAAGAGTGTCAGAAAGCCTTTGAATCAATCAAAGCTTACTTGGCCAATACTCTCATATTGATGTCGGCTATGCAAGATTGTCCTCTCTTTCTTTACCTTTTTGCATCATCATATGCTTTGGTAGCTCTACTAGCTTAGTATGATGACATAGGAAGAGAGAGGGTGGTCTACTACTTTAGCTATGTCCTTGTTGATTATGAAACCTGTTATTCATCCATGAAGAATAAATTCCTTGCTCTTGTATTTGCTACACAGAAGTTGAGGCACTACCTCCTCCATTCTGAAATGCACATCATTGTAAAAATAGATCTTTTGAGACATTTGTTCTCTAGCATTTACTTTGCTAAGAGATTAGCGAAGTGGGTTATGTTGATTTCTGAGTTTGATATAAAATTAATTACTTACAAATCAATAAAAGGGTCAAGTGGTTTCTGATCAATTAGCAGACGCACCCTCATCTCGCTCCTTCCCTAGGTTGGATTTGTTTCCTGATGAGAATATCTTCACAATTAACTATGACCTTAGATGTAAAATGTATTTTGATGGATTGAGGTGTCCGACTAGTTCTGGACTGGGTGTGGTCTTGATATCCCCCAAAGGTAAGCCAATCCCTCTATCCTTTCTATTATATTTTCCTTGTACCAATAATATCGTTGAGTATGAAGCCCTCATTACTGGATTACATGCCACAATTGCACTTAAATTTAAATATATTTGCATACTTGGCGAATTTGAGCTTATTGTGAATCAGATTACGAGAACTTATCAAGGTTAACAAAGTAGGTTGTCTTGATACTGAGACCTAGATTTTTCTTTTCTCAATTAGTTTTTGTCTTTCACAATAAAATAGTGTCCCTAGAAGAGAAAATAGACATTTTGATGCCATGGAAAGAATTGCTTCCTTGGTACCTTCAGAAGAAGATACAAAAGAATACCACTTCATGTTTGAAGTTATGTGAACCCTAGTAGTTTTCAATCAACCCAAACCTGAGTCTCTTGTATGTTTCCATGTAGAATCGGGATAATCATTCTCTAGTATCTATAGTTGCTTAAAAACTGGAAACATTCTCGGTGATGCAACAAAAAATGATCACACTCATATACGAAATCTTTTAGCGTGTTATTTCATTTTATCTAGTATTCTTTATTGAAAAGTCTATAATGGTTGTATACCTCTTAGTCCTTGGCTCTTAGTTGAAGAGGTTCAACCCAAGAAGGCTCGTGCTCCCGTATTGGGTAGAAAATAATAATTTATGGATGACCTCCATCAAAAAAAAGAAGAAGCCTATAACGACTTGTTGCTAAGGTCTCTCACTAAAGCATAAATACCCATTTCCCTTAAGGAAGCCCATTCAAGCTCTCGAGGTGGAAATTTCAGTGGTGAATCCCTTGCAAGAAAACTAATACACATGGGGTACTATTGGAAAACAATGGAATAAGATTCCTTCAAATTTGTCAAGAAATTCCTTCAATGTCAACAACACAATTGTCTTATCCATGCTTCTGCTCACGAGCTATAAAATCAAACTTCTCCTTGGCCATTTGCAAAATGGGGGTTAGATATTATCAATAAAATATCACCTCCTTCCTCTAAGGGACATACCTCTATCATTACTACTACGTATTATTTCACAAGATGGGTTTCAACCATTCCACTCTGATCCACGAATGGTGAAACTATCTGTAGATTTCTCATGAACAATATCATTTCTTGTTTTGGGTTGCCTCCTACACTTGTTTCTGATAATGGTCCACCGTTCAAGAACAAGGAAGTAAAGAAATTCTTGGAGAAATTTCATATTCAACATAGGTTATCTACACCATCTTATCCACAATCCAATGGTCAAGCAGAAGCCTCTATTAAAACTCTTGAACTCATTCTTTGTAAAACAGTTAATAAGCATGGTAAGGTTTGGCATACTCAATTAACATATGGTTTGTGGACTTAACACACGAGTTTTTGTATGGTGATGAGAATGAAGCCTTATAACCTCATGTATGGAACTAAAGCTATCATACCTTTGGAGTTGGAAATTTTGTCTTTACGGGTTTCCCTTAGAGGGTTAATTGATGATGAAACCTACCACATTAACTATTTGCATCAGCTAGAGATGCTTGATGAATGTAGTTTACAGGCCCTCAATCACCTTAAAGCTTATCAATGGTCATTATCAAGACAATATAGTCAAAAGGTGCTTCCTAGAACTTTTAGGCTAGGAGATCTAGTTCTATATGAAAACCTATGAAATGTAAATGTGTTGCCTGATCAGAAAGGTAAATTCAGTTCTAACTAGTTAGGCCCTTACAATGTAATATTTGTCTATGGTTGGGGTGCCTATGGATGGAACACCTTTAAAAGAGACTGTTAATGAGATGGATCTTCATCAATACTATGCATAGAATTCTAATGTGTCACATGTGTGGTGTTCTCCCTAAAAGGAAGTAATACTACATATGCTGACATTGCTCATTTACATATTATGAAAATTGTTTGTCTTTATGATGTGACCATATATGCGTGTGTGAAATAAAAACATACATACATGTGTCTGACTATCCTATGTATTTATACATCACATTACATATTTTAAAGCAATTAGATCATCATTGTATTTAAGTAATATGTAATCAAATGTGTTTATTAAATCATGATTAACATCTAATTTAAACACACATCTATATAAGCATATACCATCCATAGCATGAACATACATGAAAATGGGAAACATACACATAAACAAAGCCATGATACGAAAACCAATGTATATATATACATATGAATGTATGAATCAAATGTCATATACATGTATCGAGCCACTACTATAAAAAATGAGTGGCTGCTAAATATATGTCTATACAAGAGATCTACTGATATATGTGTATATGTATCTAGCTGCCAAAAATGATGTACAAAATAATAGGCTACTATCCCTATGGTACATGGCTCCTCGAGCCCTTTGGCTCTAGCAGATGCTCTAGTACTCTTGAGGGAGGCTGCATAGTGGTGATCAAGTGGGATGGATGTGAATGTGATACAGACATAGCTACCCACATCCCTGTAAGCTCCCCCTATAGTGAGCATATATCCATCTTCACATGAATCAACTCCTGATGCATCCATTGGACATCTGGCCGGATCACAGCTATTGACTATGTGTCAAGGTCATCGATGTTGCTTTGAAGGGCATCATGCACTCACTTGGTGATCTTAGCCCTCATCACCGCCACATCTCACTCAACAAGCACCGTTTGTAGCTCCCTTGATAGCTAGTCATGCTATCCCCAAAGAGTCATCAGCTCTACAATTTTTTGCATGATCTGTGTGCCTCACTCCTCATAGGCAGTCCTCAAGTCCTACCATCTTAAAGGTGGGGGCATCTCCCCCTACTGATATAGGTTGATATGCCTCAAGAACTATCCCTTGGATCAGAATAGCAAGGGCCACCTCTAAAATACCCTGAACCATAAGCCCAATCCATCCCTATGCATCCTCTACAACCACAGAGAGAGAAACAAAAATCAATATCACATGGCATATGTGCATATATCATAAACTAACAAAAATCAAAACAATGGAAATATAAACAATGTATTATGTATACCTAGATCCCCTAGCTGCCATGTGAGATCGGGGTGAGGATCAGTGCTAGGTCCCACACTGTCAGTATTGATGGTCGATGTCAGTGACACTATACCTCCTATTATTGGGGTGGTGGGATCAGGTGGCATTGATGAGACAGGGATAGAAATAGGGGATTTCATCTCCTCCACTGACTTGGCCTTGCAAGTGTCGCCTCCTTCTCTTATGCCTGCTCCTCCTTTGCACCACCCTGTTGGTACCCTCTCCTCATATCTTGTGGGGGCTAGTGAGGCAAGTCCTCCTATGGACCAAGGTTCCCTCTTAGGATTCCCTCATCAAACACTAGAGCCATATGGTACATCTCCCACCACCATGAAAAATTTGTAGCCACCTCGACATTGTTTGCCACCTCCATAGCTAGTAGATCATGGTCAATCTCATCATCATCTGACGAAAAAATGTTTGTGATGGTGGGGAAATGGTGATCTCTCAACCTTTTTATACTTTGGTGTGCCTTGGTGTAGGTAGGCACATCTGGGGGGATAGTCTAGACACGGACATGCTACCGCATGACCCAAATCTAGTAGTAAGGTACTATAAAAAAATTGTGGTGACCTATCAAAAAATGGTCCCACTGGAGGTTCCTCAAGCACTTGTCATCAACCCACTACAAATATCAGTAGGGTCTCCACCTAACCTCATCTATGAAAATAATTTCAAACTACAGCCTTGAAAACTGTAGATCTCCAAACCTACATTGTCCTATCATGTCATACTAGTGGGCCATGGGCATATGATAAAACTATCACTGGGGAAAACTAACTGGTTGGGTGCACATGATTAGAGCAAAATCCAAAACCTGCAAAAGTGTGCACATTGTAAGATTGTGGTACTCATAATGTACATACTACCTGATCTCCTAGTAGAGGTGTGCTAGCATATTCCATTCCCAAGAAAAAATACTATGATGCTCTACCATCTCTCTAATGGTATGGACGAGGCCCCCATGTAGGTGTGAGCCTCACCTGTCTATGGTAATATGAAAAGCAATAGTAACAACCATGACTGGATGTAGCAAATACATCATGGTCCTCACTTGATCATACTAGTGCATGTAGATGTGGCCTATGCCATCACCACCATCTGTCCTCCCTGTATAGTAGAGGATTCCCTCACTCCACTCCCATGTTGAATGGGTGTCATCTAGGGTCACCCATTGTCTATAGATGGGTAGTCTAAGGATTTGATAGACATACTTGAGTGTGATAGCCATCTCCCCATAGGGTAGCTAGAAAGATGATGTCATGGCATCCCACCACTCCATCAGGGTTGTCAACATCCTCTCATGGTACCTCATCTCTAGCATGTTAGACATGTTCCAAGACCAACCCGCTCCAAATATGTGATCTTAGCCTTTGAGAGGTAGTTCCTTTGCTCCCAGATGCATCAAAAT
Source organism: Sequoiadendron giganteum (assembly GCA_007115665.2). NCBI lineage: Eukaryota > Viridiplantae > Streptophyta > Pinopsida > Cupressales > Cupressaceae > Sequoiadendron > Sequoiadendron giganteum. Next base: position 365,506,407 of record CM021102.1, on the reverse strand, counting down.
TCTCACCCTCTGGGATGCTCTTGGATCTCTTGGTAATCCTATAGAAAATTAAAAACAATTCTAACTCAGAAACATCCAAGTTCATCATAAAAATAGGAAAAAATTGCTTAAAGACATATGTGCGACACACAAACATCTAGGCATTGCATATGTGTCTCAGACCAACATGATCGCCTTGAGGATTCTAGTGCATCCTCGAGACATAGTTGGCACTCGGGACCTTAGTGCGTATCATAGATGATAGTGCGTATATTAGACATGAGCACAAAAAAGTGATGCTTGTGCAACTCACTGAGTGAAAACTTGTAAAAAATTAACTAAATTACACAATAAATGAGGTTTAGAGGCCTATTGGGTCCACCTCGTGGCCCTCATTGATGTCCTCATGTAGCTGCTCCAATCTTGGTGCCTCATAATCTCTCTTACTCAACATTTTGATGTCTTTTCTCTCACCAAATTCAACAATTTTCTCACAATGAATAGCGAAAAATGACCCATCTAGGGGCCCACCTAGGTATATATAGCCCCCAGGGCCCATTTTTCCTAGAGTTTGTGGCTCCCCGATTTCTCTTGACTTTACCCGACCATGTTGGGGGGAAAATTAGGAGGAGACATATAGTCACCTATTGATCATATATTTTCCTTTGAATCAATGACATTTTTCTTAATCATTCTTCTCTCCATAGTAGCTTCTTCCGATTTTTCAAAGCTAACTCAAAATTTTAATTTTTGCAAGTTAAATTTTTTAACAATCCTTCATGACCATTTTGTTCTTGTTTGTTGAGCTCAAATTCTAGGGGCATCCTCAGTACTGGTTATTTCAACCTCAATGACCTCTATGGTCCCCTTTCCTTGGCATGCACTTTCGTAAAATTTGGAATTTAGGTGAATTTTTTCTTCTCTATTGGTGCAGTCACGGTAGGAGGGTCCTCAAAAGAGAAAAATCTAGACCATGCGGCAAGAGTCACACAATAGAAGAAACATAGAATATGCAGGCAAAGAAAGATTACAACATTCTCATTAATATAAATTTTGATTACAATCAACCAGCAACATCCGGGCTTACAGATTTAGCTCACCGAATGTAAAACCAAAGGCAGCTATGGTACCAGATTCATGAGGGGCGTTTGATGTTGCAAGGCTTGAGTAAGCCCTTGGATTTGAGTAGGGTGTGTGATTTGTCCAAGAGAGGGCAGCAGACTAGAGATATTCTACCCCAAATTTGTGCTAGCAATAATGGCTTTGTCATATGCATCCACCAATTTGGCAGGCGGTGATTGCATCCTCTTTACCAATGCTAAAGTCAAGTTGTCCAGTGCCACATAATAAAAAGGTAAAACATAAGCATCATTCAACACGTATGGAGCTTGCAGCTGAGTGTATGCTTGTGAAAATGGTCATTAAAGGAGCTGATCAGCTCATTGATCTCTCTTTGGACCGACATGAAATGCTGGTACGACTCTACAGGGTTGACCGGTGTTTTGAATTTTGGTAAGAATGCATTCTTCATAAGGTCCCACGTGTTGATAGTTCCTATCAAAAAATTGAAGTACCAATAAAAGGCCTCCTCCCCTAAGGAGTAGGGAAAGAGTCAGCAAGCCACGTCCTCGTATATAATCTGCATAGTCTTTAGAGAAATCTCAAAAATCATGACATGCTCCTCAATTGTCCTCTACAAATCCCAGGGATTAAACTTCATGTAGAAACTCTCAAGATTCTTTGGCATGTTATGGTAGAGATTGAAGGCAAAAGGAGACGGGTTATTTCCCAACCACACCATTGGAGGGGGCAGCGGAGGTGGCTACATGAGACTGACTTGCAACTATGAAGGAGAAATAGTGGTTGATGAGACAAATCTCGAGAGTGGGACTATGTTGGGCTAGAAGGCAACGTCTGACCCTTTTAAATTGGTAGCCTGAATGACTATTTGGAGTGGGTGAGTAGGGTAAAATTTTTCCAAGGATGAAGGAGAAGATGGTGGTGAATGGATAGGAGAGGAGGATGATGGTGAAAATTAAATGGCCTAGTCAGATGAGTGGGATATGGATGCTTCCCCTATCTTAGTTCTCTTAGCTCGAGTAGGGGGTGTAGCTCTTGAAACTCCCCTTTGTTTGTTGTAGATCTTAGTATTCTGTAAAACTTCTAAGGGAAGAAAGACCCAATTCGATCCAACTTAGCCTTCACTAGGCCCTCCATCTAACGCTAGTTCTTTTAATGGTGTTTTATGCACTTCTCAACACAAGAAAATGCATAGGTGCATCACCACTCTTGAAAGATAATCTTCCACTATCAAAATGTAGAACACTATCCCAAGGTCTCTAATGTCAGGTCTTGATAGTGCTTGGAATATCTCAATTATTTCATGTGATTTGCTAGGATCACAAGGCAACCTTACATAAGCTATGTTGCAAGGGGAATCAAATCTACAAATGGAGTTTCTAATGATAGGAAATTACTGCACTTCTGTTGTGGGTTCAAACAATAGCCTTGAACTCCATTTCTATCATTGAATTTGGCTTTACAATGTGCAATGAACCCTAGCATAGGTCACTTATCAAAAAAAAAGGAAAAAGAGTAGGGAAGAGAAAGGGTTCTTGGACCTACAACTACTAATGAACAATGATTATGGAAGTCTATGCTATGGATAGTTTTCTTAAAACAAAATTTCACTTAACCAGAAGTTTCACGGTATCATGAAATCTATGCTATCTTCTAAGGACTACAAATATTTCATCATTCATCCACACACATGTGTGAAAAAAGATAAAGTTTTAAAGGTAACTTTAAAATCAAAGTCCAGACTAACTTTGCACAGCCATCTACCAGCAACAAATGACCAAAAGTATGGATGAGAAAAGCATCAACACAGCAGCGATTTCCACAATCGCAAACAACATTACTAAATCAATCAAAGCTAACTGGAAGGAAACTAGAACAACAAATAAAATCTAACTGAATCTTTAACTTATGGGAGAAGAATCATGCAACATGAGAAGAAATCCATAAATTCACCAAGTCAATGTATTTCTACTAAAATTTCTACAGCATGTCTTTACAACAACTCAAATCTCTCAAATGAGAGGAGGAGACCCCTATTTATAGTTCTCAAAAAACAAAATGAATGGCTAAGATTCAATTCTATTGTGTGGCCAAGATTCACTTTACAACAGGGTTTCACCTACCCCTAAATATATTACATTTTAAAATACACTTTTGTCCATATCCCTATTTTGTCTTCTAGTGGCAACACTGTAGCATTTTCATCCTTTTGTTGATTTCTCTTTGCTATAGCTATTCCTTTAGGAATTATTCATCAATAACAATCTTGCCCTCCTACTTCTTCAAAGATGCATACTCCACGAATTTCATGACCACTGATTAGAACTTGTTGACCTCGATGATGTCGGATTTTAGCATCTGGTATCTCCATTCCTGGGAATTGTTGACAAGTTTCTCCTAATTGTTGTTGTACTTGGCAACTTGATCTTTGAAAAGATAAGACTAGGTGAAAGCCCTGGCAAGGAAGCTCATAAAATCTTTGGTAACTTCAGCTGACATCCCATCTTCCATCCTCTTTCAGAACTGAGGCTTTTTGTTCTCTGGATTGATCTTGATAGTAAGCATCTTGTACCCTATCATCTTCTTGAGGTATCCAAGACAATTGCCTCTAGCCTCCTTGGCCCATTCAATATATGGAGATACTCGCTCTAGGACCTATTCTAGCCTCTCCTTTTGATGATTGAAGTCCCAATTTCACACATCCACCAACCAGTGGTCATCATCCTTGAAGGAAAACTTTTTTTCCCAAACCTCACTTGGCAGTGCGAGGATAGCCTCGATTTTTAGGTAGGCAATCTTATACTTCGTTAGGAACTTGTTGCCAATTTTCCTCTTGCCTTTGAGGGATGTTTGTACTTCCAAGAACTTGTTTTCCATTCAGACAACCAGATTGATGCCTATATTCCCAATGTTCAAGACCTGTCAGAACTAGCTTTCTGTAGTCTTGTCTAAGTTCCTCCTTTTTTTTGGTTTATTGATCTGTTCTTTGGAAAATAATTGTGGCAGGGCTGATGATGTGGTCAGTTGTTCTTCCAGGGATGACCATTGTTGAATATAGGCCATCAAATCAGCCACCTGTGCCTTGAGCTCCTCCTTTGAGACCTTATCCTACTGAATGACGTGCACCACTATGGCGACCGAGTCTTGGAGATGGTCAACCTTTTGCTCTCTCGTGGCTACTCCCAAGTTGATGGTGGAAACATTGTAGCTTACTCCTTGTTCTCCCACCATTGGCATAGCTATTTGCATGGTCATGGATCTAGAGGAATCCATCATTATCTTACATCTGACCCTAGGCTTCTTCTCGTTCTTAGTACCTATCTGAGCTCTATCCAGTATCGCCTCCAATCTTGCTTTTAGATCCTTCTAGGTGGGAGTCTTGTTTTCTAGCTGCCTCTCTAACCAGTCAGGCATTAGGGACCTTCCCTTAGGTGATTCAAATTGTTTTTTGTTGTCCTCCACCCTAATTTGAATGGCCTTGTCACTAAGGGCCTCCTGATTAATTCTTATATCTTCCTTCTCCTCATCAGAATCTTGCATGAGCATTAGGCATTTTATAGGAGATTTGGTGGGTGGTGGTTTATCAGGGTGGTCCTCCTCTTCAACATCCTTTTCTTCTTAATCTTGGTCATGCCCATGCTCCTTGGGCTTATCCTCTTATCTATCTTTGTGGGAGGACATTTCTTCATCATGCTCGGAGGTCTAATCATGTCTTTTAATAGGAGACCTACTACCTTCTATCTCCAAGGAAGTAGCCCTTTCTTTAGTTACAGGTTGCCTTCTAGCCATTTTATCCTCAATTTGTTTCAGTTGCTTGGCCCATTTGACATCAAGCTCAAGATCAGTCATTTCTTGGATTATTTTTGTGCCCAGACCCTCACTACTTTTGTTGGAAGATTCATAAGCCACTTCATCGATCTCTCGACACTTAAACATCAAGTGCTCATGATATTCAAATTCTTCGTCTTCCTGTCCCTTTGCTACTTATAGCTGTTTTAGTTCTAGTTTATCAGAGATTTGCATTTTGGCCTCCATTTTAGGTGGCTCTTTAGGAGGAAGAAGAGCTAGGGTTTCAACCATCACTTGGGAAATTGCAGCTTGCACCATCAGATTTGAAAGCATTCCTGAAAGTTTAGAGGGTACGTTTTGCATATACTTGATGAAGAACTCTGGAAGAGTGAGGGTAGGAATTGTAGGAGTAGAGGTGGAGGCTAGGATGGAAGGAGACATAGAGGAAGATGAAATTGGTGAGGTGGTGGTGGAGGATGAATCAATCAAAATAACCTGCACGATGGGAGAAGTGGAGGCCCGGTGGACTACGATGTCCACCACAGGTGGAGAGGAAGCAACTACTACGTGAAAAATGGGGGGAATGGTGGCAATAGCAGTGATATTCATAGCAGTAGATGAAGTAGACAGAGATCTCAGTGAGCCAATTTCTATTTTCGTGCCCTTGTGGAGGGGATCTTCAGGTATCACCGGTATCTCAGTGACGCTGCTCTTTTTTATATGTTTCTTAGGAGGCTCACCCTCTAAAACCTTTCTAGCATAGTAGTCATGCCACCATTAGAGCTACTTGACTCACTCTCAATCCCCTTGAATATCAGGGTGAATCCTTGTTGCTTCAATCAAGTGACCTGCCCATTCATCCATGCCTTTTTCTGAGCCTCAACGAGCTTGGTGAGAATGTCAAGGTCATCAACCTCTAGCTCATCCCACTTAATTGAAGGCAATGGAAATTTTGCAATAGCACCATATCTTGAGTCTATCACTATGCTTTCCTCCTCTTCAAATTGGTTTGGGACTGGAAACAAATTCACCCTTTTCATGAAGTATGTGGTCATATGCATATAATGTCGTACCCGCACTTCAAGATCATCTTTGCAATTAGCCCATAAATCCTTGACATGGTGGAGGTCAGCATACTCTGGTCCAAGTGCTTTCCTGATGTGGTCGTATAGGTCCATCCATGGCCGAGCTATATGTGGTCTGAAGTGATACTCGGTGAACTCCTTTTTTGAATTGCCCGCACATTGGGAGGTATGAATTTGATACATTCCCTGGCCAAGTCTGAGGGGATAAGGGGTTCCTTCTAGATGCTTACTGCTTAGGATGTTATGTATATGTCACAACTACCAAGATAGATCCAATAGTATAATCTAGTCATTAGGGTACTGAGGCAGCTTATTCGACCTTTCAGAGAATTTTTGGGCACAAATGTAGGTGAACTTTGGGAACTCAATGAATAGGAAGGTGTAGTACTTGGGAATTGGATGAATATTGCAGCTAAGGGTACTTATCATATGGTTTAAGCTCCCTTCCAGACATCTCATTGGGCACTACAAACAATCCACCATAATACTGCCGATCGGCAAGTAAATATACTGAGTAGGATGTCATATAGAATTTGGACGTCTTCTTTACATTAACAAATTGCTCATGGAAGTAATTACTAATTACCTCCCCCCAATAGAACATGGTGTCTTCTCCACAGAGAATTTTCTCAATGAAATACATCATCCACTCTTGGAAGAAGGCTGCAGTAGGTAGGCCCATTATTCTACTTAGCAGGGTAAACATATCATGGCAATCTTCAAAAAAGTCACTGCGGGAGAGCTCTTGAGGAACCTTGGTGGCACTGCCCCACCTCTCCTTCAACCAATATTGGTTGATCAGCTTTTTTCACTTTAGACGATCCTCATCCTACAATGCCTTGCACTCCTGAATAGTGGGGGTCCCCGTTCTTTCGAAGATGGGTATGTGGAAGGTTTTTTTTATCCCTTCAGGGGACATATCAGCCAAGATGTTGCCATCTCTATCCACAATTGTTCTTGTTTGAGGCTACTGTGCCTCCTTGCAAGCCATTACAAACTTTGGGGCAACCAAGGTGGGAGGGAAACCTATAGCCTTAGCCAATCCACTCCTCTTGATTAGCTTGGTGTTTCAAATCTTTGTTTCTATCCCGACTCTTCATGTAAAATCATCAATATTGACATGCTTGATATTGGTGTCTATAACATCTCTCCAATTGGTTGTTATTTTGGAGTGCAATGATGCTCCCTAGAACTGGTACCTCATTTGATTTTTGTCTTCCTTTCCTCAAGGTGCCTTGGAAGTTCTTTTCCCTTTGTCCTTGGCGGCACTAGAGACCTTTGCACCTGATTCCATAAATCATGCACAGAAAGACAAGAGTTAGCAAAATTAAACACGAGGATATAATTTCAGACAAACTCCTGCAAATCAAAGTTAGATCAACAAATTTCCACTTAAGAAAAGTCCAACAATTGATAATAATAATTCTGAAAGGCAAACAGATGACCCAGGCCCAAAGGACTGAACTTCCCTTGGCAAAATGTTATTTAGAATGGCAAACAAGGCGAGGCGCTCCCGATGACTTCTCCCAGTCTTGATTTTGCTCAATTAAGGGGTTATGTGGGAGAAGGTCAAATTTGAGCATGTGGGTCAATGTCCATTTTAAATTTGGAGGCCATTAGAGTCATTAATTAGTCATTCGGGCCTTAGTTACAAGAAAGTTGTTTGGACCAGCACAAGGCAAATGACATTCTGGAGATCGAGCTCTGAGGTTCGGGCCACAAGGACTCGAAAGCTACTTAACGTCGGCTATGTGAAATAGCGAAGCACAGATGGAAGTTCGAGGATAGAAGCCTAGAGGATTAGACTCGGAACGGGTTTAGCAACTTGTCAAAACTTCAGAGGCAAATGGGGGTTTGGGGTCTAGTGTCTAAGAAGGCAGACAAGTTCAGCCATTTGGAATGGCAGAACTGAGATGGGGTTCTAAGGATGGAAATCCGGAGGCCAGAGTTCGAGCGAGGTTTGGACGTATAACTTCCTTATTCAAGTCATGCAGAGCAAAAAGGACGACCGGGCCCCGGGAGTCGAGAAGTTGTCCTGTGCCAGCCGTATGAGATGGCAAATCAATGATGGTGGCCTGGGGATGAAAGACCGAGGGCCGGGGTCTGAGGACAACTCCAAATTTTGGTTCGTGTGACAAGTATCGGGCATAATTTGCAACACCGGGGTCCGAGGTCCAAGAGGACGGACCGAAGCCGCCGTTTAGAATTGTGAAATGGTCAAGGAATCCTGAGGTTCAGAACCTAAGAGGAACTTCATCATCAAAGAAAATTCTTCTAAGTTAAAGCCATGGCTAGAGTGAGGCACAGGCCTAGGTGGCACGGTCGCTTACTCCAAAGAACAGTGATGGGATTGGGAGGTTCCGATTTTTTATTTTAACCCTCAAATGATTGTTTTTCCATTTTTTAACTTATGGGTTTTCATTTTAAGGCACCATCCTATTAAATTTTAAGGTTTATATTAATTTTCACTTAGTTTGACCCATGATTTTGATGAAAAAGTAAAAATTCAGGTGGACAACGATCCTACCTCAGGGGCCCGAAGAAGCGGCAAAGTGAATCCTCGAAGAGCGGCAAACTTGAGATCTAGACGTGGAGGAAAAGATTGTTGGGGTGCCACTGGGCTCTTTGATTACTCCTAACATGTGAAAATGATAAGCCAAAACTTGTTTAAATAGCCCCCAAGTGCAATTAATGCCTTAATAAATGCTCGATATAGCGGTATATTAGGTAAGTGAGTTCAAATTCTGAGGCGGTGGTGGGAAATTCGGGCCCTGAGGGCTAGAAGGACATGGGTGCATAGCCATTGGAATATCTACCAAGTAAAGACAAACAATGAATAGACCTCCGGGGTCTGAGGTCCAAGAAGGTAGGGGTTGGTGGCTATTCACAACAATGAAGACCAAAGGGAAACCTGAGATGGGAGTCCCGACAGATTAGGCCCAAGAAGCTAGAAAGACATGGGTAGAAGGCTGTCAAGTTTTGAAAAGCAACACAGACAACGAAGGTGTCATTGGGTTCCAGAGTTTGGGAAGACACTGACCACCGGCCATTCAGAACGATGCAGCCACAAGGGAAATCTGGGAAGGGAAACCGAGAGGGGAAACTTGATGGGCTAGGTTTGGAGGGCACCACGGATGTTAGCAAGGCAATCTGAAAAGGAAAACCTGAAAGGGCTCAAAACTTAGATATTTTCAAAAGGGAAAAATTTGGTTAACCTTAAATGAGACTTTTAAGAATGTGTTGACCAACAGGGATACCAAAAAGGGGCACACAAAATGAGGTGAAGCAAAAGAGGACCTAGAGGGGTGAAAGGAAAAAGAGGGTCCCTATTCCAAATGGGGCATGTGTGCTATAGGCACAACAAATGGTGACTCCGCTGGGAGAATGCTCCCGGTGTTCTAAAGATAAATATTCATTTTGAACCCATGATCTTTGGTTTCATAGATGACAAGCCAATTTCCAAGCTTGAACTAAGAACAAGTTAAGAAAGGTAAATTTTAATCGTGTTGTGACACTATCATGGAAGTGTGTGCATGGTGAGTTCATTTATTTTCCTCTGAGATAGTACAGATAACTATTGATTGAGAAGGACAAGCTACATAGTTTTTCTAACCCCAAAAGTAACCTAGACATTGTTCCACTTTCGATCAGGCATCGATAGCCCCGATGGAGTTGTCATTGTGACCCCATGAATATTGCTCTACTACTATCCAGGAATCCATAGCCCTGGTAGAGATATTCGCACACCCATGCGGTTATTTACTTTCATTTTTTATTCTTTTCATTTGATATTTTCTTTGCAGTAATTTTTGTTTTCGTTTATTCAACCATGTAAGCTTTGAAGCTTTCTATGGGTTTTGAAATAACAGTGGTCACTAGAGCAGACTTTAGATTTTTCACTTATCCAACCTTTTCAGTAATCACCATATGATTCTTTGGAAACTTTTAAAGTGTGTTGATGTGTGTTCCATGACAAACACAGGAAATTTAAATGGGACACCATCCTAGATTAGTTCAGAGTTCAACAAGGGAAACCACAACTTAGGGGCTTTCAGAGATTAGTAATAGGGAATGAAGGCTTATCTAGAGAACAAATAAGAGTGGGTAGCAGAGTGAACCATTCATCAAGCCAAGCATGACCACCACAACAAAAAAAGGAGACTCTTCCAAGGTCAAAACAAAAATTTTGGGAAATGAGAAAAATAGAACAAAACAAGAAAGAAAAGAAAGGAAACCTACCCTTACCTATGTAAATGTATTTAAATGGATAGCCCTAAAAGATCTCAGGTCTTGAAATAATGCTTAAGGTTCTTCCCATTGATAGGAAAGAGGACATCCTCAATAGTTAAGGTCTTTAAACGAAAAGAATTGTTACCAAGGATTTTGGCAATCTGAAAGGGGCTAAGACAAAGCTTGTCAAATTCGTTGTCCCCCCTTCTTTTCATGGGATTTTTCCCAACACATGACTAGATGGGAAATGCAGAAAGCCTTCATTTTGGCTCGGTTATCAAATCACCTTCTGACTACACCCTGATGTTTGGCGAAATTTTCTATTGCACGGTCTATAATTTTTTCCAAGTGTAATAGCTCAGCGAGGTGAGCTTCTCTACGGTCTCCTCCTTCATAAAAATTGTTAATCAACTCGAGGGTAGGGATCTTCAAATAGATGGGAAAGATAGGATTCAGGCCATAAACTAGGTGATATGGGGAATCTCCCAGAGCAGCCTTATGTCAGGTGCGATCCACTAAGAGGAAAAAATAAAGCTGGGTATGCCAGTCCTTAGGATTCTTATCAAGCAATTTTTTGATTACGATGATTAGGTTCTTATTAGTGGATTCAACAAGGTCATTTACTTGGGAATAATAGTTCAAGAAGAATTTGAGTGATATACCATAGTCAAAGGCCTAACCAACAAATTATAACGAAGCAAAAGCAAGACCATTATCACATACCAACTCATAATGACAACCAAAGCAATTTAAAATAAAATTTTCCAAAAAATTAGTTACTACTTCAGTTATGCATTTCCTACATGTGATTTCTTCCATCTATCTAGTATAGTAATTAGAGGTGGTTAGAATGTACCTGTGTCTAGCAGATGATGGAGGGCTTACAAGACCAATGAAGTCAAGATCCCACTGTGTGAACGACCTTACCTCCAAAATAGGCTACAACGGGATAGCAACATTATTTTCTCAGTTGGCTATGGTCTCGCATACCTAGCAGGTACGAACATGACTATGGGCCTCCTTGAAAACCATGGGCCAATAGTACCCAACTCTCTATATTTGATGCATAATAGACAAGCCAAAACCGTGACCAGTTTTGAACTTATCATGGAACACCCAGAGGACCTGCTCAACTTCCTCTTTACCAAGGCATCTCAGGTAGATACCTTCATGGTTCCTTTTGTATAATAGGGCACCCTATAGCATGTAACTGCTACTTTTCAACCTGAGGGCTCATTTTTGGACTCCCTACAGAGGAGCTGGATATTTGTGATTCAACAGATAATGCACTATGTCATCATACCATTCCCCTGGTGAGACATCCTCCAACTGGTATTGTTGCATTGTGAGTTTGGACCCAGCCTCAATAACTACTTCTGCCATTTTTTTGGCAAGTGCCTGCCCTCTCACCAACCTCATTGGCTAGATTTCCATATCATACTCCTATAGCAAGGCTATCCATTTTTCCCTTTGTTCTCCTAGCTCGTTCTGCATGAGCAATGTCTTTACTTCTGAGTCAAGAACTATGGTGAAAACCTTATTATGCCTTGATGTCTTTACTTCTAGGTCAGGAATTATGGAAAAATTCTCTATTGCATGATCTCATATTTCTTCTAGGTGTAATATCTCAGCATTGCGAGCTTCTATGTGGTCTCCTCCTTCATAATAATTGTTAATGAACTAGAGGGTAGGGATCTTCAAATGGATGGGAAAAACAGGCTCCAAGCCATAAACTAGGTGATATGGGGAATCTTCTAGATCAGCCTTATGATGGGTGTGATCTGCCCAGAGGGAAAAATGGAGTTGGGTATGCCAGTCCTTAGGATTCCTATCAAGCAATTTTTTGATTACGGAGATGAGGTTCTTGTTGGTGGATTCAGCAAGGCCATTGCCTTGGGGATAATAGTAGGAGGAGAATTTGAGTGATATACCATAGTTAAAGGCCCAACTAGAAAATTTTAATGAAGAAAATGTAGGACCATTATCACATACCAATGCATAAGGACAACCAAAGTGATTAAAAATAAAACTTTCTAGAAAATTGGTTACTAATTGAGTTGTGCATTGCCTAAATGTGATTGCTTACATCCATCTAGTATAGTAAATAGAGGTGGTTAGAATGTAAATGTGTCCATCAGATGATGGAGGGCTTACCAAACCAGTGAAGTCAAGACCCCACTATGCGAACGACCTTACCTCCAAAATAGGCTGCAATGGGACAACAACATTATTTTCTCCACTGGCTGCGGTCTGGCATACATGGCAGGTGCGAACATGACTATGGGCCTCCTTGAAAACCATGGGCCAATAGTACCCAACTCTCTATATTTGATGCATAGTAGAAAAGCCAGAACTATGACCAGTTTTGAACTTATCATGGAACTCCCGGAGGACCTGCTCAGCTTCCTCTTTACCAAGGCATCTTAGGTAGATACCTTCATTGTTCCTTTTGTATAATATGGCACCCTGCAACATGTAACTACTACTTTTCAACTTGAGGGCTCATTTTTGGACTCCATACAGATGAGGTGGACATTTATGATTCAACAGATAATGCACTATGTCATTGTACCATTCCCCTTTGTGAGACATCCTCCAACTGGTATTGTTGCACTGTGAGTTTGGGCCCAACCTCAATAACTACTTCTGCCATTGTTTTGGCAAGTGTCTGCCTTCTCACCAACCTCATTGGATGGATTTCCATATCATACTCCTATAGCAAGGCGATCAATTTTGCCCTTCATTCTCCCATCTCGTTCTGCATGAGCAATGTCTTTACTGCTGGGTCAAGAACTATGGTGAACACCTTATTATGCAAGTTATAATGCCTAACATTTTTACCCCTTTACCAAGGGAAAAATCTTGTTTTTCAACCTTGTGATAGTGTAGCTCAGCATCTTTTAAGGGGGCACTCATGAATGTGATTAGATGCTCACTCCCCTCATCATCTTTATGTGTTAAGATACTAGCACACGAGTGGTATGAAGTGAATGAATATATGTAGAAGGGCTTCAGATAGTTGAGGCTGACCAACACAGGTGATTCAGTGATTTCTCTCTTGATTTCCTCAAAATCCCGCTTTGTTTCTAGAGTCCACTCAACCTTGGCATCTTTCCTTAGCATGGCATTGAGCGGTTTGACAATTTCTGCGAAGCCTATGATGAAATTGTGGACAAAGTTAATTTTTTCGAAAAAAAAATTAACTCCTTTTTGCTACGTGGTAGCTGGATCTTCATGATTGATTAGATACACTCGAGGTTGATAGAGATTCCCTTCTCTGAGAGGACATTCCCAAGAAGCTTTCCCATGGTTACCCCAAAGAAGCACTTCCTCAGATTAAGGGAGACCCCAAATTCTTGGCATCTCTGAAAGACCTTGCATAGGTCAGTGACATGATTTCCCCACTATTTTGAGAATATTGTTAAATCATCCATGTAGATGATTATGCACTTGCCAATCAGGTCCTTAAAAGCAATATCCATGGCACATTGGAAGGTGGCATGAGCATTGATGAGTCTGAACGACATTCGTCTCTAAGCAAAAGTTCCCCATTTTGTGGTGAACATCATTTTGTGTCAGTCTTCATATTGCACCATGACATGATTGTATCTTGAATACCCATCTCAGAAGGACATCATTTGGGAACCATTTACTATTTGCAACACTTCATCTAGTGAGGGTATAGGATAGTTATCCCTTTCCAAGGCTCAGTTCAGATTATAGAAGTCAACGCATAACCTGATTTCCCCATTCTTCTTTCTAACAGGATTCTAGATTCACCACCCATGTGGAATGCCTAACCAAGAAAATAATCATGGTCGACAACAATTTGTGTACTTCTTTGTATATTATTGTTTCTAGCAAGGCATTGATGAGGTGTTGTCGTTGTCGAAATGGCTTTGCATTCAGCTTTAGAGGGATGGTATGGGTGATAATTGATGTATCATATGTTCTGAGATCCTCATAACTCCAAGCAACAACATCATGATACTTCCACAAAGCCTCAACTACCTCTTTTGCATTCCCAAGCATTCTGAGGTTGTAGGTATCACACTGGCCACTAATGGTGTCCTTCTTTGCCTGTTGATCTTGATTTATGATCTGATCTAAGTCAAAGATTCATTCAAATTGGATCATCCCTCTCGGGATAGTGTTGGTCTTTAGGTTGATGACCCCCTATATATCTAGGTCAACCTCTTGGGGTTCAACCTCATCTATTATCTGAGTAGAAAACATGACAGAACTGGTGATGAACAACAAGATGTGTTTATCATCATTGAATACCTAGAAATTTTCTACATTGCTACATAGAAGGAATGGAAGTGAGTTCCAGAGTGAATATTTTGAGGCCTGATAAGGATAATGGTTGTAGTGTGCTGGCTGCCTACGCTAAGGCATTGGTAGTGTGATTTCGGGAGTGCGGTATCAATTGGATATTGAATGAGTGCAAACCTTCTATCAGATCCCATACCCTATGTATATAATTGGTGAGCCTTCGATCATAATAGGACTAGAGCTTCCTAACCTGCCTAATGACCAACTCTAAATCCCTAAAAAATTGCAGCATTTTAATACCTTTCCTTAATTCCACCAAGAGTCCCAAGACCAAGGCCTTGTATTCAGCTACATTGTTTGTGCAATAAAACTAAAGTCTATGACAAAAAAGTATGACTTACCTTTGGAACTAATTATCTCAGAGCCAGCTCCGACCCCATGTTTGGACTTGGACCCATTAAAGCGCAACGTCTAGAATCTAGGAGAATGTTTCAAAGTAGAGTGAACAATCCCATCTTTTGACTATGATGAGGGGGTCATTGCGACAACCTTTTGAGTTGATGTAGGGGCTAGAGGTATTCATTTTGATGATGCTAATCTAGATTCTCCTTTTAGAATGATTTGTCTTTTAACATGCTCAATTGTTGTCTAGCATAAACAATATTCAAACTGCGAATGGGCAGCATTATGCACCCTGCACCAACTGGGTAGCAAGAGCTCTTGAAAATTCATTCTATCTCCCAGACTGAGCTATTCTTGGGCGCATTTTTCCATGAAATCTTAGAAACTATCGAGTAGTCGAAGATTACCATCCTCTCCTGATTCCTCATCATCTAACTCTATCAACACTTTAGTGCTCTAAGAGCTATTGGTTAGATCAAGAGGAGGGTTGCATAGTACAAGGAAGACCTCACTTTTTCCTTCTTCTTCAAGGCATTCCTATTCATCCAAATATGATACTAGGGAAGAATTTACCAAATCCATTTCAAAAAAAGACACTTCATTCATGTTTTTGTATTTTGTAATCATGAATCTCATTTGCGGCTCTCGATCAACATGAATCTGATTGGGCATCGCTTTCCATGGTAACTATAGATGAGAATAGTTAGTTGTAGCGTACCCATTCAATGCTCTTATGAAATCCCTTCCTAGAATTATACCATACATATCTAGGATTTCTGAAACTTGGATGTCAATGGTGTGCTGAATTATGGGTTCAACAACAAGTTGCATGGGTATTCTATTAATCTCGTCCGCTATGTTGATCTTAGTCTTGTCAAGCTGCATTACCTTATGACAGGAGGGGGTTGGCATTATTCTGAGTGCTTTGCACCCACTTAGGGTCCTGACTTTGGTAGAGGCTCCTGAATCTAGCAGGCAGTTGTGGAGGTTCTTCTCGAACACATGAATGGTGGTCAGGAAGGGAGGAGTTTCAAATTTCCCATGAAACAATCCTCTGGAAACGTCCACTTAGGTGACCCGGCCCTTGTCCTTTTCATTTCCCATGCTTTCGTTTAATGTCTAATTAGTTCCTTTGTTGGACTGCCTAGTTGTTGGCTGACTCACAGGTGGATCAACCTTCTTGTCAAAAACTTGTTCAATGACTAGCTAATTTTGCTAATCCTCGAAAGAAACCCTCCTAACTGGAGTTTCTTGAGTTGGACCGACTAATGGGGTTCCAGTTATCATTCTAAAAAATGCATTTCTCATAGTTGGCACCTTGATTAGTTCAAAAGCGGAGACACTTAGCTTAACCTTTTTGAATTCCTCTGCAATATACTCTCCCATTTTCTCAACTTCTTGACCATAAGAAACATTTTGGGAGGAGCTCGTATCATTCTGGGATGGGCTAGTGGACTGGCTTTGGTCACGGTTTTTTTGTTTGTTCTTGTTAAGGTATCATGTGGGTACATGGGGGAATCTCAAGTTATTGCTAGCATTCAGGTTGGGAGGGGTGCTAAAATTATTAGGTAGAGAGGAGGTTGTGAAAGGACTCCCAGCATGACCATTGGCTCACCTATTCCTGAGGTCGTATGGGGTAGTCTGTTGGTGGACCATTTGGACTTCATCTTCCCTTAGTTCTTCCTCATCCTTAGGACCATTGTCCCCTGAATTAAAAATTTGAGCCAATGGGAATTAGAAACTTACCTCTTTTGCCTTATTGCCGCTATCTATGTTGGCGCTTTCCTACTCTAGCGTGTTGCATGTAGCCCTCGAGGAAGGGGCATGGTTGACTACCAGCACAGAGGAATCATATGGTTCAGAGGGGACGAGGTCTTTGCATCCTAAGTCATCCACAACATTTTGCACATCAACCTTAAAAATCTCAACAACCATCTGGAATTCTAGACAATCCAATTCAGAATGTCGACTTGTTTGGTGTATACGACACCAGTCGGATAAGGCAGCCTAGACCAAGTAAACTCCACTTCTAGTTTTTTTATTATTTCTAGGTTGGTCGAGGGAAGTGGGAACACCACCATTATTGGGCCTTGTATTCCATGTCCAGTTCTACCTTGGGAAAGGTCTTTTATTGAAGCCCAGCCCCAAATTTTGATTCCTGTCATAACTTTGTTCAGACTACGTACTGGCATCCCGACTGTCTCGGTTATCACAGTTCAAGTTGGCTTGGATGCTTTTATGTGAATCTTGCTGCTGATTCTTTTCATTCCTAAGATGCATCATTTCCATGGAAATCTTCTCAATCATCTCTGTGAGCTCATCAATCCGGTCCTTTTTCGAGTTGTTCAGTTGTGGAGTGGCATTCCGGAGGAACATCGGCTGAGCCACTAGCTGATTTTGGTGAGCTGGTGGAAATTCAAACATCTGGAGATATATCAGTACTTGGGGTAGCTAAGGATGGAATTGCTACTATTGGGGCAGAAAATAATGAGGAACCAAAGGTGCCTGATTCATTGGTTGCCCGGGATGTCGAACTAGAGGCAGCTATGGTACCAGATTCATGATGGGCGTCTGATGTTGCAAGGCTTGGGTAAGCCCTTGGATCTGAGTAGGGTGTGTGATTTGTCCAAGAGAGGGTAGTGGAATAGATATATTCTACCCCAAATTTGTGCTAGCAATAATGGCTTCGGTATATGCATCCACTACTCTAGCAAGCGGTGGTCGCATCCTCTTTACCAATATCAAAGTCAGGTTGTCCATTGCTGTATAATAAATAGGTAAAATAGCAGCATCATTGAACATGTACGGAGCTTGCAGCCAAGTGTATGGTCTGTGAACACGGTCATTAAAGGAGTTGATCAGCTTATTGATGTCTCTTTAGACCGACATGAAATGTCGGTATGACTCTGCAAGGCTGACCGGTGTTTTGAATTTTTGCATGAACATGTTCTTCAGAAGGTCCCATGTGTTGAGAGTTCCTGACAGAAAATTGACATATCAATAAAAGGCCTCCTCCCCTAAGGAGTAGGGAAATAGCCGGCAAGCCACATCCTCGTATATAATCTACATAGTCTTTAGAGCAATCTCTAAAATCTTGACATGCTCCTCAGCTGTCCTCTATGGATCATGGGGATTAAACTTTGTGTAGAAACTCTCGGGATTCTTTGGCATAGCATGGTAGAGGTTGAAGGCCAAAGGAGATGGGTTATTGCCTAGCCACACCATCAGAGGGGGAGATAGAAGTGGCTACGCCAGAATGACTTGCAACTATGAAGGAGCAACAACAGTTGATGAGAAAACTCCTAGGAGTGGGACTACCTTGGGCTAGAAGGCAACACCCAACCCTTTTAAATGGCTATTTGGTGTGGGTGAGTAGGGGAAAATGTTTCCAAGGATGAATGAGAAGATGGTGGTGTAGACATCGAAAATTGGTCTAGGCCTACAAGTACCACTTTCGACATAATTTTCTATTATCCATGGTCATGATTAAATAATGTTTATCATTTAATTACCTTTCAAACACATATTTCCTCTATTAATTAAATACCCCTTTTTAATTAATTCATAATAACCTTTATTCAACTTGATTAATTAAATAAATCATGTTTATTTAATTATGTCGCTAACTAATTAATTCCTCCTTCTTAATTAAATAATTTATTATTTAATTTAACCCCCTTTATCCATAATTAAATATTTGTTATTTAATTACCTAATTTAAACCCTCTTCAACTATTATTAAATATGTATTATTTAATTATTCAATTTATCCTCTTCAACAATCAAATTAAATAAATTACATTATTTATTTAATTAAATTCATTTCATTTTCAAATGATGAATTAAATTAACATTTAATTATTTATTAATTCTTTATGTCATATTCTTCTATCAATCAGTTGACTAATAATTCACTCACCTTCTGACTCGATATCTATTTTTAGTTCTCCAGTTACCTCTGGATTCGATATTTGATCGTCTCTGTGAGGAGACTCACTATCACAACTAGTCAGTTAACCATTTCTAACTCATGTGCATGAATGCATTTATTAATTAAATATCTTTAATTAATTCATTCATTCATGTATACATTCAAATTCTTCATTTTTGAGTTCTAACTTTGTCTTTTTCATTCAAAGTCTATTTCTTCTATTTCGAAGACTCTCAACTGAAGATTAAGATCTTGAACTCTTGTTCTTCTTTAATTTTGAATAGTCTTGACACAAGATTAAGTTATCGTTCCAATTTAATCTTTATCCTACAGTCTTTTTTGACTCATGTTCTAACTCACATTCTAACTGACATAGAACTCCCATCGCATGACATTCATCAATCTTGATCATTGATCTCTCTTTCGAATCTGAGTCGATTGTTTGAAAACCCAAAATCTATAAAATGGCCTATCATCATCATTATTCTTCCTCCCAAAATCATACACTTTTGAGAAGAAACATATCTTTGATATTTTGCTAAGACATTCAACACGGTTATGCTTGCATCAAACACGAAATCTAAGGGCAAGAATTACTAAAATAGCAAGATGGAGAAGAGCAATGGAGGTTATTCAAAACGGTGAAGGCATATTTAGTGAGATCATTTCAATTAGTTTAGTTTTTATTATGTTTTCAATTTTTTTCTTTATTGTTTGATTTTAAATTAGTTTTCATTTAGATTAGGATTAAAAATTGTTTGATACTAGTTGCAGATTGATTGATAGATTTATTCTAATGTTACAGGTGGTTAATGGATAGGAGAGGAGGATGATGGTGAAAGTGAAATAGGCTAGTTGGATGAGTGGGAGATGGACGCTTCCACTTTCTTATCTCTCTTAGCTCGGGAAGGGGGGTGAAGCTCTTGAAACTCCCCTTTGTCTAGTATAGATCTTAGTATTATGTAAAACCTCTGAGGGGAGAAAGACCCAATTCGATCCAACTTAGCATTCACTAGGCCCTCCTTCTAGCACCACTTTTGTTGATGGTGTTTTTATGCACTTCTCAACATAGGCAAATGCATAGATGCATCACCTCTCTTGAAAGACAATCTTCCACAATCAAATTGAAGAACACTATCCTGAGGTCTCTAATATCAAGTCTTGACAGTGCTTGGAATATCTTAATTATGTCATATAATTTTCTAGGATCACAACGTGGCCTTACTTAAGCTAAGTTGGAAGGGGAATCAGATCTACAAATGGAGTTTCTGATGATAGGAAGTTACTGCACTTTTGTTACAGGTTCAAACAATAGTCTTGAACTCCATTTCTATCATTGAATTTGACTTTACAAAGTGCAATGAACCTTAGCATAGGTCACTTATCAAAAAAAGGGGAAAAAGAGTAGGGAAGAGAAAGGGATCTTGGAAATCTATGTTGTGGAAAGTTTTCTTAAAACAAAATTTCACTTAACCAAAAGTTTCACAATATCATGAAGTCTATGCTATCTTCTAAGGACTATAGATATTTCATCATTCATCCACACACATGTGTGAACAAAGATAAATTTTTAGAGGCAACTTTAAACTCAAAGTGCAAAATAACTTTACACAACCATCTACCAGCACCAAATGACCAAAAGTATGGATGACAAAATCATCAACATAACAAAGATTTCCACAATCACAAACAACATTAATAAATCTATCACAGCTGACTAGAAGGAAACCAAAACAACAAAGAAAATCTAACTAAATCTTTAACTTATGGGAAAAGAATCATGCAATATGAGAAGAAATCCAGGAATGCACCAAGTTAATGTATTTCCATTAAAAATTTTGCAGCATGTCTTTAGAAGAAATCAACTCTCTCAAATGAGAGGAGACCCCTATTTATATTTCTCAAAAAACAAAATGAATGGCTAAGATTCAATTCTATTGTGTGGCCAAGATTCAATTTACAACAAGGTTTTACCTACCCACAAATATATTACATTTTAAAATACACTTTTGTCCATATCCCTATTTTGTCTTCTAATGGATGCACTGTAGCATTTTCATCCTTTTATTGATTGCTCTCTTCTGTAGCTATTCTGTTAGGAATTCTTCATCAATAATGGGGTTGCCCTCCTTCTTCTTCAAAGTTGCATACATCATGAATTTCATGACCACCAATCAGAACTTGTCAACCTCAATGATGTCAGATTTCAACATCTGGTAGCTCCATTCCTTGGAATTATTGACAAGTTTATCCCAGTCCTTGTTGTACTTGGAAACTTGATGTTTGAAAATATCAGACTAGGAGAAATCCCTAGTAGTGAAGCTCATTAAATCTTTGATAAATTCAGCTGACATCCCATCTTCCATCCTCTTTCAGAAGAAAGGCTTTATGTTCTCCAGATTGATCATGACAGTAGGCATCTTGTCCCCTATCATCTTCTTGAGGTATTGAAGACAATTGCCTCTGGCCTCCTTAGCCCATTGAATATCCCAAGTTACTCACTCTAGGATGTATTCTAGCCTCTCCTTTCTATGATTGAAGTCTCACTTCCACACATCCACCAACCAATGGTCATCGTCGTTGAAGGCAAAATCTTTTTCCCAAACCTCACTTGGCAATGTGAAGATAACATCAATTTTCATGTAGGCAACCTTATACTTCTTTGAGAACTCATCATAAATTTTCCTCATGCCTTCTAGGGATGTTTGTACTTCTAGGAAATTGTTCACTATTCTGATAGCCAGATTGATGCTCGTATTCCCAATGTCCAAGACCTGTCAGAACCAACTTTTCTTAGTCTTGTCTAAGTTCCTCCTCTTTTCCAGTTTATTGATCTATTCCTGCGACAACAATTGTGGTAGGGCTGATGATGTGGTTGACTGTTCTTCTAGGGATGACCATTGTTGAATATAGGTCATCAAATTAGCCACCTGCGCCTTGAGCTCCTCCTTTGAGACCTTATCCTACTAAATGAGGTGCACCACTATAGCGACCGATTCTCGAAGATGGTCAACCTTTTTCTCTTTACTGGCTACTCCCAAGTCGATGGTAGAAACATTGTATCTTACTCCATATTATCCAACCACTGGCATAGCTATTTGCATGGCCCTAGATCCAGAGGCATCCATCATTATCTTAGATCTGACCCTAGGCTTTTTCTCCTTCTTAGTAACTATCTAAGCTCTAGCTAGTATCTCCTTCAATCTTGCTTTCATATCCTTCTAGGCGGTAGTCTTCTTTTCTAGCTGCCTCTCTAGCCAATCAAGCATTGGGGACCTTCCCTTAGGTGATTCACTTTGCTCTTTTCTATCCTCCACCCTAAGTTGAATGGCCTCGTCACTAAGGGCCTGCAACTCAATTCTTATATCTTCCTTCTCCTCATTGGAATCTTGCACAAGCATTAGGCATTTGATAGGAGATTTGGTGGGCGATGGTTTATTAGGGTGGTCCTCCTCTTGAACATCCTTTTCTTGTTCATCTTGGTCATGCCCATGCTCCTCAGGCTTATCCTCTTGTCTATCTTCATGGGAGGATGTTTCTTCATCATGTTTGGAGGTTTGGTCATGTCTTTCAGTAGGAGACCTACTACCTTCTATCTTTGGGGCAGTAACCCTTTCTTCAATTACGAGCTGCCTTCCAGCCTCTTTACCCTAAATTTATTTCAATTGCTTGGCCTATTCGGCATCAAGCTTAGGATCAGTCATTTCTTGGATTATGTATGTGCCTAGACCCTCACTACTTTCACCAAAAAGATTCATAAGCCACCTCATCGATCTCCCAACACTCAAACATCGGATGCTCATGATATTCAAATTCTTTGTCTTCCTATCCCTTTGTTGCTTCTAGCTGTTGTCATTCCAGTTCATCAAAGATTTGCATTGTGGCATCCATTTTAGGTGGCTCTATAGTAGGAGGAAGAGTTGGGGTGTCAACCATCACCTAGGAAAATGTAGCTTACACCGTCAGATTCACAAGCATTCCCGAAAGCTCAGAGGGTGCATTCTACATATACTTGATGAATGACTCCGGAAGAGTGAGGGTAGGAATTGCAGGAGTAGAGGTGGAGGCCGAGATGAAAGGATACATAGAGGAAAATTAAATTGGTGAGGTGGTGGTAGAGGATGAATCCACTAAAATAACCTACACAATGGGAGAAGTGGAGGCTAGGTGGATAGTGATGTCCACCGCGAACGAAGAGGAAGCAACTAATACATACAAGATGGGGCGAATGGCGATAATAGTAGCGGTAGTCATAGTAGTAGATGAAGCAGGTGAAGATCTCAATGGATCAATTTCTATTTCCATGCTCTTGTAGAGGGGATCTTTAGGTATCATCGACATCTTGGTGATGCTACTCATTTTTCTATGTTTCTTAGGAGGCTCACCCTTTGAAGCCTTTCTAGCATATACCTTAGGGTTGGATTGCTACTCCTCAACCTCCTTTCTCTTTCTTGACTTGATAGATGGTGGAAACTTGGATGTTTCTCTAGTTGCAGTAGCAGTCATGCCACCATCAAAGCCACTTGGCTCACTCTTGAGCCCCTTGAATGTCAAGGTGAATCCTTATTGCTTTAGTTAAGCAACCTACCCATTGATCCATGCCTTTTTCTGAGCCTCAACGGGCTTGGCTAGAATGTCAAGCTCATCAACCTATGGCTCATTCAAATCAATTGAAGGAAATGGCAAGTTTGCAATAGAACTATATCTTGGTTTGATTACCATGCTTTCCTCCTCTTCAACCTGGTCTAGGACTAGAAATAGGTTCACCCTTTTCATGGTGTATGTGGTCATACACATATAATAACATACCCACACTTCAAGATCATCTATGCAATTAGCCTAGAAATCCTCGACATGGTGGGGGTGGTCATACTCTGGTCCAAGTGCTTTCTTGATGTGGTAGTATGGGTCCATCCATGGCCAAGTTGTATGTGGTTTGAAGTGGTACTCGACCAACTCCTTTTCTGAATTTCCCACGTATTGGGAGGTATGAATTTGATACATTCCTTGGCCAAGTATGAGGAGATAAGGGGTTACTTCCATATGCTTACTGCTTAGGACATTATGTATATGTCATAGCTACCAAGATAGCTCCAATAGTATAATTTGGTCATTAGGGTACCGGGGTAGCTTATTCGGCCTTTTAGAGAAACCCTAGGCATGGATGTAGGTGAACTTTGGGAACTAGCTGAATAGGAAGGCATAGTGCTTGAGAAGGGCCCTGACACTATCAAAGACTCTTCTCTCAAAATCCCCTCCAAGCATCTAAATGATATAGGTGATAAATTCATCGTTCACCCTACAGTAGTCTCTTTTTAAATTTCTATATCACATCTGAGGGTACTTATCATATGGTTTGAGCTCCCTTCTAGGCATCTCATTGGGCACTGTAGACAATCCACCATAATACCATAGATTGGCAAGTGAATATACCAAGTAGGATGTCATATAGAATTTGGACATCATCTTTACATTAACAAATTGCTCATGGAAGCAATTATTGATTACCTCCCCCCAATTGAATGTGGTGTCTTCTCCATGGAAAGTTTTCTCAAAGAAATACATCATCCACTCCTGTAACAAGGCTACAGTAGTTAGGCCCATTATTCTTCTTAGCAGGGTAACCAAATCATGGTAGTCTTTGAAAAATTCGTTGTGGTAGAGCTCTTGAGGAACCTTGGTGGCACTACCCCGCTTCTTCTTCAACCAATATTGGTTGATCAGCTTTTTGCACTTTAGAGGATCCTCATCCCATAATGACTTGCACTCCAAAATAGAGGGGGTCTCCATTCTTTCGAAGATGGGTATGTGGAAGATTTTTTTTATCCCTTCGGTGGACATATCGGCCAAGATGTTGTCATCTCTATCCAAAATTGTTCTTGTTTGAGGCTGGTATGCCTCCTTGCAATCCATTACCAACTCAAGGGAAATCAAGGCAAGAGGGAAACCTACAACCTTAGGCAATCCACTACTCCTAATTAACTTTTCGTTTCTAGTCTTTGGTTCTATCCTGACTCTTCATGTAAAATCATCAATATCGACATGCCTGATATTGGTGTCTGTAACATCTCTCCAATTGGTTGTGATTTTGGAGTGCAATGGCACTCCCTAGAACTGGTACCTCATTTGATCTTTGTCTTCCTTTCCTTGAGGTTCCTTGGAAGTTCTTTTCCCTTTGTCCTCGGTGGCACAGGAGGCCTCTGGACCGGATTCCATAAATCATGCATTGAAAGATGGGAGTTAGCAAAATTAAACACGAGGATATAGCTTCGGACAAACTCCTACAAATCAAAGTTAGATCAACAAATTGCCACTTAAGAAATTTCCCACACTTGATAATAATAATTCTGGAAGGCAAATGGAATACCCAGGCCAGAAAGACTAGACTTCCCTTGGCAGAATGTTGTTTAGAAGGGAAAACAAGGCGAGGGTCTCGTGATGAATTCTCAAGGTCTTTAATTTTCTCAATAAAGGGATGATGTGGGAGAAGCTTAGATTTAAGCATGTGGATTAGAGTTCATTTTAAATTTGTAGGCCATTTGAGTCATCATTTAGTAAATTTGGTGTTACGTGCAGGAAAGTTGTTTGGAACAACGTAGAGAAAATGACATTCTGGGGATCGAGCTCTGAGGTTCAGGCTGTAGGGGTCAAAAATCTACTTAAGGTCAGTTGTGTGAAATGGGGAAGCATAGACGAAAGTCTAGGGATGGAAGTCCTGAGGATCAGACTAGGAATAGGTTTAGCAGCTCGTCAAAACTTCAGACGTAAATGGGGGTTCGGGGTTCGGTGTCTGAGAAGGCGGACAAGTTCAACCATTTGGAATGGCGGAAGCGACATGGAGTTTTGAGGATGGAAATCCAAAGGCCAGAGTCCAAGCAAGGTTTATATGTATAACTTCCTTATTCAAGTCATGCAGAGTGAAAAAGACGACCGGGGCCCAGGAGCCACGAATTTGTCCCGCGATAGCCATATGAGATGGCAAATTGATGACGGCAGCATGAGGATAGAAGTACGAGGGCCGGGGTCTAAGGACAACTCTGAATTTTGGTTGTTGTGACAAGTATCAGGTGGATTTTGTGACATCGGGGTCTGAGGGCTAGGAGGACGGAGTGAAGCCACTGCTTAGAACTGTGAAATGATCAAGGAATTCTAGGGGTCGGAACCCGAGAGGAACTTCACTGTCAAAGCAAATTTTTCTAAGTTAAAGCCATGGCTGGAGTGAGGCTTGGGCCCAAGCGGCGTAGCTGCCTACTCTGAAGAATAGTGATGGGACAGGGAGGTTCCAGTTTTTGATTTTAACCCTCAAATGATTGTTTTTCAATTTTTTAACTTTTGTGTTTTCATGTTAAGGCACCATCCTATCAGATTATAAGTTTTATTTTAATTTTCACTTAGTTTGAACCATGATTTTGAGGAAAAAGTGGAAAGGTAGGTGAATGGCAATCCTACCTCAAGGGCCCAAAGCAGCAACAAACTGAATCCTCAAAGACCGGCAAAGTTGACATCCAGGTGCAGAGGTGAAGATTGTTGGGGAAACACAGGGCTCTTTGATAACTCCTAACATGTGAAAATGATAGGCCAAAACTTGTTTAAATAGCCCCCAAGTGCAATTAATACCTTAATAAATGCTTGGTATGGTAGAAAATAAGGTAGGTGAGTTCAAATTCTGTGGCAGTGGTGGGAGACCAAAGGTCCGAGAGCTAGAAGGACGCAAGTGTATAGCCGTTGGAAAATCTACCAAGTAAATCCAAATAGTGAAGACACCTCTAGGATCTGAGGTTTGGAAAGGTGGGGAATAGCGGCCATTCACAACAACAAAGACCAAAGGGAAACCCGAGAGGGGAGTCCTGATAGGTCAAGCCTGGGAAGCCGAAAAGATGTAGGCAGAAAGCCATTTAGTTTTAAAGAGTCAGCCTAACCAAAGATGTCAGAAAGGTAATCTGACAAGGAAACCCCTAAAGGGCTCAAAACTTAGAAATTTTCAAAAGGGAAAAATTTGGTCAACCTTAAATGAGACTTTTTTAGAACGTGTTGACCATCAAGGATACTAAAATAGGCATGCAAAATGAGGCGAAGAAAAAGAGGACCTAACAAGGTGAAAGGAAAAAGAGGGTCCTCATTTTGAATGGGGCTTGTGTGCTATAGGCACAACAAATGGTGACTCCACTGGGAGAATGCTCTCGGTGTTCTGAAGATAAATATTCATTCTGAACCCATGTTCTTTGGTTTCGTAAACGAGAAGCCGATTTCCAAGGTTGAAGTAATAACAAGTTAAGAAAGGTGAATTTTAACATTGTTGCAACACTATCATGGAAGTGTGTGCATCGTGAGTTCATTTCCTTTCCTTTGAGATAGTACAAACAACTATTGATCAGGAAGGACAAGCTACATAGTTTGTCTAACCCCAAAAGTAACCTTGACATTGTTCCCTTGCCAGTCAAGCATTCATAGCCCTGACGGAGTTGTCGATGTGACCCCACAAACATTGCTCCACTACTAGCTAGGTGTCCATAGCCTGGAAGAGATATTTGCACACCCATGCAATTTTTTACTTTCACTTTCTGTTCTTTTCATTTGATATTTTCTTCACAATACTTTTTTTTCTGTTTATTCAACCATGTTAGCTTTGAAGATTACTTTTCTTTTCTGTTTATTTAGTTATCACCATATGATTCTTTGGAAACTTTTAAAGTGTGTTGATGTTTGTTCCATGAAAAATGTAGGAAATTCAAACAGGACACCATCCTAGATTAGTTTTGAGTTCAACAGGGGAAACCACGGCTTAGGGGCTTTTAGAGATTAGTAATAGGGAATGAAATCTTATCTAGAGAAAAAATAAGAGCGGGTAGCAGAGTGAACCATTAGTCAAGCCAAACACGGCCACCATAGCAGAACAAGGAGACTCTTCCAAGGTCAAAATAAAACTATTGTGAAATGAGCAAAAAAAAACAAAACAAGATAGCAAAGCAAGGAAACCTACCCTAACCTATGTATAGGTATTTACATGGATAGCCCTAAAAGAGCTCAGGCCTGGAAATAATGCTTAAGGTGTTTCCCATTGATAGGAAAGGGTACATCTTCACTAGTTAAGGTCTTTAAGCAAAAATCATTGTCGCCAAGGATTTCGGCAATCTAAAAGGGGCCAAGCCAAAGCTTGTTGAATTTGTGGTGCCCCCCTTCTTTTCGTGGGCTTTGTCCCAATAAAGGACTATATCAATAATGTAGAAGGCCTTGATTATGGCTAAGTGGTCAAACCACATTTTGACTACACTTTGATGTTCGGAAAAATTTTCTATTGTACGGTCTCATATTTCTTCCAGGTGTAACAGCTCAGCGTTGTGAGCTTCTCTATGGTCTCCTCCTTCATAAAAATCGTTAATGAACTAGACAGTACAGATCTTCAAATAGATGGGAAAGATAGGCTCCAAGCCATAAACTAGGTGATATGGGGAATCTCCCAGAGCAGCCTTATGATGGGTGTGATCTGCCCAGAGGAAAAAACGGAGCTGGGTATGCCAGTCCTTAGGATTCCTATGAAGCAATTTTTTGATTACAGTGATTAGGCTCTTGTTGGTGGATTCAACAAGGTCATTTCCTTGGGAATAATAGTTGGAGAAGAATTTTAGTGATATACCATAGTCAAAGGCCCAACCAACAAATTTTAACGAAGCAAAAGCAAGACCATTATCACATACCAATGCATAAGGACAACCAAAGTGATTTAAAATAAAATTTCCAAAAAATTAGTTACTACTTCAGTTGTGCATTTCCTACATGTGATTTCTTCCATCCATCTAGTACAGTAACCAGAGGTGGTTAGAATTTACTTGTGTCTAGTAGTTGATGGAGGGCTTACGAGACCAATGAAGTCGAGACCCCACTATGTGAACGACCTTACCTCCAAAATAGGCTACAATGGGACAACAACATTCTTTTCTCAGGTGGTTCTGGTCTGGCATACTTGGCAGGTGTGAACATGAAGATGGGCCTCCTTGAAAACCATGGGCCAATAGTACCCAGCTCTTAATATTTGATGTGTAGTAGACAAGACAAAACCGTGACAAGTTTTGAACTTATCATGGAACTCTCGGAGGACCTGCTCAACTTCCTCTTTACCAAGGAATGTCAGGTAGATACCTTCATGGTTCCTCTTTTATAATATGGCACTCTGTAGTATATAAATACTAATTTTCAACCTAAGGGCTCATTTTTGAACTCCCTACAGATGAGGTGGACATTTATTATTCAACAGATAATGCACTATGTCATCGTATGATTGCCTTGGTGAGACATCCTCCAACTAGTATTGTTGCATTGTGAGTTTGGGCCTAGCATCAATAACTACTTATACCATTCTTTTGGCAAGTGCCTGCCCTCTTAATAGCCTCATTGGCTAGATTTCCATATCATACTCCTACAACAAGATGATCCATTTTTCCCTTCATTCTCCCAGCTCATTCTGCATGAGGAATGTCTTTACTTTTGGGTCAGGAACTATGGTGATCACCTTATTTCGCAAGATGCTTAAACTTCTTTACACCTTTAACAAGGGAAAAATCTTGTTTTTCAATGTTTTGATAGCATAGCTCGGCATATTTTAAGGGGGCACTCATGAAGGTGATCAGATGCTGACTCCCCCCATCATCTTTTGGTGTTAAAATATTGGCACACGATTGATTTGAAGTGAATGAATATACGTAGAAGGGCTTGAAATAGTTGGGGTTGACCAGCACAAGTGCATCAACAATTTCTCTCTTTCTTTCCTCAAAAGCATGGTTTGCTTCTAGATTCTGCTCAACCTTGGCATCTTGCTTTATCATGGGATTGAGCAATTTGACAATTTCCATGAAGCCCGTGATGAACGTGCTGACCAAGTTAATCTTTCCGAAAAAAAATTATAACTCTTTTTTGCTACCTAGCAGCTGGACCTTCATGATTATTCAGATACACTCAGGGTCGATAGAGATTTTCTTCTCTGAGAGGACATGCCCAAGTAACTTTCTCTTAGTTACCCGAAAGATGCACTTCCTCGGATTAAGGGAGATCGCAAATTCTCAACATCTTTGAAAGACCTTGCATAGGTTAGCGACATGATTACCCCACTATTTTGAGAATACTATTAAATAATCCATGTAGATGATTATGCACTTGCCAATCAAGTCCTTAAAAGCAATATTCATGGCACGTTGGAAGGTGGCACCAACATTGATGAGTCTGAACGACATTTGTTTATAAGCAAAAGTTCTCCATTTTGTGGTGAACGTCGTTTTGTTTCGGTCTTCATATAGCACCATGACCTGATTGTATCTTGAATACCCATCCAAGAAGTACATCATCTAGGAACCATTTACTATTTGCAACACTTCATCTAATGAGGGTACAGAATAGTTATCCTTTTTCAAGGCTCGATTCAGATTGCAGAATTCAAAGCATAACCTAATTTCCTAATTCTTCTTTCTAACAGGAACTAGATTCACCACCCATGTGGAATGCGTAATCAGGAAAATAATCCTAGCCATCAACAAATTTTTTACTTCTTTGTATATTATTGGTTCTAGCAAGGCATTGACATGGCATTGTCACTGTCGAAATGGCTTTGCATTCGGCCTTAGAGGGATGGTATGGGTGATAATTGATGTATCATATGTTTTGAGATCCTCTTTAATCCAAGTGACAACATCATGATACCTCTGGAAAGCCTCAACTATACCTTTTCTTTCCTTGGTTTTGCATGCCTTGCCAATAAATAACTCCTTTGCATTCCCAAGCATTCTAAGGTTGTAGGTATCACACTGGCCGCTAATGGTGTCCTTCTTTGCTTGTTGATCCTGATTTCCGATATGATCTAATTCAAATATTCATTCCAATTGGACCATCCCTCTCAGGATAGTTTTGGTCTTCAGTTTGATGACCCCCTCTATATCTAGGTTAACCTCTTGGGGTTCAACCTCGTATATTATCTAATCAGAAAACATGTCAGAATTCATGATGAATTCCAAGATGTTTTTATCATCATTGAATACCTAGAAATTTTCTACACTATCTGACACAGAAGGAATGAAAGTGACTTCCACGGTGAATCTTTTTAGGTGTGATAAGGACAACGGTTGTAGCATGTTGGTTGCCTATGCTAAGGCATTGGCTGTGTGATTTTGGGAGTGCGGTATCAATTGGATATTGAATGCGTCCAGACCTTCTATCAGATCCCATACCCTATCTCTATAATTTCTGAGCCTTAGATCGTAATAGGAATAGAGCTTCTTGACTTGCCTAATGACCAACTTTGAATCCCCAAAAACTTGCAACATTTTAACACCTTTCCTTAATGCCATCAGGAGTCCCAAGACCAAGGCCTCATATTATGCTACATTGTTTGTGCAATAAAACTAAAGTCTATGAGAAGAAAAGTATGACTTACCTTTGGGACTGATTAGTGCAAAGCTAGCTCTGGCCCTATGCTTGGACTTGGACCTGTCAAAGCATAGCGTCCAAAATATAGGAGAATCTTTCAAAGCAAAGCAAATAGTCATGTCTTACGACTATGATGAGGGGGACATTGTGGAAACCTTATGAGGAGATGTAGGGGCTAGAGGTATTCATTTTGGCGGTGTTGATCTAGCTTCTCCCTTTGGAAGGATTTTTCCTTTAACATGCTCAATTTTTGTCTAGCATAAACAACATTCAAACAACGAATGGGTAGCATTATGCACCCTGCACCAACTGCACAGCAAGAGTTCTTGAAAATTCATTCTATCTCCCAAACCGAGCTGTTCTTGGGCACATTTTGCAATGAAATCTTGGAAACTATCAAGAAGTCCAAGATTACCATCCTCTCCTGATTCCTCATCATCTTAATCTATCAACACTTTGGTGCTCTAAGAGGTATTGGTTAGATTAGCAGGAGGGTTGCATAGTACGAGAAATACCTCACTTGTTCCTTCTTCTTGAAGGCATTCTTGTTCATATAGATATGATACTAGGGAATAATTTCTCAATTATGTTTCAGCAAACAACACTTCATTCGTGTTGTTGTATTCCGTAATCATGAATCTCATATGTGGCTCCCAACCAACATGAATCTGATTAGGCATCCCTTTCCATGGTAACCACAGATGAGAATAGTCAGTTGGAGAGTACCCATTCAATGCTCTTGTGAAATACCTTCCTAGAATTATACCATATGTATCTGGGATGTCTGCAACTTCGATTTCAATGGTCTGCTGAATTCTGGGATCAGTAGTAAGCTGCATAGGTATTTTGTTAATCTCACCCACTATGTTGATCTTAGTCTTGTCAAGCTATGTTACCTTACGCTAGGAGGGGGTTGGCATTATTCTGAGTGCTTTGCACATGCTAAGGGGCATGACATTGGTAGAGGCTCTTGAATCTAGCAGGTAGTTATGGAGGTTCTTCCCGAACACACGAATGGTGGTCAAGAAGGGAGGAGTTTTGAATTTCCCATGAAACAATCATCTCGAAATGTCCACTTAGGTGACTTGGCCCTTGTCCTTTTCATTGCCCATCCTTTGGGTTAATGTCTGATCAGTTTATTTGTTGGACTGCCTATTTGTTGGCTAACTCGTAGGTGGATCAACCTTCTTATCAAAAAATTGTATAACAATTGGCTCATTTTGTTGATCCTCAAAGGAAACCCTCCTAACTGGAGTTTCTTGAGTTGGCCCAACTCATGGGGTCCCATTTATCATTCTAAAAAAGGCATTTCTCATAGCCAACACCTTGAGTAGCTCAAAAGTAGACACTTAGCTTAAATTTTTAAAATTCCTCTGTGATATACTCTCCCATTTCCTCAACTTCTTGACCATAAGAAACATTTTTGGAGGAGCTCATAGCATTCTGGGATGGGCTAGTAGATTGGATTTGGTCATGGTTATATTGTTTGTTCCTGTTAAGGTACAATGTGGGTACATGGGGGAATCCTGGGTTATTACTGGCATTCGGGTCAGGAGGGGTACTGAAATTATTAGGTGGAGTGGAGGTTGTGAAAGGACCTCTAGCATGACCACCGGCTCACCTATTTCTGAGGTCATACAGGGTAGTCCACTGGTGGAACATTTGGACTTCATCTTCCCTTAGTTCTTCCTCATCCTTAGGACCATTGTCCTTTGAATCAAAAATTTGAGCCAAAGGGAATTCAGAACTTACCTCTTTCACCTTATCACCATTGTCCTTGTTGGCACTTTCCTGCTCTAGCGTGTTGCACGCAGCCCTCAGGAAAGGGGCCTGGTTGACCACCAACATGGAGGAATCATATGGTTTAGATAGGATGAGGTCTCTTCATCTTGAGTTATCCACATCATTTTGGACCTTAACCTAAAAAATCTCAGCAACCGTTTGGAATTCTGGAAAATCTAATTAAGAATGTTGGCTTGTTTTATGTATACGACACAAGTCAGATAAGCAAGCCTCGGCCAATTAAACTCCACTTGTATTTTTGTCATTGTTGCTAGGTTGGTGGAGGGGAGTGTGAACACCACCATTATTGGGCCTCGTATTCCATGTTTCGTTCTACCTTGGGAAAGGCCTTCTATCAAAGGCCTACCCCAAATTCTGATTCTTGTCATAACTCTGTCTAGATGACGTACTGGCATCCTAGCTGTCTCGGTTGTCATAGTTGAGGTTGACTTGGATGATTTTTTGTGAAGCTTGCAATAGATTGTTCTAGTTTCTGAGATGCATCATTTCCATCAACATCTTCTTAATCATCTCTATGAGCTCATCAAACTGGTCCTTTTTCGAGGAGCTGAGCTGGGCAGTGGCATTCTACAGGAACATTAAAAGAGCCACTTGCTGATTTTGGTGAGCTGGTGGAAATTCAAAAGTATAGAGATACGTCGGTACTTGGGGTGGCTGAGGATGGACTTGCTATTGTTGTGGCAGAAAATAATGAGGAACCAAAGGTGCCTGATTCATTGGCTGCCTGAGATGTGGAACCAGAGGTAGCTATGGTACCGGATTCATGATGGGCGTCTGATGTTGCAAGGCTTGGGTTAGCCCTTGGATCTAAGTAGGGTGTGTGATTTTTCCAAGAGGGTAGCAGACTAGAGATATTTTGCCCCAAATCTATGCTAGCAATAATGGCTTTGGCATTTGCATCCACCAATCTGGCAGGCGGTGGTCGCATCCTCTTTACCAATGTTGAAGTTAGGTTGTCCATTGTTGCATAATAAATAGGTAAAATAGTAGCATCATTGAACACATATGAAGCTTGCAGCCGAGTGCATGGTCTATGAAAATGGTCATTAAATGAGTTTATCGACTTATTGATGTCTCTTTGGACTGACATGAAATGTCAGTACGACTCTGTAGGGCTGGCCAGTGTTTTGAATTTTTGCACGAATGAATTCTTCAGAAGATCCAACGTGTTGATAGTTCCTGCTAGAAAATTGACATACCAATAAAATGCCTCCTCTCCTGAGTAGGGAAATAGCTGGCAAGCCACATCCTCATATATAATCTACATAGTCTTCAGAGCAATCTCAAAAATCTTGACATGCTCGTCAGTTGTCCTTTGTGGATCCTAGGGTTTAAACTTCATGTAGAAACTCTTGAGATTCTTTGGCATATCATGGTAGAGGTTGAAGGCCAAAGGAGATGGTTTATTGCCCAACCACACCATCAGAGGGGATGATGGAAGTGGCTGTGCCAGAATGACTTGCAACTATGAAGGAGTAGCAACGGTTGATGAGACAACTCTTGGGAGTGAGACTACATTGGGCTAGAAGGCAACACCCAACCCTTTTAAATTCGTAGCTTGGATGGTTGTTTGGTGTGGGTGAGTAGGGGAAAATGCTACCAAGGATGAATGAGAAGATGGTGGTGAATGGATAGGAGAGGAGGATGATGGTGAAAGTGAAATGAGCTGGTTGGATGAGTGGGAGATGGACGCTTCCACTTTCTTATCTCTCTTAGCTTGGGAAGGGAGGTGTAGCTCTTGAAACTCCCCTTTTTTTGGTGTAGATCTTAGTATTCTATAAAACCTTTAAGGGGAGAAAGACCCAATTACATCCAGCTTAGCCTTCACTAGGCCCTCTAGCACCACTTCTATTGATGGTGTTTTTATGCACTTCTCAACACAGGAAAATGCATAGGTGCATCACCTCTTTTGAAAGACAATCTTCCACAATCAAATTGAAGAACACTATTTCAAGGTCTCTAATGTCAGGTCTTGATAGTGCTTCGAATATCTTAATTGTTTCGTGTGATTTTTTGGGATCACAAGGTGTCCTTACGTAAGCTAAGTTGGAAGGGGAATCGAATCTACAAATGGAGTTTCTGATGATAGGAAGATACTCCACTTTTGTTGCAGGTTCAAACAACAGTCTTGAACACCATTTCTATCATTTAATTGCACTTTACAATGTGCAATGAACCTTAGCATATGTCACTTATCAAAAAAAAAAGGAAAAAGCGTAGGTAAGAGAAAGGGTTCCTGGACCTGCAACTACTAATGAACAGTGATCATGGAAGTCTAAGCTATGGACAGTTTTCTTAAAGAAGAATTTAACTTAACGAGAAGGTTCACAATATCATGAAATCTATGCTATCTTCTAAGGACTGCAGATATTTATTCATTCATCCACACACATGTGTGAACAAAGATAAAGTTTTAGATCTAGCTTTAAAATCTAATTGTAGACTAACTTTGCACAACCATCTACCAACAACAAATGACTAAAATTATGGACAAGAAAAGCATCAACACAGTAGGCATTTCCGCAATCACAAATAGCATTACTAAATCTATCAAATTTGACTGGAAGGAAACTAGAACAACAAAGAAAATCTAACTAAATCTTTAACATATGGGAGAAGAGTCATGCAACATGAGAAGAAATCTAGAAATTCACCAAGTCAATGTATTTCTATTAAAATTTCTGCAACATGTCTTTACAACAACTGAACTCTCTCAAATGAGAGGAGGAGACTCCTATTTATAGTTCTAAAAAAAAATGAATGGCTAAGATTCAATTCTATTGTGTGGCCAAGATTCACTTTACAACAAGGTTTCACATACCCCAAAATATATTACATTTTAAAATAAAATTTTGTCCATATCCTCGTTTTGTCTTCTAGCGGTAGCACTGTAGCATTTTCATCCTTTTGTTGATTGCTCTTTGTTGCAGGTATTCCTTTAGGAATTCTTCATCAATACTGGGGTTGCCCTCCTGCTTCTTCAAAGATTCATAACCCATGAATTTCATGACCACCGATTGGAACTTGTCAACCTCAATGATGTTAGATTTTAGCATCTGGTAGCTCCATTCCTTGGAATTGTTGACAAGTTTCTCCCAATCCTCATCATACTTGGCAACTTGATTTTTGAAAAGCTCAGATTGGGTGAAAGTTTTGGCAAAAAAGCTCATAAAATCTTTGGTAACTTCACCTAACATCCCATCTTCCATCCTCTTTCGAAAGTGAGGCTTTATTTTCTCTAGATTGATCTTGACAACAGGCATCTCGTACCCTATCATCTGCTTGAGGTATCAAATACAATTGCCTCTGGCCTCCTTTTCCCATTCAATATCTATATTTACTAACTCTATGACCTATTCTAGCCTCTTCTTTCGATGATTGAAGTCTCATTTCCACATATCCTCCAACTAATGGTCATCATCCTTGAAGGAAAACTCTTTTTCCCAAACCTCACTTGGTAGTGTGAGGATAACCTCAATTTTTAGGTAGGCAACCTTATACTTCTTTAGGAACTCATCACAGATTCACCTCATGCCTTTGAGGGACGTTTGTACTTCTAGGAACTTGTTCACCATTCGAACAACCAGATTGATGCCTATATTCCTAATGTCCAAGACCTACCAGTACCAACTTTCCATAGTCTTGTTTAAGTTTCACCTCTTTTCCAGTTTATTGATCTGTTCTTGGGACAAAAATTGTAGTGGGACTGATGATGTGGTTGGTTGTTCTTCCAGGGATGACCATTGTTGAATATAGGCTATCAAATCAGCCACCTGCGCCTTGAGCTCCTCCTTCGAGACCTTATCCTACTGAATGAGGTGCACCACTGTGGTGACCGATTCTTGGAGATGGTGAACCTTTTTCTCTCTGGTGGCTGCTCCCAAGTCAATGGTGGAAATTTGGTAGCTTACTCCATGTTCTCCCACCATTTTCATAGCTATTTGCATGACCCTAGATATAGAGGCATCCATCATTATCTTAGATTTGACCCTAGGCTTCTTCTCCTTCTTAGTACCTATCTGAGCTCTAGCTAGTATCACCTCCAATCTTACTTTCAGATCCTTCTAGGTGGGAGTCTTCTTTTCTAGCTGCCTCTCTAGCCAGTTAGGCATTGGGGACCTTCCCTTAGGTGTTTCAAGTTTCTCTTTGTTATCCTCCAATCTAAGTTGAATGGCCTTGTCACTGAGGGCCTCCTGATCAATTCTTATATCTTCTTTCTCCTCATCAGAATCTTTCATGAGCATTAGGAATTTGATAGGAGATTTTGTGGGTAGTGGTTTATCAGGGTGGTCCTCCTCTTGAACATCATTTTATTCTTCATCTTGGTCATGCCCATGCTCCTCGGGCTTATCCTCTTGTCTATCTTCATGGTAGGACATTTCTTCATCATGCTTGGAGGTCTGATCATGTCTTTCAGTAGGGCACCTACTACCTTCTATCTCTGGTGCAGCAACCCTTTCTTTAGTTACGGGCTTCCTTCCAACCTCTTTATCCTCAATTTCTTTCAGTTGTTTGGCCCATTCAATGTCAAGCACAAGATCAGTCATTTCTTGGATGATATTTTTGCCTAGATCCTCATTGCTTTCATTGGAAGATTCA
The DNA here is from genome assembly GCA_007115665.2 of Sequoiadendron giganteum. Lineage (NCBI taxonomy): Eukaryota > Viridiplantae > Streptophyta > Pinopsida > Cupressales > Cupressaceae > Sequoiadendron > Sequoiadendron giganteum. Next base: position 365,468,823 of record CM021102.1, on the reverse strand, counting down.
TAAGCCACCTCATTGATCTCCCGATGGTCAAACATTAGGTGCTAATGATATTCAAATTCTTCATCTTCCTATCCCTTTGCTGCTTCTAGTTGTTGTCATTCTAGTTCATCAGAGATTTGCATTGTGGCCTCCATTTTAGGTGGCAATGTAGGAGGAGGAAGAGTTGGGGTGTCAATCATCACCTGGGAAATTCCAGCTTGCACCATCGGATTCACAAGCATTCCCAAAAGTTCAAAGGGTACGTTCTACATATACTTGATGGACTCTGGAAGAGTGAGGGTAGGCATTGCAGGAGTAGAGGTGGAGGCCAGGACAAAAGGAGACATAGAGGAAGATGAAATTGGTGAGGTGGTGGTAGAGGATGAATCCACCAAAATAACCTGCATGATGGGATAAGTTGAGGCCAGGTGGACAATGATGTCCACCACAGGCAGAGAGGAAGCAACTACTGCATGCAAAATGGGGGAAATGGCGGTAATAGCAGTGGTAGTCACAACAATAGATGAAGCAGGTAGAGATCTTGGTGGGTTAGTTTCTATTTCCATTCCCTCATGGAGGGGATCTTCATGTATCATTGGCATCTTGGTGACACTGCTTGTTTTTGTATGTTTCTTAGGAGGCTCACCCTCCAAAGCCTTTCTAGCATACACCTCAGGGTTGGATTGCTGCTCCTCAACCTCCATTCTCTTTCTTGACTTGATAGATGGTGAAGACTTGGATGTTTCTCCAATTGCAGTAGCAGTCATTCCACCATTAGAACCACTTGGCTCACTCCTCAAGCCCCTTGAATGTCAAGGTGACTCCTTGTTGCTTTAGTCGAGAAACCTAACCATTGATCCATGCCTTTGTTCGAGCCTCAACGGGCTTGGTGAGAATTTCAAGGTCATAAAACTCTAGCTCGTTCCAATCAATTGAAGGAAATGACAATTTTTCAATAGCACTGTATCTTGGGTCGATCACCATGCTTTCCTCCTCTTCAAGTTGGTCTAGGACTAGAAATAGGTTCAACCTTTTCATGAAGGATGTTGTCATATGGATATAATGTCTTACCGGCACTTCAAGATCATCTTTGCAATTAGGCTAGAAATCCTCAACATGGTGGAGATGGGCATACTCTGGTCCAAGTACTTTCCTTATGTGGTCATATGGGTCCATCCATGGTCGAGCTATATGTGGTCTAAAGTGGTACTCGGCCAACTCCTTTTCTAAATTGCCCATGCATTGGGAGGTATGAATTTGATACATTCCCTGCCAAGTTCGAGGGGATAAGGAGTTCCTGCCAGATGCTTACTACTTAGGACATTATGTATATGTCATAGCTGCCAAGATAGTTCTAGCTATATAATCTGGTCATTAGGGTATCGGGGTAGCTTATTTGGCCTTTTAGAGAATCCTTGGGCACAAATGTAGGTGAACTTTGGGAACTGGATGAATAGGAAGGCGTAGTGCTTGAGAAGGGACATGGCACTGTTAGAGACTCTTCTCTCAAAATCCCCTCCAAGTAGCCGAATGATCTAGGTGATAAATGCATCATTCACCCTATAGTAGTCTCTTTTCAAATTTCTATATTGCAGTTGAGGGTTCTTATCATATGGTTTCAGCTCCCTTCCAGGTGTCTCATTGGGCACTACAAAAAATCCACCATAATATCATCGATCGACAAGTGAATACACCAAGTAGGATTTTTTTATAGAATTTGGACATCTTCTTTAGATTAACAAATTGCTCATGGAAACAATTACTGATTACCTCCCCCCAATAGAACGCAATGTCTTCTCCATGGAGAATTTTCTCAATGAAATACATCATCCACTCTTCGAAGAAGGCTGCAGTAGGTAGGCCCATTATTCTGCTTAGCAAGGTAACTAGATCATGGTAGTCTTTGAAAAGTCACTATGGTAGAGCTCTTGAGGAACCTTGGCAGCACTGCCCTACCTCTCCTTCAACAAATATTGGTTGATCAACTTTTTGCATTTTAGAGGATCCTCATCCCACAACGTCTTGCACTACTAAATAGTGGGGGTATCCATTCTTTCAAAGATGAGTATGTGGAAGATTTTTGTTATCCCTTTGGGGGATATATCGGCCAAGATGTTGCCATCTCTATCCATAATTATTCTTGTTTGAAGCTGGTATGCCTCCCTACAAGCCATTACCAACTTGGAGGCAATCAATTCGGGAGGGAAAACTACAATCTTAGCCAATCCACTGCTCCTGATTAGCTTGGCATTTCCAATCTTTGGTTCTGTCCTAACTCTTTATGTAAAATCATCAATATCAACATGCCCGATATTGGTGTCTATGACATCTCTCCAACTGGTTGTGATATTAGAGTGCAATGGTGCTCCCTTGAACTGGTACCTCATTTGATCTTTGTCTTCCTTTCCTTGAGGTGCCTTGATGGTTCTTTTCCCTTTGTCCTTGGTAGCACTGTAGGCCTTTACACTAGATTCCACAATTCCTCTACAAAAAGATGAGAGTTAGCAAAATTAAACACGAGGATACAACTTTGGACAAACTCCTACAAATCAAAGTTAGATCAACAATTTCCACTTAAGAAAAGTCCAACACTTGATAATAATAATTCTGGAAGGCAAACAGATGACTCGAGCCCAAAGGACAAGACTTTCCTTGGCAAAATGTTTTTTGGAAGGGAAAACAAGGCGAGGCACTCTCGATGACTTCTCTCGATCTTGAATTTTCTCAATAAAGGGGTGATGTGGGAGAAGGTCAGATTTAAGCATGTGGGTTGAAGTGCATTTTTAATTTGGAGGCCATTTGAGTCATCATTTAGTCATTCGGGGCTTAGCTGCAAGAAAGTTGTTTGGAATAGCATAGGGCAAATGAAATTCTGGGGATCGAGCTCTGAGGTTCGGGTTACAGGGGTCAAAAAGTTGCTTAAGGTTGATCGTGTGAAATGGTGAAGCGCGGATAGAAGTCTTGAGGATCAGACCCGAAATGGGTTTAGCAGCTCGTCAAAACTTCACAGGAAAATGGGGGTTCAGGGTCCAGTGTTCGAGAAGGCGGACAAGTTCGACCATCCAGAATGGCAAAAGCCAGATGGAGTTCCAAGGATGGAAATCCAGAGGTCAAATTTTGAGAAAGATTTGGACATATAACTTCCCTATTCAAGTCGTGTAGATTGAAAAGAATGATTGGGGCCTAGAAGCTGAGAAGCTATCCCTCGACGGCTGTATGAGATGAAAAATCAATGACAGTGGCTTGGGGATGGAAGTTTGAGGGCCGGGATCTGAGGACAACTCTGAAATTTTTTTCTTATGACAAGTACCAGGCAGACTTTGTGACACTGAGGGCTGAGAGGACGGAGCGAAGCCGTCATTTAGAATGACGAAACGGTCAGGGAATTCTGAGGGTCGGAACCTGGGAGGAACTTCGTCATCAAAGAATTTTTTTCTAAGTTAAAGCCATGGCTAGAGTGAGGCTCAAGCCCAAGCGGCATGCTCGCCTACTCCAAGGAACATCGATGGGATAGGGAGGTTTCGGTTTTTGATTTTAACCCTCAAATGATTATTTTTCAATTTTTTAACTTGTGGGTTTTCATGTTAAGGCACCATTCTATCAGATTTTAAGGTTTATTTTACTTTTCAATTAGTTTGACCAATGATTTTGAGGAAAAAGTGGAAAGGCAGGCGGACGGTGATCCTACCTCGGGGACTCGAAGCAGCAGCAAACTAAATCCTCAAAGAGCGATGAAGTTGAGATCCAGGCATGGAGGCGAAGATTGTTGGGGTGGCACCGGGCTCTTTGATTACTCCTGACATTTGAAAATGACAGGCCAAAACTTGTTTAAATAGCCCCCAAGTGCAATTAATTCCTTAATAAATGCTCAATACAATCAAAAATTAGGTAGGTCAGTTCAAATTCTGGGGCGGTGACGGGAGATCTGAGGCTCAAGGATCGGAAGGATGTGGGCATATAGTTATTGGAAAATTTTCCAAGTAAAGCCGGATAGCAAAGAGACCTTTGAGGTCCAAGGTTTAGGAAGGTAGGGCTTGTTGGCTGTTCACAACAATAAAGACCAAAGGGAAACCCAAGAGGGGAGTCCCAACAAGTTGGGCTCGGGAAGCCAAAAAGACGTGAGCGAAAAGCTGTCAAGTTTTGAAAAGCAATGTAGACAGTGAAGGTGGCACTAGCTTCTAGAGTTTGGGAAGATGTCGACCGCTGGTTTTTGAGAACAATGGAGCCACAAGGGAAATCCAGGAAGGGAAACTCAAGAGGGGAAACTCGATGGGTTGGGTCCGAAGGGCACCACAGACGTCAGAAAGGCAATCTGACAAGGAAAACTCCAAAGGTCTCAAAACATAACAATTTTCAAAAGGGAAAAATTTGGTCAACCTTAAATGAGACATTTGAGAATGTGTTGACTATCAAGGATTCCAAAATGGGGCACACAAAGCAAGGTGAAGCAAAAGAGGACTTGACAAGGTGAAAGGAAAAAGAGGCTCCCCATTCCAGACAAGCCGTGTGTGCTATAGGCACAATAATAACATGTGCATGTATAGGTCAGCCTCAAATCTAAATTTCTCCATGGAAGGTGCATATGATGAACTGTGGACCTAAAATTAAGGTCAGGAACACTCCATAGTGTTAGGGTTTGAAGGCAAATATCTAAAAGCTAAATGCATATTTTATCACATAAACCAAGAAATAAAACACACTCAAAATAACACAAGTAATTTAATATGGTTCACCCAATATGGGCTACACCCACCAAACCACAACCATCAAAAATTTTTATTAACCAATGCAAAAGCCCCTATTACAATACAGTGAATAAACACCTTTCCTTAGTTTATGTAACTCTCTTCAAAATTAGGGTTATACAAAATCGGGTTTTTTCCCTTTTTGGTGATTTTTCCCTTTTTCAGTAATTTCACGAAAAAGTAGGAGAAAATTTTTCTTAGGGGCTACCACCCCTAAACCCCCATTTTCGGGGGCTGCCGCCCCCAGACCCTGATGAGGATACATGAAGATTTTATAGTATATAATGATCAGTCACCACATACCAACAATCTCCCACTTGGAGACTGATCAGGCTCCACACCAAACAATCTCCCACTTGGAGACTGAACCTAGACGACACCGCTGCACTTACAACTTCCATTGGAAATAAGCACCTTGGACCCTACTACTTTGTTATACTTTAATTGAACCTTGAAGGCCAATTGAAGCTGAAGAGGAGCTCAGCTTCTCCCTTATCACCGACTTAGTAAACATATCCACTAGATTTACATATGTATGTATCTTTTCCAACTTTACCTGTCCATCCTCCAACACTGACCGAATGAAATGATACCTCAACTGTATGTGTTTGGTTTTAGAGTGCAAGGCAGAATTCTTTGCAAGATGTATAGCACTCTGGTTGTCTGTGAACAAGTAATTTTCAGCCTATTGTTTTCCAAACTCTTCCATGAAAAGTTGCATCAATATCATCTCCTTTGCTGCCTCTGTTGCAGCCACATACTTTGCCTCTGTGGTGGATAAAGCAACCACCTTTTGCAATCAAGAAATCCAACTTACTGTTGTCCCACCAATGGTAAATACATAACCTATGGTACTCCACCTGGTATTGATATCCCCTACCAAATCTAAGTCAACATAGCCCTTTAAATTGATATTAGAGCACTCAAAACATAAATATTTCTTTGATGTACCTCTCAAATACTTGAGAATCCATTTCACTACATTCCAATGCTCAATTCTGGGATTACTCATATACCTGCTGACAACTCCTACAACATGTGCAATGTCTGGTCTTGTGTAGACCATGGCATACATTAAACTACCTACAACTAAAGCATATGGTACCTTGGACATTTTTCCTTCCTCCTCTTGTGTCTCTAGACACATATCCTTAGTCAATTTTACATGACTGGGCAAAGGTGTGCTGATAGCTTTTGCATTCTCCATATGAAATCTCTGCAACACCTTTTTAATATAATCGGCCTGAGATAAAAACAATTTCCTATTTTTCCTATCCCTTGTAATCTTCATACCACGGATTTGTTTTGCTGCCCCCAAATCCTTCATAGCAAATGAGTTTGCTAACTATTGTTTTAACTCCTTTATGTGATCCATGTTAGACCTCGCTACAAGCATATCATCAACATATAAACATAAAATAATATAGCTATCTTCACCTAACATCTTAAAATAAATACAATGGTCTGAATTACACCTGTTGTAGCCTTGCTCAACCATAAAGCTATCAAAGTTAAGATACCATTGTCGAGGTGCTTGCTTCAAGCCATATATACTTTTCTTCAATCTACACACTAGTTTCTCCTTACCTTTGACCTCAAATCCTTGTGGCTGTTCCATATATATTTCCTCTTCCAAATCACCATGGAGAAAGGTAGTTTTAACATCAAGCTCTTCTAGATGCAAATCTTCAACAACCACAATACTTAAAATAGTACAAATAGAAGTCATTTTAACAATTGGAGAAAATATTTCATCAAAATCAATACCTTGTTTCTGTGCAAATCCCTTTACAACTAATCTGGATTTAAATCTTTTCTTACCTCCATCCTCTTTCATCCTATAAACCCATTTGTTTGCTAAAGCCTTTTTACCTGCAGGCAACTTGCATAATTCCCAGGTTTGATTTTTCAACAAGGAGTCCATTTCCTCTTCCATTCCATGCTCCCACTGAACCTTGGTATCCACCTGCATAGCTTCATGATAATATCCTGGTTCACCAGCATCAGTTAATAAAATAGAGTACAAAGAGGGAGAAAATATTTCTAGAGGTCTACTTAACCTTGAAGATCACCTAACATTCACTGGAGTTTGTGGTATTTCTTGTTTTTGTTGTTGTGGAGAATGAGGAACCACTGAAACATTATTGTTTGTAAGATCATCCAGCACTGCATAATTCTGTTATGTCTTCTCATGCTGCTGCAATAGATCTTTGTACAACACTTTCTCATTGAATATGACATCCCTGCTTCTCACAATTTTCTTATTTTCAAAATCCCAAAGCCTATAACCAAATTCATCAATGCCATATCCAACAATTATACATTTCCTTGATTTTGCATCAAGCTTGGTTCTATTTTCAGAATATACATGTGCAAATGCTTCACATCCAAAGGTTTTCAGAAAAGAATAACTCACCTTCTTACCTGTCCATGCTTCCTCTAGAATACCACAACTTAAAGGATTAGATGGGCCTCTATTAATTAAATAAATAGTAGTGTTTACAGCCTTTGCCCACATGTTTAAAGGCAGCCCAACATGCAATCTCATAGTTTGTGCACGCTCCATTATTTTTCTATTCATGCGCTCAACCACTCCATTTTCCTATGGAGTCCTTGGAACCATTTTTTGCCTACAAATACCATTAAAGAAACAATAATAATCAAACTCTTTACTGCAATACTCACCACCATTATCAAATTTGAGACATTTTAACTTTTTACCTATCTCATTCTCAACCAAGCTTCTCCATTTTTTAAGAGTTTCAAATACATCAAATTTCTTCCTAATGAAATAAATCCATACCTTCCTAGTTGCATCATCAATGAATGTGACATAATAATGAGAGCCACTGAGAGAAGATACTTGAGCTGGTCCCCATACATCCATATGCACAAGCTCCAATTTCTCATCTTTCTTTTGTTTCCCATCCTTGAGAAAACTAACTCTCTTTTGTTTTCCATACACACAACTTTCACATAAATCCATATTAACACATTTTAGACTTGGTAAAGAAATATTTGAATGAAGTAATTTCATACCTTTTGCACTCATGTGCCCAAGTCTGTTATGCCATAGTGTTGATTCAGAATTCGCAGCATCTATCTAATTTTCTTCCTGCTGAATTGCAGCAACTATTCCTAAACATTGATTTTTATCTGCAATAGCTAAAGTAGAAGGAACAGTATGACCTGTACAAAGATATAAGGTGCCTAATTTCACACCTTTTGCTACGACTAAGACACCTTTTGTAACCTTCCAATTTTTATCACTAAATGTAACAACACAATCTTCATCATCTAGTTGCTCTACTGAAATTAAATTTCTTTTTAGCTTCGGAACATGCCTTACCTCATGTAGTAGCCAATGATTCCCATTCTACAACTTAATCTTGATTCTTCCCTTTCCAACAATCTGACAGGGTTCATTATCTCCCAAATAAACTAGACCAAAATCCCCTTGGACATAATCAAGAAAATAATTTCTATGGGGTGTAGCATGAAATGAAGCCCCTGAATCTAAAACCCAAGAATCATCAACATTGTCAAGAGAAAGAATCAAAGAATCCTCATCAAATTTATTACTTACCACATTTTCCTCTTTGTTTCCTTCTTGTTTGTCTCCTTCTTTATTTTTTTGAGACCATCAATCTTTCTTTAAATGACCTAGTTTACCACAATGCCAGCAATTTTTGGGACCTTCTATCCCTTGATTTTCCTCGTGACTTCCCACGACTCCCAAAATTGTTACGCCTATCATTTGTTCTACCCCTGCTTTCTGCATTCAAAACATTGCTTGATGTGGATGTTCCACTTGAGCTTTTCCTACAAATTTCCTCGCTCAAAATAACACCAACAACATCATCAAATTTCAATGTATTTGAACCAGAAACAGAATTGCTCATAGCCATTACCAAGCTATTCCAACTTTCAGGCAAAGAACACAGAATCAGAAGAGCCCTAACTTCTTCATCAAAGTTAACTTTTACAGAAGTTAATTGACTGGTAACCGTATTAAACTCATTCAAATGATCGGTAACTGATCCACCTTCTACTATTTTCATATTAAATAAATGTTTCATAAGAAATACCTTATTCGAAGTGGAAGGCTTTTCATATAACTTTACTAGGATTTCCATCAACTCTAGAGTTGTCTTTGCTATTGTAATATTGAACGCCACCGATTGTGCCAGGCATAAGCGAATACTGCCAAGTGCCTTTCTTTCCAAAATATCCCAGTCCTCATCCAACATTGCTGTGGGTTTCTTGGTTTTCCCTTCCAATGGCCGCCATAAATCCTTCTGATAGAGATAGTCCTCGATCTGCATCTTCCTAAACTAATAGTTCTACCCATTGAGCTTATCAACCTTCAACTTACCCTCGTCTGCCATTTCTCCCACTTAACCATGAGACTCCCACTCAACCATGAGAATTTCCTATAGATGATAATCGAAAACAACCCACTCTGATACCACTTGTTAGGGTTTGAAGGCATATATCTAAAAGCTAAATGCAGATTTTATCACATAAACTAGGAAATAAAACACACACAAAATAGAATAGAGAATTTAACATGGTTCACCCAATATGTGCTACATCCACCAAACCACAGCCATCCAAGATTTTTATTAACCAGTGCAAAAACCCCTATTATAATACAATGAATAAATGTCTTTCCTTAGTTTATGTAACTCTCTTCAAAATTAGGGATCCACAAGCTACGAGAAAGATCCACGATTGATCAAACTAGCCGCTAGGTTTGAAATTATTCCGAGGCTAGTTCAAAAAATTGTCACTTAATCTGAAAGCGATAACTTTCCAAAAAAAGATCAAATCAAGTTGAAAAATTGGAATGAGGAAAATGAATATGTCCATGATGAAAACATAGATCCATAGGGTCTGGTGAAAAAACATGATGAAATACCAAATCTACCAATTTGAAAAAGGATAACAACTAAACAAGAACAAAAATGAATGAAAATAATTTTTGGTTGTGGTAAGATTTCCAAGAACCTAGGATGCTCCTGTCAGAAATCCAGGGTTATTTAAAAGTGAGTCCCTCACTTTTTGGGGGATAAAGGAAAACCAATACGGTCTATCTCAGCCTAAGAAATCCAAGAAGAATCCTCCACTAGTTTTCCCTTCCACTTCACAAGATACTCTTTGTACTATCTTCCACACATTTTCCTCCCATCTTTGGTATCTAAAATCTCTTCTATCTCATTTGATTGTTGTTTAGGAAACTGTTTCTCCAATTTTTCTTTACTATCTTCACTAAGTTTTGCTTCATGGTACATATGTAGATCTGTAATGTTGAATATAGGTGATATACCCATGTCATCTGGTAACTCTACTTCATATGCATTTCCTGAATAAAATTTCTTCAAAATCTTACATGGTCCAAACTTTCGCATCTTGAGCTTATTGTATGTGCCAGCTGGAAATCTATCCTTTCTCAAATACACCATCACTTCATCTCCAACTTCAAACTCCTTATGTCTCCTCTTTTCATCTGCTCGCTCCTTATACTTTCGGTTCATATCTTCCAATTTTTTCTTTACTTGAGTATGCACTTTCTTCATATGTTCTGAAAATTCCTCTACTTCTACATTCCTTCTATCTTCCTTACTGATGTCTCACAATTTTGATATACCTCTATTATGAACTCTAGTAACAATCTCAAAAGGTTTCTTTCTAATACTCTAGTTCACTAAATTATTGTAAGAAATTTTTTCTTGTGCAAGGACTAAATCTCAACTTCTAGTCTTCTCTCCAACCAAACATCTCAACAAATTCCCCAAACTCCTATTTACTACCTCTATCTATCTATCATTCTATGGGTGAAAAGTAGAGCTGTCATTTAAATCTGTCTTTAACTTCTTCCAAAGTGTCCTCCAAAAGTAACCAACAAACATTGTATCTTTGTCTAAAATAATAATCCTAGGTAATCCATGCAATCTGACTACTTCCTTGAAAAACAAGTTTGCTACACGTACTAAATCTGTTGTCTTCTTACAAGGTATGAAATGTGCCATTTTAGAAAATCTATCCACCACCACAAATATAGAATCTTTATGTCTTCAGGTCTTCGACAAACCAAGTATGAAATCTATTTTGATATCCTGCTAAGGTCTCTCTAGAACTATCAAAGGTTTATACAATTCAACATTCTAACTAGTCCCTTTTGTAGCTTGACAAAATCTGCAACTCTGCACAAATTTCCTAACATCCTTATGAATCTAAGGCCAAAAGTAATTCTCACTTACCAATTCTATTTTTTTATCAATTCCAAAGTGTCATGCCAATCCTCCACTATGTTTCTCTTTCACCAAGTTATCCCTCATGGAACTTTGGGGTATACACAACTAATTCCTTCTTAATAGCATATCCTCCTAAATGAAATAATTCAATCACTGACTCCTACCCTCCAAGACTGATTCTTTACAAGCTCTCCAAGGTTCTGCAAAATCTGAGTCTTCCTCATACAAGTTCTTCAATTCATCAAAGCCTAATACCTCCACTCTCGTCTCCACTAGTAAATTCCTTCTCCTACTCAAAGCATCCACAACTCTATTTGACTTTCCACTCCTATGTTTCAAGAAAAAAGTATAACTCTGCAAGAATTCCCCCATCTCATGTGTCTCTAATTTAACTTACCTTGACTATTCAAATAATGCAATGCCCGATGATCTACATACAACACAAACTCCATAGGAAACAAGTAATGTCTCCACTTCTTTAAGGCTTGAAATATGGCATAAAAATCCTAGTCATATACTGAATATCTTCTCTAAGCATCATTCAATTTCTCACTGAAATAGGCTATTGGTCTTCCCTCTTGACTCAATACTGCTCTAATTTCATTTCCACTTGCATCATAGTCTACCTAAAATACCATATTAAAATCTGGTAAGGCCAACACAGGTTGCTTAGTCACTTTTTGATTCAACAACTCAAAACTTCATTCTACTCCAGATGTCCACCAAAAATCTGTCTTATCCCCTTTCATTGTTTCTGTCATAGGAATACAAATAGAACTAAAATTCCTAATGAACTTTATGTAGAAACTAGCCAATCCATGAAATGATCTTACCTTTGCAATGATTTCTCTTAACTTCTTAGGATCCATCTCCAATACATTCATAGATATCACAAATCCAAGTATACCAATTCTTCCTTCATGAAACTACACTTCTTAATATTTATCAGCAATTGCTCTTCTCTCAACTTCTGCAAAAATTTTCTTATATGCAACAAGTGTTCTTCACTAGTCTTACTGAAAATCAAGATTTCATCCAAATAGACAATCACAAACTTTCCCAAGAATTTATTCAATACCTCATTTATCAACCCCATGAAAGTAATTTGTACATTTGTTAGTCCAAAAGGCATCACCAACCACTCATACAATCCTTCATTTATCTTGAATGTTGTCTTCCATGCATGCCCTCCTCTAATTATGATTTGATGATATCCAATCTTCAAATCTATCTTGGCAATGTATTTATCTCCACTCAAACAATCTATAATGTCATCCATCAAGGGAAAAATAAATCTATAATTCAATGTGATTTTATTTATGGCTCTAGAGTCTATACACATCCTCCATTCTCTATCCTTCTTAGGTGCTAGTACAACAGGTACTGCACAAGGACTTAAAATTTCTCTGATCAAACCCTTCCTCAACAAATCTTTTACTTGTCTATTCAATTCTTCATTCTTTATCAGTGTCATCCAGTGTGCTTCTTTATTAGGAAAAATAGCTCCAGGAATCAGATCCATGCAATGAATAATGCTCCTCATAGGTGGCAATCCATCAGGTACATTATCTAAAATGATAGCTTCATATTCTACCAACAAATCTTTTATCTCCTTTGGATTTTCTTCTACATGCTTCAATTCTCCAACCTTCATAGGAACCAAGGCATACCATGTGTTCTCATGTCTCAGTCCATCTAGAAATCTCCATCCATCAACCAAATAAATTCTAGTACTTGTACAAACCTTAACTATAGGAACATCCTTCAGTGGCAAAAAAGTATGCTTCATCCCATTAGCAACAATGGTATATGTGTTCCTCTTTCCATCATGAATATCCTATCTATCATAATGCCAAGGCCTTCCCAATAAAACATGGCATACATCCATAGGTATGATATCACACAAAACTTCATCATGAGAATTTCCTATATTCAATTTCACTTAACATTGTTCACTTACCAATATCTTATGCTCATCTTGAATCCATGCTATCTGATAGGGCTTCAAGTGTTTCAAACTTTCCATCTTCAATTTGGTCACCATTTCTTCAGAAACCAAGTTCTTGGAGCTTCCATTGTCAATAATCAGTCTGCAACATTTACTAGCTACCTTGCATCTAGTTCAGAACAAATTCTTTCTTTGCAATGGTTCCTACTCCATCTCACTTTGACACAATACTCTTTTGTTCACCAATACTTCTCCCTCTTCCAATTTATTAGATGATCTAACATGAATCTCTTCAAGAAAGGATGTTCTTCTAGTATTCTATGACTTTCTACTTGTCTCTCGCTGATTACACTCAAATTCTCTATGTCCTTCTCCACCACATTTAAAACAAGTTCCTCTAAATACTCTTTTCTCTTGTCCTCTATCATCTTTTATATAACCCTCATTCTAGTAACCACCATATTCTCCTTTTCGGTAAGAGTTTCCATCATCTCTATAGTATGAATTATCATTTTTATTGACTTCCTCATCTTTATTATGATATGAAAAAGATCATCTTCCTCCTCCAGTAAAAATTCTTCCTCTCTAAAATCTTCCACCTCTTCCTCTCTGTCTCTTCTCATGTCTTTTATTTACCTTCTCTTCCACTTTTAGGGTACATTGATATGCCTCTTCCACACTCAAAAATTTGATCAAACTAATCTCATCCTATATATATGACCTCAATCCATTCACATATTAGGATACTTACTTGGTCTCATCCTCTAAATTTTCGGATCTGATATTCAACTTGTAGAAATCTTCAATATACTCTATCACACTTGACTCCTTCTGCTTCAAATTCTACAACATTTAGAAAAAAATGATCTAGTAGTCCACAACCATAAACTTTGTCTTTAACTTATTCACCATCTGATCCCATGATTTTATCTTCTTGTTTCCTCTTCTTTTCCTATCTATCTACAAATGTTCCCACCAAAGGGATGCATGTCCTTTCAACTTTGTACAATAAAATTTCACCTTCTTGTCTTCGACAGTACCTTCAAAATCAAAGTACTTATCCATCTCCATTATCCAATCAAGCAATTCATCTGAATCCAACTTACCACTATAATCTAGTCCATTGAAGTGTGGTTTAGTATTCACTCTAGTTAGGGCTCTTATGAGCCTCTCTTCTCCGTAACCAAGGCTAGGTTGATCTTCTCTTTCCATTTCTTCTTGCTCTTCTACCTCTTCATCACTCAAATCACCAATTTTTTGACCTCTCCTCTAGGCCATCTTGATTACTTCCAATCTAGCAACAATTCCTATCAACATCTCCATTATAGTTGGGTTTGAATTTCCAGATGCTCCATTTCCTCTACCATTTCTTCTTCCTTCCATCTTTACACATGTCCTTACAGTTGCAAGTTAGATCCTCAGTCTACCACCCCATAACAAATCTTCAACATGACTCTTTAACCTCTAACTAGTCCCTTTTTCAACTTGAAAAACTCTTTAACTCTGTACAAATTTCCTAATATCCTTATGAATCAATGGCCAAAATTAATTCTCAAGTTTACCAATGCTATTGTTTTATCAATTCCAAAGTGTCCTGCCAATCCTCCACTATGTTTTTATTTCACCAAACTATCCCTCATTGAAATCTAGGGTATACACAATGGATTCCCTTTGAAAAAAATATCCTCCTGAATGAAATAATCCAACCACAGACTCCGATCCTCCAATATTGGTTCTTTACAATCTCTCCAAGTTTTTACAAAATATGGGTCTTCCTCATACATGATCTTAAATTCATCAAAGCCTAATACCTTCACTCTCATCCTTGCCAACAAATTCCTTCTCCTACTCAAGGCATCAACAACCTTATTTGAATTTCCACTCCTATGTTTCAAGAGAAAAGTATAACTCTGTAAGAACTCCACCCATCTCATGTGTCTCTGATTCAACTTACCTTGATTGTTCAAATATTGCAAAGCCTAATGATTGGTATACAAAAAAAAATCCTTAGGCAACAAATAATGTCTCCACTTCTTCAAGGCTTAAACTATGGCATAAAAATCCTAGTCATACACTAAATATATTCTCCTAGCATCATTAAATTTCTCACTGAAATAGGCTACTGGTCTTCCTTCTTGACTTAATATTGCTCTAATTGCATTTCCACTTGCATCACAATCTACCTGAAATATCTTTATTAAAGTCTGGTAAAGCCAGCATACGCTGCCCAGTCACCTTTTATTTCAACAAATTAAAACTTTGGTCTGCTCAAGATGTCCATCTAAAAAATTTCTTATCTCCTCTCATTATTTTTGTAATAGGACTACAAATAGAATTGAAATTCCTAATTAACTTTTGGTAGAAACTAGCCAATCCATGAAATGATATTACTTCTCTAATGTTTTCCAATGTAGGCCACTCATCAATTGCTCTTACCTTCTCAAGATCCATCTCCAATCCATTCGTAGATATCACAAATCACAAATATGTCGATTCTTTCTTCATGAAACTACACTTCTTAATGTTTATCAACAACTGCTCTTCTCTCAACCCCTATAAATCTTGTCTTATATGCAACAAATGTTCTTCTCTAGTCTTACTGAAAAATCAAGATGGCATTCAAATAGAAAATCACAAACATACCCAAGAATTTCTTCAATACCTCATTCATTAACCTCATGAAAGTACTCGGTTCATTTTTTTGTCCAAAAGGAATCACCAACCACTCATACAATCCTTCACTTGTATTGAATGTTGTCTTCCACTCATCCCCTTCTCTGATTTTGATCTGATGATATCCACTCTTCAAATTTATCTTGGTAAAGTATTTAGCTCCACTCAAATAATCCATAATGTCATCCATTCGAGGCAAAGGAAATCTATACTTCATTGTGATTTTGTTTATGGTTCTAAGGTCTATACACATCCTTCATTCTCAATCCTTCTTAGGTGCTAGCACAGTAGGTACTACACAAGGAATTAAACTTTCTCTAATAAAACCCTTCCTCAAAAACTCTTGTACTTGTTTATTCAATTCTTCATTCTCTATTGGTCTCATCTAATGTGTTTCTTTATTAGGAAAACTAGCTCTAGGAATTAGATCCATGCAACGACTAATGTTCCTCATAGGTTGCAATCCATCAGGTACATTATCTAAAATGATAGCTTCATATTCTACTAGCAACTCTTTTATCTCCTCTGGTTTTTCTTCTCCATGCTTGAAGTCTCCAACCTTCTTAAGAACCAAGGTATACCACATGTTCTCATGTCTCAATCCATCAATAAATATCCATCCATCAACCAAACAAATTCTAGTACTCGTACAAACCTCAACTTTAGGAACATCCTCCAATGGTAACAAAGTCTACTTCATTCCTTTAGCAACAATGGTATATGTGTTCCTATTTCCATCATGAATGACATGTATATCATACAGCCAATGCCTTCCTAACAAAACATGGTATACATCCATAGGCATGATATCACACAAAACTTCATCATGATAATTTCCTATCTTCATTTTCACAAAACATTGTTCGCTTACAGTATCTTATGCTCATCTTGAATCCATGCTATTTGATAGGGATTCAGGTTTTTCAATCTTTCCAACTTCAATTTGGTCACCATTTCTTTAGAAACTATGTTCTTAGAGCTTCCACTATCAATAATCACTCTACAACATTTACGAGCTACCTTGCATCTGGTTCGGAACAAATTCTTTCTCTACAATGGTTCCTACTCCATCTCACTTTGACACAGTACTCTTTGTTCACCAACACTTCTCCCTCTTCTGGTTTATTAGATGATATGACATGATCCTCCTCAAAAAAGGTTGTTCTCCTAATATTCTTTATATTTTTTCTTGTCTCTCCCTGATTACACTCAAATACTTTATGTCCTTCACCACACTTAAAACAAGTTCCTCTAAATACTCTTTTCTCCTATCTTCTATCATATTTTTCTGTAATCCTTATTTTGAAAACCACCATATCCTCCTCTCTGATAAGAGTTTCCATCATCTTTATGGTATGAATTATCATTCTTACTAACTTCCTTATCTTTATTCTGATTTGTAAAAGATACTCTTTCTCCTCTAGTAAAAATTCCTCCTCTCTAAAATCTTCCACCTCTTCCTCTTTGTCTCTGCTCATGTCTTTTATTCAACTTCTCTTCTGCTTTTAGGGCATATTGATAGGCCTCCTCCACACTTAGTAACTTGATCAAACTGATCTCATCTTGTATAGATAGCCTCAAACCATTCACATATTTGGCTACTTTCTCGATCTCATCCTTTGAATGTCCAAATCTGATATTCAAATTGTAGAACTCCTCATTATACTCTATCACACTTTCCTCCTTCTCCTTTAAATTCTACAAATTTTGAAACAAACTAATCTGATAGTCTACATGCATGAAATTTTCTTTTAACTTATTCACCATCTGATCCCATGATTTGATCTTCTCCTTTCCTCTTCTTTGCCTATCTATTTTCAAATGTTCCACCCAAAGGGATGCATGTCCTTTCAACTTTTTATAAGAAAATTTAACCTTCTTATCTTCTGTGGTTCCTTCAAAATCAAAGTACTTCTCCATCTCTATTACCCAATCAAGGAATTCATTTAAATCCAACTTGCCACTATAATCTGATGGATTGAAATGTGGTCTACTATTTACTCTAGTTAGGGCTCTTATGAACCTCTCTTCTCCTTGATCAAGGCTAGGTTGATCATCTCTTTCCATTTCTTCTTGTTCTTCTACCTCTTCATCACTCACATCATCAACTAGTAGACCTCTCCTCTGGACCATTTCGATTGCTTCTAATCTAGCAATAATTCCTCTCAACATCTCAATTATAGTTGGGTCTATATTTCCATGCACTCCATTTCCTCTACCATTTCTTCTTCCTTCCATGTTTACACAAGTCCTTTGCACTTGCAGGTTGAATCCTCAGTTTTCCATCCCACAAAAAATCTTTAACAAGACTTCACAAACTCTAATGATCTCTCACGAAACAAATCTCACTTTGATACCAATTTGGTGCAGTCATGGTAGGATGGTCCTCAAAATAGAACAATCCAAACCATGCAAAAAGAGTCACACAACATAAGCAACATAGAATGTGGAAGAAGAGGAAGATTTTGACATTCTCATTAACATAAATTTTGATTACAATCGACTAAAAAAATCCAAGCTTATAGATTAGGATCATAGGCCTGATACAACATGCTCTAAAATACAGTCTTCCTACATGCTCCTTAATGAAAGCGAAAATCCTATAGATCAAAATCTATACTCTTCTTCTTATTCTTGATTTCCATCCTAATGATCTCTTACAATGTTTTTATATCATATCCGAGATCTAGAAACATTTGTGTCAGCCAAAGATCGTTACAATCTTCGATGAAGGAAACATAATGTGTGCATGAATAGGTTGGCCTCAAATCTGAATTTCTCCATGGAAGGTGCATATGATGAAGTGTGGACCTAAAATTAAGGTTGCAGACACTCCAGAGAACAATTTGAAACACCTCGCAAGGATCCACAAGTGATCAAACTAGTCATTAGGTTTGAAATTATTTCATGGCCAGTTCCAAAAATTGTCACTTAATCCGAAAATAATAACTTATTGGAAAATGATATAATTGAGCTGAAAACTTGGAATAAGGAAAATGAACATGTCCACAATGAAAACATAGATCCACAAGGTCTAGTGAACATGATGAAATACCAAATCTAACAAATTGAACAGGAACAAGAACTGATCAAGAACAGAACTGAATGAAAATATTTTTTGGTTGATGCAAGATTTATAAGAACCAAGGATGCTACTGCATCATCTACTTCTGTGAGGTTGATTTTTCCCAAAATCAAGCTCACTAAAGTGGGGGAAAAATGTAATGTCGTAGAATTGCACCTAGGGGCAATTCCACATTTTTGCATCTTGCCTAGAATTTATGACACCTTAGATACATTAATGAAAACATCCCATGAGCTAGATTTTCACGATTCTGACTCCATGCAAATAGATGGTGAAATGGTAGAAGCCTGGCAAAGTGTTTTCTAAAAATCTAGGCTCTGGAGGCCTATGCAGTGCATGGATGGACCCACATGGTGTGCTAGCATCCCGGTGATTTTTTGAGTTTGAAATGATGAACCCAAAATCTTGACCCTTGTGACACATGTCTTGGTGGTTAGGTCTCTGATGTAACGGCTTTGTTCCACCTTTGCATGCATGAAAACCCCTTTTAGGCTCTCATTTTGGGGTTGGAATTCATCAATTGAAGGACTACAACTACTTTTCTCTAGTCTTTGGTAATCTTCATCCTTGATAGCAACACTTCTATTGGCAAAGCAATGTCGGACTGAGGTCCCTCTAGTAGCTACAACTCTCAAGCAAGCACTCGGTGGTGTGCTTGTGTACTCTAGAGATGATCTTGACCCATGGGTAATGCTCTCTCTCTTTCTCTCACTCTTTTTTACTAATTCACTTACTACTTTGTGGTGCAGGCTCTACTCCAAAGTAGGATTTTCTTTCACCACTCACTTTGTTTATTTCATTTACAATATTTTCTAAACTTGGTTATCCATGGAGGTTGGAACACTAAAATAGGGGTTTGACTAAGGCAAACCCCTATACAACCCCAAACTTTTCCCCTTGATCTTCTGTGTGTAGGTTGTGAACTGAAGCTTGGAGAAAAGATCTGAACACACAATAAAAGGTAATCTCCCTTCAAGATCCTCTTGTGTTTTTCCCTAAACTCTAACCTTTGGTCTCCTTATTTTTCCTAACACACCTTTGACTCTAGTTTAGAGGTGAGATTTAGTTCTACCCGCTTGAGCTCCTGAGCTCCTTATAGCTTAGGATGTCAACATGTCTTTTAGATGAAAACACACTATGCTAGTGTCTTGAAATTGTGTTGATGTCCTTTGGCTAGGAGCTCTCTCACCAAAGGTAGAGATCTTGGACTCTTGATCTCTCAGAGTCTAAGGTGACTTTACTATTTTTTATTTGTAAGATTTATCAATCTATTCAAGTTGAGGTGTATAAGGGTAGTTCCTTCCCTGCTGATCTCTTGAGAATAAAGAGACCCATGTGCAGTGAATCCCTCTTATATCACACCCGCAAACCTTCAATAAGTCAACCCCCAAGATTTATGACATGAAGGAAGCCCAAATGTAAGGGGACATCCAGAGGAAAACTAGAAAGTGACTTCATAGGTGCACCACCAAAGAGAAATGTTAATCCACAAATGAAACATGTTAGAAAACAAAAGTAGCCACATAGGCAAACAAGTAGATAGTCATGTTGAAAATCAGACAAATTGAAAGGATTTTAAAGGGTTCCCTTAGGAAACCTTCAAAAGAAGAGGGTTCCACTCAAGGGACACACTATTTGAAAGTGTAAAAGAGGAATTTTTTCTCAAATTAATTCATCATCAAGGAATCCTTTTGAAAGATGTTCACTTCATCAAGGAATTTGAAAAGAAAAAAATTCCCCCCATGAGAGGAAGGCTGAGGCTTCTCCTATAGGAAAATTTTCTCCCTCCTCGAAGGAAAACACTTAAGTTCTTTCTTTGCAAACCCATGATAAAAGAAACATGTTCCGTTAGGGGTCCAAGTTGTGAATGCGATATTTTGAAAAAGGGTGCAAGGATTTTTGAGAAAAGATTCATTGGTAACGAATGTGTTTTCTGCAAATAAAATTATCATGAAAGATATGTTGTAATACATAAAAGGGACAACCCAAGCAAAAAAGAGTGAAAGAGAAAAAGCAACATCATGAACAATAGACAAAGGGGGATCTAGTTTTGTGCGTCTATATTTTCTCATATTTATTTAATTAATAGGTAACCATGATGCAAGGAGAAATATCATCAATCCCCACTAGATCGAGAAGAATGAACGAAAAATAAACAAAAAATTAAAAATTGGTTCAACATGGAAGGGAAGCCTAAATGCCCATAACACTTTGCATCATCCCCAATTTGTCAAAACTCAAGGAACAAACATGGAAGAATGATGATATAGATAGAAGAAGGTTTACGACACAAAATTACTCCTATATCCAAGCACTTGCAAGGGTGACAAGGGCCATCTAGGAACATATAACATAAGCATGGGGTAATACATCACAACACACACACATCTAATCTAAAGACAAAGAAGAGGCCTCCCCCTAACATTCCTTGACAAAGAGGTCATCCGCTTCCCAATATAGATCATTGAAAGGGGAAGGCGGGTGAGCCTATAGTGGTGGAACATTAAGGGGAGGAACTTATAGCCCTCCCAAGACAAGGGCTAAGGAAGAAGATCCTGGAAGGTCTTCTCACTTGACTCTTATGGATCTATGGTCAGCGATTTTGTGAATATCACTGACAAGGTTGAGACCTCATCCAGAGAGTTAAACATTCACTTTGTGGGAGTGTCATGTTGTACCTCAACAGACAAAGAGGATAGTGGTCAAGATCCACCACTTGGCTCACTAAGTGACAAGGGAACAATGACAAATTTAGGGGATGTTGGAGCTAACTCCATCACCAAGATGGAACAAGCTAGCATAGGACCACCTTTTGGAGAACGTAGGATCCCCTTATGCCATCCATTGATGGAAGGGCCAACCTTCACTTCTTGCTTCGTTGAGGGATGTGAACTGCCCATAGATGATGTAAGAGGCACAAAGGACGAGGAGGAGAAAACTGCATCGAACACTAACAAAGTGTTCGGTATGTCCACGGGTTTTGGGAATAGTGGAATTTTTGCAAGGGACATCAAAAGAGGTGGCTCAATTGAGGGAGTGATAAATAACTACACACTTTTAGTGTTAGATGTAACCTCACTCATTGCAGGAGCTAGAAGTAGAACTGAGGTATGTTGAATAGAAGCAAAGAAGAGGAGAGAGGAGAACATAGCAGGAGGCCATAATACAGGGATGGTCAAGTCCTCTTTTTTTTTTTGCAAAGGGACCTACTCAGCCACTAGAGCCTTTCGTTGGTGCTTATGCTCACGCATAAGGAAATTTATATGAATCTTCAAGCTAGAGGCCAAGACTTGTGAAGGGATAGAAGGCTCCTACTTAGATATAGGGGTGTCCATCATAACCATTTCTAGTGGAGGGATGGAATTTTGAATGGGAGTAGGAGGGAGCGATTAAGAAACAATAGGGGGAGTCAACTCTAGTACCTTGGCGGTGGACCTCTTCCCATTTACTACTTTAGGAGAAAGAGTGGTGGAAGACCTTGGAGGTTCAGACATAGAGGATTCCCCTTTGGTACCCTTCCTTCTACCATATTGAACGGGCCTATGATCCATGGGCTAAACAGGAAGCTCAAGCATAGGACACTTTGGATTTTACCAAGCAGGAACCATAGGATTCTCCTGCAAGCATGAAATAGAATCTGATGACACCACAACAGAGCAAGAGGAAGAGGAGGGGCCTTGAGAGCACTTCTCTTCTTATCTTCTATGTTCCTTGGTAGCATGATTGTCATATTTTAAGCAAGCCTTATGCAAGATAACATAAGGAGATGGAGGGTACCTCACCTTAGGTGTTAAGCACCCCTTCTTGTACTTTTGATATGTTTGGTACAAGAGGTCCTTCCTAGGAAAAAGGGGACCGGCGGGTGTAGGCCAAAAGTGATCTAAGGAATAGCTATAATGCACAACTAGTGGTTTATAACCAATTTCATGAATTATGTCACTGAACCCCCATGAATAAACTTTAGATATTTATGCACAACTAGGGGAACTGTGCTCATAGCTACTAGCCAAGGGATTCCAACTTCACTTTCAAGAGTTCAGACACTGAGATTATGTGAAATAGAAAGTTTATAGACTTATTTCCAACAAGAATCAACATGTTGCTACCTAGGGGAGTTACGAAAAGTCTATAATGTGTATGGATGGTGCTTACAAGTGTGTCGTATCCATCTTTATGTAGTAAGTTAATTAGCATAATCTCCTCGATTATAATATTCACCTGGGATGTCATATCAACAAGAAATCCTACTACATTGTTTCCATTGATTCAGACAAGGATATAAAGAGGAGATGGTTCTCTATTAAATCCCATCAATAGGTCCTGTGAGCTAAAGGTTATTCCTAGACCACTACTAATAACTTGTGTAGAGGGGATACGAAAATGCAAGAAAGAGTCCATCATGCACACTAAACAGTATTCTCACAAAGCTCCCAAAAGGTTCACAATCAAATAGTCACCCAACTAAGGCTTTCTTATGCAACACTTATAACACCTCCCAACTATACCTACTAGGGGTTGCAGGTTGTGTTGTAAGGCAAAAATCCTCACAACACTCAAAACTATAATGCTCCTAGAATAAAAGGAAAGGTGCCTTCAACATTTCTAAATGGAACCAAAATGGTTCACGTTAGGTTCACCCAAAATGTAAGAGAGGGGAACGAACCCCATCAAGCCTCCAAGTCATAGAGAACCAAGAGCGAACGAATGCCCTAACTTACCTCAATCTAAAGGGGTGAGGGTTGAGAATGAAGAGAACTATGTAGCACTTTTGTCACTCTTCAGACCCAAGATTTAGTTTTGGGCTAGGCACGCTAATTTTTCAAGTCAGTACTGCACCTCAGAAAGCTCTTTGTCAGAGGATAGTCATGTAGTTATGGGATGACAGTGCAATTTTTTGGTGTTTGTACAACTAGAAATAGAAAGTACAATAAAAACTACAAAAAACTTACTGATAACCTAGCTAGTTGATCTAGATGGAAAAATAGAACTAGCATATATATATTATTTTAATAATATATATAAAATACACAAAGAGATATCTTTTTTGAGGTGTCTATTTTTAGTAAATTTTCTCATAAAAGTACAATAGATGCTTCAAGAAGGATATCTCTCGGCATATTTTATATATATTATTAAAATAATATATATATGCTAGTAGCATTCATAGCTAGACATGGATGACAATTATTATTGTTAGGATTAGAATTTGGGTTAGGATCAGAGATAATAATAGGATTAAGGATAGGATTATAATTATGGCTAGGGTTTGAGATAAAATTAGGATTAGCATTGTGGTTAGTGCTAGGGTTAGATATTTAGGTTAGGGTGAAGGTTATGGTTTTAGGGTTAGCATTATGATTAAGATCTAACCCTAACCCTAATTGAAACCCTAAACCTAATACTAATACTTACATTAAATTTAACCCTAACCCTAATTGAAACCCTAACTATAAATAAACCTTGACCCTAACCCTAGCCTTAGTTGAACCTAACACCAACCCTGATTAAATCCTAATATTGACCTAACCAACCCAAAACCTAACCCCAAGCGTTAATTTAAAATTGTAAGGCTAACCCTAAATATTAATCCTAACCCTAACCCTAATCAATAACCCTTATCCTAACCTTGAGATATCCTAACACAAACCCCAATCCTAACCCTAATATTTAACCTATCTCTAACCCTAATCCTAAGCCCAAACCTAATCCTAACACTAACCCCAACCCTAATCATAATTCTAATCCTACTTTAATCCTAACCATTATTAAATCTTAAACCAGATTGAACCCTAACCCTGACCTTGATTGAATGCTAGTCCTAATTGAACCTTGAAACTAACTCTAATCCTAATTGAACCCTAGCCCTAATTGAACTCTAACCTAAAATCAAAACCCTAATTAAATAGTAACCCTATTTATTTACCCCAACCCTTATCCTTATCCCAAGTTATATCATAGAACCCTAGCCCTAATTGAATCCTAATAATAATTCAAAGTGAACCCTCACCTTAACCTTACTTGTAACCCTAATTGAACCCTAACTCTAACAACAAACCTAATTAAATCATAACCTTAACCAAACCTTAACCCTAAACCTAACACTAATTGAACCCTAATCGTAACCATAAATGAACCCTAATTCTAATCTTAATTCCAACAATAGGTAAACTATAATCTCAACCCTAACTCTAATTGAACCCTAAGCCTAATTGAATGCTTATTGAGTGTTACCTTAATTAAACTTTAACCCTACCCCTAATTAAACCCTTTTCATAGTTACCCTAATTGAATCTTAACCCTAACTCTAATCTTAATTGAACCCTAACCCGAACTCAAAACCCTAATTGAATAATAACCCTAATTGAATAGTAACCCTATTAAAACACCAAACCTTATCCTAACGTTAATCTAACCAACCCAAAACCTAACCCCAAGCATTATTTTAAAATTGTAAGGCTAACCCTAACCCTAATCAATAACTCTTATCCTAACCTTCAGATATCTTAACACAAAGCCCAACCCAAATCCTAACCCTAACCCTAACCCTAACCCTAATCCTAATCCTAATCCTAATCCTAACCCTATCACTTAACCTAACCCCAAGCATAACCCTAATCCTAACAAAAACCTCAAATGCAATCATAATTATATCTTTAACTCTAATCATAACCCTAATTCCGACCCGATTTCTAATCATAACCCTAACCCTAATCTTTACCCTATTGCTAACCCTGATCCTTGTTGGGAAATCATGTCTCAACTTCTAGTTTTGGGCCTAAGACAAAAGAACTTCATGAAAAAAATTCATTATTTCTACCTTTACCACTTTACCACGGTGGTCTATCTTAGCCTTGGTGGTACCACGGTGAAGGCTTGGCGGTTACTACCTTACCGCGCATGGTGACTCACCTCACCATGGTGGCCATGGTAGGTGGCTAGCGATCTGCGGTGACTACTTACCACTGTACCATGGGCAGTGGTCTGACTAACCACGATGGCCGTGGTAAACTGCTAGTAGTAAGGCTGGTGGTCTACCAGACCACCACTGCCTTACCGCGGTTGGCGAGGGCGCTCACCGCGGTGGCCATGATAAAGCCACCAATGGTGAACCTAGCGACTACCGCCTCACTGTGGGCAGTGAGTTTTCTCACCATAGTGGCCATGATGAGACCACTGGCGGTCTGCCAGGCAGTCACCGCCCTACCGCGGGGTGGCCTGGCGGCCTCTGCGGTAGCATGGTATGACCATGTGCGGTCTATCTGACAATTACCGCCACACCTCGGTAAGAAAAGTTGAGCCCAATGGTAGCGTGGGGAAGGGCAAGGAGAGCTCAAGTGAGCTCACCGCCATACCACGATGGGTGTGAGAGATCAGTGTAGTGGTGTGGTAGAAGATAAGAATGAGCTCGGAGCTCAATCAACTGAGCTTGACGGAGATAGGTCAAAAATCAGAGTGATAGGCAAATAAAAGGGTGGACATGTTGCTCAGTCCCAGACTTCTGATTGGAAGAATGCCAAAGTGATAAAAGCATTTAATACTTGAGTTGTTCAGTTGATGAACATGATCTGATATGGGCAATGACTTTATTGCCTAGATGGGCTGATGCAAAGAAGATCTGATAGTGGAGATCAATTTCTTGATTGGGCGACCAGTGCATCAATAAGTCAGGAGATTGGTTGGAATGTTTAATGTGATGTATGACTTATCAGTCGAATATATTATTATATATGAAAACCAAAAAGGTGATGGCTTGTGTAGTTGATGTAAGTCAAGGTGAATCTTGTAAGATAATGAGAAGTAACTCGAAATTTGTAAAAATTTGTAATTATTCATTGTATGTTGAATATAGCATTGTAATAGTGAGTGTAGAACTCGAGTGCTGATGTGAGCTGATCAAAGAGTGAAGACTCAAGTCTTTGTATGTAATTTGTTTATTACTGTAATATAATTTGTCTTTGCTTGGTGTGGTGGGTTTTTTACCTGAAAAGGTTTTCGCACGTAAATACCTGTGTCAAATATATATTATTAAATATATATATGCTAGTAGCAGTCGCGACACATGTTATTTCTTAATTAAATTAATTTTATATTTATATATTTAATATTTATTTATTATAATAATTCATTTATTATAATAATTAATATATTATAATATGATAGTATAATATTTGTAATTCAATTTAAAAAAATAATATATATAGTTTAATATTTAAATATATTTTTAGTATATTTATAATATTATAGTAAAAAAATATTATATCATCAATATTCGGTTATGATTGGGATTAGGGTTAATATTAGGATGAAAGAAAAAAAATTCATCAAAATTATGTGTAGGGTTATCATCAAGATTAGCTTAGGATTAGGGTTCAGGTTACCATGAGGATTAGGGTTCCAATTAGGTTTAGGGTTAATAGATAGGGTTAGGGTTGGGGTAATAATTGGGGTTAAGGTTATTAGGATTAGGGTTATAGTTATGTTTTAGATCAAGTTTAGGGTTAAGATTATGGTTAGGTTGGGGTTAAGAGATATAGTTAGACTTAGGGCTCAAGTTAGGATTAGGGCTAGACATATAGTTAGGGTTAGGGTTAAGATATATAGTTAGGGTTAGAAATACGGTTAACATGAGGATTAGGGTTGCAATCAGGTTTAGGATCAAGGTTAGGGTTAATAGATATAGTTAGGGTTGGGGTAATAATTGGGGTTAAGGTTATCAAGATTAGGGTTATAGTTATGTTTTAGATCAAGTTTAGTGTTAGGATCAATTAGGGTTAATGTTATAGTTAAATGTCATCTCAAATAAATGTTGTTTAATAATATTTTAACCCATAACTCTAAATGAACCCTAGTCCTAACTGTAACATTAACTAAACCCAAACCCTAAATAAACCCTAACCCTAATCCTAAATCCTAACTCTAATCCTAAATCCTAACTCTAACCAAATCTTACCTCTAATTTAATGCTAATTAAATGCTACCCCTAATTGAATACTAATTGAAACTTATCTGTAATTAAATTCTAAGTGTAATTTTACTTTAACCCTACTTGAATCTTAACCCTAATTGTACCATAACCCTAGCTCTAATTGAATTGTACCTCTAATTAAACTATAACCCTAAAAATGACCCTTACCCTCATTGAACCCTAACCCTAACCTTAACACTAATTGAACCTTAACTTTAACATTAACCCTAATAATGCACATATTAAATCATAACCCTATCTAAATTGTATCCCTAACCTTGAGGCTAACCCTAACCCTAAGTGAACACTAACCCTAATCAAACTATATCCATATTCGATCTGTAATCCTAAACCTAACCTTAATTGAAACCTAACCCTTATTAAATGCTAACCCTTGAATTGAATCCTAATTGAATTCAAGGGTTAGATTTAATAAGAGTTAGGTGTCAATTAAGGTTATATATAATTGAAAGTTAATCAAACCCTAACCCTAACCTTCAATGAACACTAACCCTAATTAAACTTTAAGAATACTTGAATCCTAGCCCTAACTTTGACCTTAATTGAATCCTAGACCTAATTAAACTGTAACAATAATTGAATCCTAACCTTAACCCTTATCAAACTATAACATTTATCAAACCCTAATCTAAAATTAAACCCTTACCCTTGAATTAAATCCTAATTGAATCATAACCATAAAACCCTAGTTATCACCAAGCTTAATCTTTGAATCATAATTATACCCAAAACCCAATCCTAATTGAACCCTAATTTAATTGTTAGGGTTAGAAATATGGTTAACATTAGGATGAGGGTTAGGGTTTACATCAAAATTAGGGTTAGGATTAGGATTAGAATTAGGATTATATTTACATTTAGGGTCAAGCTTAGGGTTAAAATATATAGTTAGGGTTATTTATTATCTTAACCTTTACATTAGTAAATTAATATACTTTTTAGGGTGGTGTTTCAGATGTGGGTAACTTGAACCCTAATAACCCTAATTGCACGCAATAGTTTTATTTTTCTAGATTAGCTTAGGATTAGGGTTTGTGTTAGCATGGGGATTAGGGTTAAAATTAGGTTTAGGGTTAATAGATATAGTTAGGGTTGGGGTAATAATTAGAGTTAAGGTTATCAGGATTAGGGTTATAGTTATGTTTTGTATCAAGTTTAGGGTGAGGATCAATTAGGGTTAATGCTATAGTTAAATGTCATCTCAAATAAATGTTGTTTAATAATGTTTTAACCCATAATCCTAAATGAACCCTAGTCTTAATCGTAACATTAACTAAACCCAAACCCTAATTAAACCCTAACCCTAATCCTAAATCGTAACTCTAATTAAATCTTACCCCTAATTTAATGTTAATTATACCCTACCCCTAATTGAATACTAATTGAAACTTATCCCTAATTAAATTCTAAGTGTAATTTTACTCTAACCCTAATTATACCATAACGCTAGCTCTAATTGAATTGTACCTCTAATTAAACTATAATCCTAACAATAACCCTTACCCTCATTGAACCCTAACCCTAACCTTAACACTAATTGAACCTTAACTTTAACATTAACCGTAATTGTGCCCTTATCAAATTATAACCCTAATTAGATCGTAACCCTAACCTTGAGGCTAACCCTAACCCTAAGTGAACACTAACCCTAATAAAACTATCCATAATTGATTTGTAATCTTAAACCTAACCCTTATTAAACACTAACCCTTGAATTGAATCCTAATTGACTTCAAGGGTCAGGTTTAATAAGAGTTAGGTGTCAATTAAGTTTATATTTAATTGAAAGTTAATCAAACCCTAACCCTAACATTCAGTAAACACTAACCTTAATTAAACTCTAACCCTAAATCTAATTAAAATGTAAGAATACTTGAATCCTAGCCTTAATTTTGACCTTAATTGAATCCTAATCCTAATTAAACTCTAACAATAATTGAACCCTAACCTTAACTCTTATCAAACTGTAACCTTTATCAAACCCTAATCTAAATTAAACCCTTATTAAACCCTTACCCTTGAATTAAATCCTAATTGACTTAACCATAAAACCCTAGTTATCACCAAGCTTTATCTTAGAATCATAATTATACCCAAAACTTAATCCTAATTGAACCCTAATTGAATCATAATCCTAACCTTGATGATTACCCTATCTGAAGCCCAAACTTGTTCCTAACACCAAGCTTTATTCTAAAATCTTAACCCAAATTGAATGTTAATTAAACCCTAACCATAACCATAATTGAACACTAACCCTAATTAAACTCTGACACTAAATCTAATTAAACTCTAAGAAAACTTGAATCGTAGCTATAACTTTGACCTTAATTGAATCGTAACCCTAATTAAACTATAACAATAATTGAAGCCTAATCTTAGGCCTTATCAAACCCCAATCTAAATTATGCCCTAATGGTATAACCTTAATTATAATATGGATGATTTTTCTTGTATGAAATGTTTTCAATTGTTAAATATTTTTAGGTTTTAAATATTTTAATTTAGAGACACATTTTTAGATGTAATAGTAAATTTAAGATATTTTTCTTTTATTTAATTTTCTAATATTAAGCACATTAATTTTTATATGCATTAGTAAATTTAAGAAAGTTATTTCATACTTAATTTTTTTAATTTTAGAAATAACTTTAACATATTCTTTTATATCATATCTTTATTAATAATTATTACTTTTTGTTAAAAAATTAGTTAAATAAATTTATATAAAAACTTAAAGGATATGTTGTTTTTAAAATATCTTGAATATTTTTTAATTTAAAGTATATTAATTTAAAAAATAATTTTATATGAAATAATAAATTTATAATATTTCTTTTGCACTTAATTTTCTAAAATTTAGAAACTTCTTTTCGTGTCTAATTTAAGAACTACTTTTATATGAAATATAGTAAATTTATATTTCTTTTTTCAATTGATTTTCTAAAATTTAGAAAAAATTTAAGTCTAATTTGAAAAATTCTTTTGTATGAAATAATAAATTTAGAATATTTCTTTTTCACTTAATTTTCTAAACTTTAGAAACTTATTTTTTGTGTCTAATTTAAAAACTACTTTTATATGAAATATAGTAAATCTAGATTTTTTTTTCAATTGATTTTCTAAAATTTAGAAATTTTTGAAGTCTAATTTGAAAAATTCTTTTGTATGAAATAATAAATTTAGAATATTTCTTTTTCACTTAATTTTCTAAAATTTAGAAACTTTTTTTATATATCTAATTTAAAAACTACTTTTATATGAAATAGTAAATTTAGAATATTTATTTTGGAATTAATTTACTAAAATTTAGAAAAAAAAATTACATCTAATTTAGAAACTACTTAGATATGAAATTTATAAATTTAGAATATTTCTTTTAGACTTGATTTTCTAAAATTTAGAAACCTCTTTTTACATCTAATTTAAAAACTACTTTTATATAAAATATCAAATTTAGAATATTTCTTTTGCATTTGATTTTCTAAAATTAGAAACTTCTGTTTGGGTCAAATTTTAAAACTAATTTTATATGAAATAGTGAATTTAAAATATTTCTTTTACATTTGATTTTCTAAAATTTAGATACTTCTTTTTATGTATAATTTAAAAACTACTTATATAAAATTTGGAAACTTATTTTATAATTGTAAATTCACACTTGATTAAAATGTTATTTTTTACTGTGTAGCTAGGAACTGAGAAATTTTTTTCAATCTTTCCTTATATCAACATTTAAAATTAATGAAAAAATAGAAACAATATTCAATCTTTCTTGATTGAGGAGAAAATAACAATCATTATTTTTCTCAAATTCCTTAAATCTCCTCCAAATCATATCAATATTCTGTTAAAAAATAAAACCTTGATATTTGAAATA
Organism: Sequoiadendron giganteum; assembly: GCA_007115665.2. Lineage (NCBI taxonomy): Eukaryota > Viridiplantae > Streptophyta > Pinopsida > Cupressales > Cupressaceae > Sequoiadendron > Sequoiadendron giganteum. The sequence goes on along the minus strand of CM021102.1, from coordinate 365,437,270 downwards.
GGTAAGAAACAATTTTCAATCTGTCCTTATAACAACATTTAAAATTAACGAAATTTTTTTTCTCAAATTCCTTAATTCTCCTCCAAATCATATCAATATTTTGTTAAAAAAATAAAACCCTAATATTAGAAAATATCTTCAATCTCCTACGATATCAATATTCTGTTAAAAAGTAAGAATAAAAATTCTTCAATCTCCTCTACCGTGGGTTTGAATCCTCATTCATAAGTTGTCCATGACCATCTAAAAATAAATATATATTAGGATAAAGAAAAAAAAATGTAATTCTCCAAGACAAATGCCTAGATTTTTATCATGAGAATGAAAATAATCAAACTCATCATCATTTTCACATCACTGGAGGATACCCAAGTCTACGCATACCCAACTGGAGGATACCCTGTTTACATACAAAGATAAAGCCATAAAACTACAAAGACTGACAATGGAAAAGATTGAACACAAAAACCCAGAAAAAATAAACTAATCTAAACTTCTCCAAACATATCGCTGGACAATGGATCCATAAAAAAAAAATTTGTGCCAAACCCTAGCTTCGTTTTGCTCTCCTCCTCCACGATTATTCTTTGCAGATCCTCGCTTCATACCAGAAAATGCATATATCAAGACACCCTATCATTGAACAGAGTTGTGCTGAGGTATCTGCAAGCTCCTCCTGCATACAAATCCAACATCTGCATTAGAATTTGCAACATTTTGAACAAAAAGCTGAAATTTGAACTGGTAATTACAACAAATGAAGTTACCATAGTGCAAGAGTCATCACTACCTCCATAGAAGGTCGCATGGGTGCTAATCCATCCCCCACTACTATCAACGACTGCTTGAATGATTATAAATTCGTCTTGTGGAAGTTGAATATTCACAAATGTGTTTTGAGCATGTATGGAAGATTTTTCGTTGCATGCAGCAAAATTAAATATTTACAATATTTAATTAAGTGAGGTGTTGGATAATTTAGAAGAATATTGCATAATTCAAATTTAAACATTCAAGCTATTAGAAATGAAATGATAATTAAATAAATAAATCATGAAATTTATTTAGTTTAATTAAGAAAAAAATAATAATAATTAAATAAACTTATTTATTTAATTAAATTAGAAAAATTGGAAAAATGAACAATATAAATAAATAATTTATTTATTTATATGTAGAAGACTTTAGAATATTAATTAAATAATTCATATTTAATTAATTAATAAGTTTGATTGATCATGACTATTTTTAGATGTGTAAGCGAATATTTTTACCATGAAGATTGCCCCAAAGAAAATATAGCTTTCTGCAATTATGTGTGAGCATTGAAAGTTTTCCATAGATTTTCTTTGGAATGTCTTGCTTTAAAAAGCGTAAAGAAAACATCCCATTAGAAATAAGGCAGGGTGGCAGAAAACAAATATTTTTAGGATGAAGTTTCCTCGATTATAGAGCGGTGTGAGGTGATGTAAAGAAAACTGATTTTAAAAGATGTTTGCTGCCAAATCCTCTCGTGATTCTATTCGCGTCCGGACTGCCACTTTCACTGTATGTGATTCTATTCGCGTCAAACATAAGTTCTACATAACAGTCATTTAATGTTTTGCAACTTTTTAAGAGGAAAAATGACTAATTATTTGAGGTTCACATTCCTTGATGTTTTCCAAGGCTTTACCTCCATCGGAGTTCTCGGATATTCTCATGGCTATCAGTTTGACATGATTTACGTGTCTCTGCCAGCTTGCTATTTCCATATAATGCTTTCGTGGGCACACAAGTAAGTATCTTGATTTTGAATTCATGTACTGTAAATGTGTACGTCACTATCACTAAAATCCTTTTCAATTTTTCTCACTATCAGTTCTCGACTTCCCTTGTTGGAAAATCGGTGTTACAATAATCTTGTATATGATTATTTAATTACGTCTAAGAGGCATTTTCAGTTAGAGAATGAGGTCATTGACTGGTGTAAATAAAATAAATAAACACATAATCCTTATCCGATTCTCATAAGGGGAAACTTTCTAATTTATTTGAAGAAAACAAATATTTTTTAATTTAAAGCTGGCAGATTCAGTTTTTTGTTTGCATATACATTCATTTTTTTGGTTTTCAATTATCATTATTCATTTTTTTCATAGTTTGTATGTGCATGTTACCAAAAAAGGTAGATAAACTCATAATAATTTTATAGTTCAAAGAAAATGTTTTCTAATTGTTACAATAGAAAAAATATCCCTTTACTTTTCCTTACTGGTTTGGGCCCTCCTTGTTAGACTGAGTTTAATATTGCCTTGATTTAGTATTGTAATGTGTTTGACACATTCACATTAGGTCTTCAGTCCTAGTGAACTAAACAAACTTAATCATGCCTTATCTAGAGTGTTGTAAAGTGTTGTAACACACTTTCACACTTTTCTAAGGTTTTCATATATAATTGGGCTTCTTTATGCTTTAATTGGTCTTATTTTGCATCGACAAGCCTCATTTAATGCATCTTTTGAAAGATAATACTGAAATAAATTAACATCCAATCATAATTCAAGTGTTTTTAGGTTGTGTCACCTAGATTTAGTGATCTAGGACTCATACGCCACCTTAGGTTTTTGGGTCTCGATCTATATTTTTCACCTTTCTACACATTTTGTAAGATTGTTCCATAATTTATGCCTAATGGGACTCATACACCACTTTTGAGTGTATGAGTCCCATGTGGCCCAAAATTAAATTTAATTCAAATACTTCACTAGATTTTATTCTCCTAGATCTGATGTCTACTTGTAGTGTTGTAATTTCAAGATTTTTTACATAATTAATCCTGAAATTACAACACTACAAGCAAACATCAGATCTAGGAGAATTCAAATGTTTACAAGAGAATTCAAGAGCATTCAAAGGCAAATTATCAAATGTTTTAGAGCATTATTCAAGCATCAAGCATCATGTCAAAGTCATTATGCATCATGTTTATTTTTGAGCTAACAACTGTGATGTTTGTTTTATATTCAAGCAAGATTCAAGATCTACAACCATTGGAGCCATCTTATGCATGTTTACAACACTTTATTGGTAGGGTTTGTTGAGTTGTAACATTGCATGTTGTTCATTCATCATTGTCCATTCTTATTTCATTTCATTTCAAGGTTTGATTACCAAAATAGATTGTGATCAAGGAAAACCCCTTTCTACTAACAAAGACAACATTTTCCCCTCTCTTTGGTGTGTGATTTGTAGATCTATGTTGAAGACACATTGAAGAGAAAGTTTGGAGAAAGTTGTCAAAGTGTTTAAAATTGTCAAAGTTGTAACCTTGCATTGAATACTATTGGAAAACTTCTATATGTTGTAAATGAGAACTTCAAATCTAAAAATCAATCAGAAATGGCATACCATATATTGAGGAGCATATTCATACTTTGAAGTTACTAAAAACCCTAAATGGACTGATATGCCAATCCTAGTGTATGAGTCTCAGTTTGGTCAAATTTGCAATTTTTTAGAAGTTCCAATCACCCTTTTACCAAATTTTAGTTTCTGGGCCCAAAAACCCTAATTTGGGACTAAATAATCTAGACTGGTGTGTCAGTCCTAATAGTCTTTAAAATTAATGTTTTCAGAATTTCAAGCCTTCATCCAATATTTTTTAGGTTTCTAGGTGCACACATTTCATCTCTCAGCTTTTTGTTTTGTTTTACATGCTTTTCTAGGTCATTTAGTGAAATATTACATTTTGTTAGGTTTAAGCATTAGGTCTTGCATTTTATTTGTCTTTCCAGGCCCAATTTTGGTGGTGAACCCCTCTTTAGTTTATAATCAGACCCTAGGACAACCCTATTGAAAGATATCTTTCTCCCTTGCACGCCTTAGATTGAGATCTCTAGGGTTTTCCTTCAATGAAATAATTGGGAAGTTTGTTTACTCTATGTCCTAAACCATAAGGAAAAAAATCCAATAGTATTTTGTTTCATTTTGGTGAACCTTCATTTAGAACATCATAATTTAGAGTTGGATTGCATCATCATCCTAGATCTTTCTTGCATTAACATTGCATTAGGGCTTGCATTAGTTAATTGGTATTCTACAATTTCAAAATTTTGCATTAGTGAAAGTGAATATAGGTTGCATTTTTGCATCTAAAATTATTGAAAATCATATATAATCAGTATTTTCATTTATTTTATAGATCATACAACATAAAAATCTTAAAAATCACTTGAAATTTTCTAAAAATTAAAAAAAAAACCTTCACTAGGACTCATATGCCCTTCTGGGCAATTTAGACCTAGTGCAGATTTTGAATTGCATTTTACAAAATTAAATTCTCTATTTATTTGCTCTTGTTTTCTGTTGATAACTTTCTATTTTAGTTTATAGAGTTTGTATTATAATCATTACATTGCATTTATCTTTATTTGTATTTGCATTTAGTATCCCTTGCATGAGCATTCCTACTTGGTGTCCTATTTCTAATACTATAGTGAGATGAAGTTTGAGACTCATTTCATCTCATGATAGCACAATCATAATGGATCTTGGGTTGTCTAGCTCTTTCACTCCTAGTATTGACACTAGTTCACTAGGTATGGACCATACCCTTAACAATTCATTTCCTTCAAATAGTGTAACACATGTTGAAATAATGGTTTCTAGTGTTCCACAAGAAAACATAATCCAAATCCATGAATATTTAGAAAACTTACAACATCAAGTGAGCAATGATAACATTTCAAATACTTCCATCCCAACCATAGATAGCATTCATCACATGCTTGAAAGTGAAGACAAACTTGACCTCGTGCATAACATAGTTCAGATCTTTGGAAAACACCTTACCTCAACCACTAGTAGTCCTTTATCTATGAATAATGCCACAAGAAAAGGAAGCATTAAAATTCCCCCCCCACAACAATTGCATCCATTCATACCTATACCAACCCTCAAGTTACAACAATAATGCAACCGAATAGTAATGTGATTCATTCCTTGGGTATTTCTGCTAACATCCCTAGTACCTTTGTGGCATCACACGTGATATCTCTAACCAACTTACCACCTATAATAATTCCATTAATCTTTCCCTCAAACACATACACCCCTTCACCTTTTTCACCTCCATCACATAATACAAGCAATGACCCTCTCATAAATCAACTTTTGTAAATTGTTTCATCCCTTCAAAATCATGTTTCCACAATCAACCAAAATCAAAATGGCCCACCTACATATTATGTCAAAAGTAGCCCCATATCATTGGTGATATTGCAAACAGTGATGCCACAAGGTGTAGAGGTGCCTAGATTCAAGAAATATGGGGGAAAGGGGGTCCTTATAACCATATTTCCACTTATACTACCTTATGTAGTGATTTTATTCTTGACAATTAACTATTGGCTAAGCTTTTCCCTAGGTACTTGAAAGATACCGCCTCTAATGGTTCTCTTTGTTAACACAACTGAATTCATTCATTCAATTAACTTGTTGAGACATTTATCAACCATTTCCAAGTGCATATGACTCCTATGATGACCTTGGCCAATTTCATGAGATTTAAGCAAAAAGAAGAAGAAATACCGAGTTTATCTCGTTCTACTAATTGCTTTATTCCCAAATCGATATCAAGGTTCTTGACCCTCACCTTGAAAATATGTTCATAAAAAAATTACAAAGTAAGATACAAGATAAAATTAGCATGATGAAATTCACCTCCTTCATTCACTTATGTATTTCCCTCCATGATTATCAAAATTCAATTAGTAGTTGTAATGCAAAATCCATCTCTAGCCGAGCTGACAAGTTTGAGTTTGCAAATCAAAACAATTCTCAACCTTTTATAAAAAAAAAAAGGATTCCTTCAATTGAACCCCCGTCAACAAACAACTCAAAATGTCAATAACCAAGTAGTTGTTGTTATAGCAGTTATACCCTTTAGCTATGAGGGATCGACAAGGAAATTCACTCTCTTACTCGATACCCTTCACAGCACAATGTCACAACTCTTAGAACAAAATATGATTACCTTACCCCCAACCAAAACACCCAATCCTAATAAACCATTAGATGCAAACTATAGACCAAATTCTTACTGCCATTATCATAGACAAAATTGACACAATACATAACATGGCATGTGTCTTAAACATCTTGTGCAAGACCTCATTGATTTCAATCAGCTTTCTATTAGAGATGTTAGTGATAAAGGAAATAAGGTTTTTTCCCCTCCTATCCAAAACTTACAAATCTTTACCAACCCTATGCCTAATCATAACATTTCATTTGTCAAAGTTAGCAAAACTACAAAGAATGATGCGATGAATTATATTATGGATGATGATAAAAATGATATTGATCCTATGGAGGATATGGTAGGAGTTATAGACATTATTTCCTATAAGGGCCAAAATATAAGGCCTCTTGAGATTGCCTTCTCCTCAAAATATATACTTAAACATGCACCTAGTGGTCCTCTTTACATAGCCAACTGAGTCTATGACAAACCCACTAATGGGATATTAATAGATGTTGTCTATGGATTGAATGTGATCACCAAGGAATTCATACTTCTGCATGAACTCTATCAAGATATATATGATAAACTAAAAAGTATGGATCAAGATGCATAATGGTTTTGCTTTCCCTATGATGGGATTGATCATCCTTCCTCTACAAATAGTTCCAAAAAAATTAGATATCTTGCTGGTTATTTTTATGGTAACCAAGCTGATATTTAGAATTACGTATGGATCTTTCCATTTCCAATAATCAACAATCTAAAGGGATTGGCCAACGAATGAGTAAAAGTTGCAAAAATTTCACTCTTGCACTTCGAGCTTTGTGAAACCTGGGAGGGTAATCCCATAATGTATACTCAAGAATTCATCTAACCAATATTTAAATGCATTGTCAATAATAGATAATTCTCATATAACCACTCAACAACATAATATATTGAAAAGATAGGCAATTCTTTTAACAATACTTGATACACTTGGAGCATGAGAACAATCAAACTTAACACAAGTACAATGATAACTCATTCGAAAGATTTGTAAATAAAAATTTATTTGTTGATGAATTGAACCAGAAACTACATTATGAATACCTTACTTGAACCAGTACCTTATCCTAAACACGAAGACAATGATAACCTATGAAACCTAATAACAATCATTTGCATAGCAATATATCTCGCTTCAAGAAACATTGCATTACAATATTCCCATATTCCTTTCTCGACCACCACTTCTTATAGATATCCTAGAATATATTTTTTATGAATCAATAACTTCATTCAAGTGTTTATACTAGTTCTTTGAACTAAATAGAAAGAATGAGATCATAAAACCACTAGAACAATGGAGATGAATAAAACAACCCTTGATTATATTTTTCAAAATTTATAAAACACATACAAAGGTTATGAAAGGAAAGGTGATATTAGCTTCATCTAATTATTTTCCAACTTGTCTTCAAAGACACAAACCCAATCTAGGGTTGGTTCTCTCACAATCACACCTACTTGCTTGTAGGTCTCTTGACACACTTATTCAACTATATATTTCTCTGATGATCTTTTCAAAACTTGGTGCACACAATTTATGAACCCATTATGTTGTGTTTCAACATATCAAACCCTCACATAGGTTTTTTTGGACCAACACACCAAAAACGGACTTATAACGCTGCTCCTAAGCTTAATTAGGCCTCTTTTCCAAAGGATTTCTATGATTCTCTACCACACAAACTCAAAACCCTTCATGAACATGACCAACTAGTCACCAAACTACCAATTCCACCATTGGTTCCTACAAAACACTTCAAATTCTTTCTTTCCTAGACAAAAACTAGTAAATTCTTGCTTGACATTCAAACTTGTCAAGCTAGACACGTGCTAATTAACCTTCAACAATATCACCCTAACCTAAAAACCTAAAAAACTCTAAAAAAAATCCTAATAGGCCCATTCCACCAATTCTTAGATCTAACCTACACTGGAATGGCCTAGTATTTCATTTTTCCAACAGACCCTAGAAAACCCTATGCAATCGACCAACCTATAGAAATACTACTTTATCTCCTATAAATCTTGATGTAAACCTCTATAAATAGATTCACATTAATTATAGACTGTACAAAAACATACATGTTTAGAATTTATAAGAAAACTCATAAATCTCACATAAAACATAGCAATATTGATTTCTTCCTTCAAAACTTCTTCAAGCGAAACTACCTTGATGATGCTAGAGGCTATTTACACATGTTTTTATCTCATACAAATTTTTTCTAACCATAATTTGAAGAGAAGACCGTTCACCTTCCAACTACCCTCCAAAGTGAAAAAATTACAACTTTTATAAATTTGCTTCATTATTGGAAAAAATTTCCTCAACACCACCTAGGACCACTAATGACATTATTTACATCATAAATTGGTCAATTTGACCTTATTACATCATAAAATGACTTTATTCAAACCTGGACTCCTACTCAAATATGCAAAATTCAAAAATTGTAAAAGGTGCTCATGCACCATTCAACCAAGGAGGAAAAATTTCATCCTTCAGATGAAATGAGGTCTTTGATAGAGGATCCACGTTGTTTGATGTCTTCTTCACTCAGCCATTGGGCATATTCAATGGGTAAAACTTTCCATTTGACCAAATACTCATTGTAGACCTTCTTCCTTGTTATTTTTACCTCCCTTGTATCAACAATGCTTTCAATTTTTAGTGGCTGGCTAGGAGGAAAATCCTTCACCTATTCTTCATCATCAACACTAGCAGTACCTGCAATATCATTACCTACATGCACAAAAACAATGAATGGATACAATTTGGTAACATTGAAAATAGGAGATATGGCAACTCCTTGAGGCAACTCAATTTCATAAGAATTTTGACCAAATTTATGCACTATTCTACAAGGACCAATCTTTTTGATCATCAATTTACTGTATTTTCCCTTTGGAAGTCTTTCTTTCTAAAGTGAGCAAACACCAAGTCACCAAATTTGTATTGAACATATTTTCTTTTCAAATATGCTCTCTCTCTATATTTCTCCACACTCTTCTTCAAGTTTTCTTTCACCTAGTCATGAATGTTCTTCATTGCAATTGCAAAGTCTTCACCTGTTGCACTCTTCTTATCCATATTTCTCAAGTCCCTAAGCTCATAAATACCTCTTGCAATCATCTCATAGACCACTTCAAAAGAACTCTTCCCTATACTCCTATTTACTAATTCATTGTAAGTGTACTCTGCTTGAGGAAGAACAACATCCCATGATTCACCATGTTCTTTGGTCAGACATCTCAACAATTTCCCAAGTGACATGTTAGCAACATCTATTTGGCAATACATTTGTGGATGGTATGTTGAGCTGAATTGCAACTTTGGGCCTAATATTTTCCATAAGGTCCTTTAAAAATGACCTATAAAATTTGAGTCTCTATCAAATAAAATACTTAACGGGAGACCATGTATCCTCACAACTTCCTTGAAAAACAAGCCAACAACATGTGTTGCATAATTAGTGCTTCTACATGCAATACAATGTGTCATTTTGTTGAATCTATCTACAACCACAAAAACACTATCATTCCCTCTTGGAGTTTTTGGTAGTCCTAAAACAAATTCCATACTAATAGACTCCCAAGGATCGTGAGGGACTGGTAAAGGTTGATACAAATCAACATTTGAACTCATTCCTTTTTCCCTTTGAAAAATTCCACACCCTTCAACAAACCTTTTTACATCAACATCCATCTTAGGCTAGTAGTAAAACCTTTTGATTTGCTCCAAAATCTTGTCAATCCCAAAATGACCACTCAAACTCCCACTATGTTTCTCCTTCACCAAATTTTCTCTCATGAAGAACTTAGGTACACACAATTTGGATCCTTTGAACAAAAAACCATTTTTCAAAACATAATATACATACTCACTATGAAAAATTCCTTAAAACTTATTGCAAACTGAAAAAATTCCTTGAATTCATCATCATGTGCATACATACCTTTAAGTGAATCAATATGAATTCTTTGAAGCTACACCTCCTAAACCAACATGGTTCTCCTACTAAGAACATCAACAACTTTGTTTTCTTGACCTTTCTTGTACTTAATGGAGAAGGTATAAGCCTACAAGTACTCCATCCATTTCATATGCCTATGACTTAAATTGTATTGGCTATTCAAGTAACTCAGTGCATGGTTGTCAATGAATACCACAAACTCTCATGGCAATAAGTAATGTCTCCATTTTTTGAGAGACTGAACCACAACATAGAGTTCAAGGTCATAATAAGAGTAGCTTCTCTTGGCATCATTTAGTTTTTCATTGAAAAAGGGCACTGGTTTTCCATCTTGACTCAAAACTTCCCCAATAGTTGATCTGCTTGCATCACATTACACTATAAATACTTTATCAAAATTAGGGAGAGTAAGGATTGGAATTTGAGCCACTCTTGATTTTAGATATTCAAAACTTCTATCTAAATTTTCAGTCCAAAATAACTTATTCCTTTTCACCCCCTTGATTGTATCAATAATTGGTGGAACTATATGACTAAAGTTCTTGATGAACTTTCTATAGAAACTAGCCAGTCAATGGAAACTTCTTACTTCTCCCATTGTGAGAGGTGTAGGCCAGTTAATTATGGCCTCAAATTTTGTAGGATCCATCCTCAAAGTCCCCTCTAATATCACAAAACCAAGATAGATCAGTTATTTCTTCATAAACTCACACTTTTTGAGGTTGATCATTAACTTCTCTTCATTGATCTTGTTCAAGACCTTGTCGAGGTTATTTAAATGGTCTTCTTTTGTTTTTTTTTACACAAGTATGTCATCTAAATAAACTACCAAAAAATTTCATATGAAGCTCTTGAACACCTCATTCATTAGTCTCATGAAGGTACTAGGAGCATTTGACAGTCCAAATGGCATCACAAGACATTCATAAAAGCTTTCATTAGTTTTAAAAGTTGTCTTCCACTCATCACCTTCCCTAATTCTTATCTAATGGTACCCACTCTTTAAATATATCTTTGAAAAATATCTAAAACCAACTAAGCTATCCATTAATTCCTCCATTCTAGGGATAGGAAACTTGTACCTTATGGTAATTTTGTTTATTGCTCTTGAGTCGGTGCATAATCTCCAATCTCCATCCTTGTTTGGAGCCAATACTGTTGGTACAACATGGTGAATTAAACTTTATCTAATCAGAATCTTGTCTAGTAGCTCTCGAATTTTCTTTTTGATCTCATCATTTTGTTGAGGGGTCATCTTGTATGCTTCCTTATTAGGTGGGCTTGCACCCAATATCAAATCAATATGGTGATTGACCTCTCTAATTGGTGGTAATGAATTACGCATCTCCTTTGTTCCTATATTCTCATACTTGTCATGAAAAGTTTGATCTTCACTAGGAACCTCTATTTTATTTGTTGTTGTGATCCTAATAGAACGTTGCCTCCTAAATGTGAGAGATGTTAGATAAAACTAATAGTGCAATAAAGAGAAACAACAAGATAATAGGGCACCTCAATGATTAGCCTAAGAAAATGAACAATATGAAAGCAAGATAGACAAATAAATTGTTGTTATACCTTCATGTTGTTGCTTCCTTGGTTGGCCATTGGTGTTGAAGTCTTGTGTGCTACTTGGATGGCAATGAACATGAAGTGGATGCAAGATAAATTGATGCAATATGGATGCTAAAATGGATGAGAGATTGAATGGCAATTTTGCAAGAGTTTATTTGCAAAAGACTTCTCCCTTAAAATGAAGGAATTGAAGGGGTATTTATAGGCCAAATTGAATTGTCTAGAGAATTCAATGGTTGGGATTGATCCAACAAAGATCAAGATGAAGGGCTATGGTGAGTTGAGGACTCACAAGCCCTCACATCTTGACATGTGGAGGGTGAGATATCCTAAGGTGGAGTGATGTGGAAATGAGGTAGAAGAGAAGGACAAGAGGTAGAAAGGAAGTACATGAGGTGGATGAAGGACAAGTACCATTGAGGTACCTTGGGGAATGAGAAGATTTCCTCAAAAAGGAACTTCTTGTCCCCAAATGAGGATGAAAGAGACTTTTGAGGAATTTTAGAATTCCTCAAAAATCTCCATGGGAAAAGGGGAAATGTGTGGGAAGAATAAATGTAAATTAAAAATTTACATTTAATGGAAGATTCATTGGATAAAAGGAGATCTCCAAAAAGCTGGAGATTTGTCACATGTGGGAGATGTGACAAGTCCAAGGTTCTAGAAGCCCTTGGCACATGTGAAGTGACAAGGCAAGGCTTCTAGAATCTTGCATGGGGATGGGAAAGACCTTGGAAAGATAAAAGTGAATTAAAAATTCACATGGGGAAGAGAGGAACCTTGGTTGAATAAATGTGAATTAAAAATTCACATGGGGAAGGGAGTCCATATCAAAAATGGTAAGTGGGAAGGTTGACCAGAAAAGGTAAGCCAAATGTGGCTAATGATTCTGATTAAGGTTGTGCAAACACATGGTTAAGGTAATTAATGGGAGATTAGAGGCAAGTGGGAGATTATGGAGGATGTGACACTTAATCAAGATTAAGTGGTGCACATCCTAATCATAGATTAATTAATTTAATCCGGATTAGAAGAGGGTTATGGAGAATGTGACAAGGAGAGAGAAAAAAGGAATTGAAAATTGATTTTAATTCAAATGGGTTAAAAGGCTAAATTAAATAATTTGTCATATTTATTTAATTTAGAGAAGAATAGGGTGTAAGGTAAAGTATTTAATTTATTTAATTAGATACTTTATGAATATAATAGAAAATTTTGATCATATGGAAGTGATCAAATTTGGATGTCTACATTTTTCCCCTTTTCGAAGTATCATTAGAATAACAGTACTTCGAAGAAAAGAAAGCGCAGATGACTAGAAGAAGTGACCAAAAGGAGATGCCCTAGTGTGGGAAAGAGGATCTGAGTCATTTAGTTAATGGATGAAGATGCCCCAATTGTGGAAGGTGTTGATTATGGTCAGAAAAATTGGTAAATGTGAAGGGTATACCCCCTCGAGAGGGTGATGGGGGAAAAGAAGGGTCCCGGGCAACATCTCGATAGGAAGAAATGGATGATATAATTGGAAAGAGAACAAAAAATTAGGCAAGTTTTCCTTTTGAACGAAGTCAATCGGACAAACGGAGTGCAAATGGAAGCCCCGGGAAGAAAAGAGATTAATCTGAGGAATAAAAGGGTAAATAAAAGGTAAAAAATACCTTTTAAAGGTTAATATAAGGTAATTTTGAAAATTACGTCACCTCATTTGCACTGTAGCAGTTGAGAGAAGAAGAGAAAGAGTGATCATCAAGAAGTGAAGATGCCGGGAGATAATGACACCAAGATCGTCCACCGGATAGATGAGGTTCGACGAGCGTACCGACAATAGGATGGGCCCCACCAAGTAAGCGACAAAACCACCCAGGCATTAAATTGAAATTTTAATGCATTTTCCAATAAGTTATTAAAAAAAAAATAATGGGTTTGGTGGGTGGGAAAAAATAAAAAAATGGGTAGAAGACAGAATTAGAAAATTTTTTAATTTTAAGAAAAATATGTCATTTTTTAGAAAAACGGCCATCGGAGGGTGAATACGCCCCTTCGATGGGTGAATCCACCCCGAGGGCCGAGGTAGGGCCGCCCCGCAATGGGGTGAGTTCGCCCCCGACCAGGGTGGAGTCGCCCCAGGGCGGGGTGAGTTCGCCTCCGGCCGGGGTGGACTCGCCCCAGGGCGGGGCGAGTCTGCCCCTGCAGGGGCGGAGTCGCCTCACTACGGCGCGGCTTCCTTGGTGGTGCCGATAGGCGCTGCTAAGGGCACGACAGCCTCGGTGGCACCGACAGGCGTCGCTAAGGGCGTGGCCACCCCGCGGGGTTGTCGCCGCCGAGGGCGGCGCCCCCCAGAGGTGGGGTACCCTATAGCGGCGGTACCGCCCGGGGCGTAGCTGCCCCACTACAGCGGTCAAGGCCGCTCGGGGCGTGAATGCCCCAGTGGCTCGCGGGCAGGGCTGCCCTATTGCAATGGGGGGGGTCACCCCGGCGACCCACGAGCGGGGTCGCCTCGGCGGCCCGCGGGCAGAGCCGCCCCGTTGCAAGGGGTAGATCCGCCCCGACAGGCCGCAGGTTGGGTCACCCCGCCAGGCCGCAAGTGGGTTCGCCTCACCACAAGGGGAGGGGGAAGAGAAGACAGCGAAAAAGAGGGAGAGAAAAGAAAAGAAATAGAGGGTAGATGAGATTTGGAGACCCAAATAAAGTTTCTGATAGGGCATGATATTTTTCCAGGATTTGGTAGAGTGCGGACTCATGAGCGGAGGCCAGAGGCATTGGCATCGTCGATTGAGGCGATGAACGGAGCAGACCATGCAGCTCTGAAGTGGGCGGGGTTATTGCACTTGGTGCATTTTCTAGAGATGAGGGCTCATCAAGCGATGTTGACCGCCCTCATAGAGAGGTGGAGCTCGGCTACATCGACGTTCCATTTGTCGAGTGGAGAGATGACGGTTACATTGGAGGATGTGTGGCGTATCCTGAGGCTCTCGATAGTGGGACGGTTAGTGTGCAAGGGGGAGTTGAGAGGAGAGCAGTTGGATGAGACCGTTTTGGTGTTGTTTGGGTGCGATGACCTGCCGATACAAAGGGGGGGTTAGATGTGGACAGATGCTTGGATCTGGGAGTGCCGGCATTACCACTATTTCTATGTTGTTTGATCAGTGGGATTCTATTGCTAGACCGAAGTAGGTGTTTCTACAGCTTACAGTATATGGGGGTGATTCAACATATTGTCGAGTGGGGGGATGGGCAGTTCTCTTGGGGGTCATGCGTATTGGCTCAGTTATATCAGGATATGCACGTGATCTGCTATCAGGGAGGGCAGAGCTTGACACACCGGACACTACTGCAGGTATGGGGATGGACGCACATCATGGTGACAAGGCCCTTAGTGATCAGGGGAGGGGATTTGGATGACAAAGAGTCAGTGGCATGGTAGTTCGGGGCAGCTAGGGGTTGTATCTTGTGGTATGAGACACAGGGAGAGGTGGAGCGGTGGAGGAGGGAATTTGATGATTTACGGAGAGAGAATATTATATGGTGGCCATATATGTTTCGACAGTTTAGAGGATGGAGGACTGAGGAGGAGAGACAGCGAGGATTCTTTCTGTGTAGATGTTACCTGATTGGGAGCCCCAGGTACATAGTAGAGCTACATCATTCCGACCGAATGGGATGACAGTTTGGACTGGTGTAGGACATTCTAGGAGCGCTAGTGATGTTTCGTCGGCTTACCAGGGAGGTACCTTGGGGGGCGGCATTGGTAGCAAGAGACGTGAGGGCATCATGGGTGATGGCAGGTGGGGTACCCTATCCAGGGAGGTGGCAGGGTCTAGAGGATGCTAGAGTGACAAATCGGTATGGTCGGTGGTTTCACAACCATCGATGGGGTAGGGTTACACCGAAGATGCTAGCTATGGGGGCCCTAGAGGGGGCACCAGGGGATGAGCAGGAGGAGGAGATGAAGCAGGGTGGACAGGAGGATGAGAGACAGGATGATGAGGGACCCGAGAGTGGTGGTGTGGAGGGGGGTGTTGCTCGAGACCAGCTGGCGAGGAGGGGTAGAGTCAGGAGGAGGCCGAAGAGGAGGAGGCTGAGGGGACCTGTGGTAGAGGAGATGGAGGTAGGAGGAGCTGATGGGTGGAGGAGATAGAGGTGGTGAGATTGGAGAGTGAGCCAGAGGTGGAGATGCTTTGGGTGGTGGAGGGGAGAGATACTCAGCGAGGGATTGGCGTTAGAGTACGACAGAGGCGGGTGCAGGTGAGGGTTGAGCAGGAGGGGGGAGTCTCAGAGCTGTCGGTGGAGGGGAGAGCCAGAGATCCGCAGGGTGAGGGAGAGAGGGTGGTGGATGGTAGAGGACAACCCAGGGAGAGGCCTGAGAGTAGTCGTCAGGGGAGAGTCCAGCTAGTTGAGCAGGAGGGTAGGAGACTGATGAGGGTGGGGAGGAATGGACAACCGCGGAGGATTCAATTGATGCGCCAAAGAGAGCCGGTGCAGGAGGAAAGAGAGGGAGAGGCGATGGACCCAGATGTACTAGTGATGGAGTCATTAGCCATAGTACCAGCAGTCGCAATTGATGATCTAGTGGTTTTACTGAGAGGGGCCCAAGCGAGGATATGGGTCCTAGAGGAGGAGTTGAGGAGGGCGGAGACAGAGATATGGAGGATACAAGATAGAGAGGATATAGTGTTTGATGGTGTGGTGAGCTGGCTCACGACAGATGTATTGGCTGCAGAGAGAGAGATGAGATGTGAGCAGAGAGGGAGAGAGCACAAGGGGAGCTAGCTTGGGTGACATGGGACCGAGACAGGCTAGAGACAGCGATGATAGTTGCGCAGATGCGGGGGCAGTCGGAGTCAGCAGGAGCGGGGGAGATGGAGACATTGAGACTGCAAGTGGCAGTATTTCAGGATGAGAGGATGACACTGCAGGAGAGGGCATATATGGTAGAGGCATCTGCAAAGGAGATGAGAGTGAGGGTTGAGGCCATAGAGGTTAGACTAGAGACGATGCAGCGGGAGAGAGAGAGTGCACAGGGATAGGTGCAGGCTCTATAGGGAGAGAGAGAGTTTACAGGGACAGATGCAGGCACTCTAGGGAGACAGGTCCAGATTTTGCAGTTCTAGAGAGACATAGCAGTGGGTCGGGCAGAGAATGTTGAGGGGGATATAGCATAGATGTGGGCATGTCGAGGGCCAAGTGATGAGACTGTGCTAGAGATGATGCATGCAGAGAGGGACAGACCTGTAGAGCAGATACCTTATTGACAATGGCACAAGAGGCATGGGAGTAGGAGCGACGGGCCATGAGTAGAGAGAGGGATAGGTACAGGCATGAGAGGAATGTCGCTCGGTACCAGGCTGGGTAGAGAGATGACTATATGCAGGAGGCAGCGTATTGGAGGTGCGCGTATGAGCAGGCAGTGCCAGATCCGATGCAGCGTACAGCGCGGTATGTTAGGAAAACACCTTAGATGCTGACACCATCACAGTCGATAGGTACACGAACCAGAGGGTATAGTGATTTCCAGATGGCTTCTTCTCAGTTTGGGACTCTAGGGCGTGAGTCCCAGGGGACTCCGACACACAGGGGGCCAGTACTTGAGTCTCCATAGAGGTCAGATGTGGGCAGCTCAGGACATGTAGAGGATAGATTTTAGGATGCAGGTGTTTTTGACAGATACCAGATGGTAGTGGAGTGCACCTTATGTTGAGCATGATATGGAGGTGTATATGTGATGACCATATTTTGGATATGGACAGTGTATTATTATGATGATGATATGTGATGGTCCCATTGATAGTATGTCACACATTTTGACGATGGATGGTATGCATATGGTATTTTATGTGATGTTCCTATGATAGTATGTATGTTATTCATATGTATATGATATTTTATGTGATGTTGATGTTTTACTTATGCATGTGTGATAATGTTAAATGATTTATGAATGGTAATGCAATTGTGTTAACGAGGTGAGTAATAGGGACCTAATGAATTGATATGAATGCAAATGGATAAATGAATGGATGTATGAATGTTAATGAACTTAATGAATTTAATGCAAAGGGATAAATGAATGGATGTAGGAATGTTAATGAACTTAATGCAAATGGATAAATGAATGGATGTAGGAATGTTAATGAGCTTAATGAATTGATGTGAATGCAAATGGATAAAGGAATGGATGTATGGATGTTAATGAACTTAATGAATTTAATGCAAATGGATAAAGGAATGGATGTATGGATGTTAATGAACTTAATGAATTGATGTGAATGCAAATGAACGAATGTTTAATGTAAATGGATAAATGAATGGATGTATGGATGTTAATGAATTTAATGCAAATGGATAAATGAATGGATGTAAATGGATAAATGGACCTAATGATTGTGGACATAAGTATCAATGGGTAGATGATAGGTGTAGGGTGTGGGGTTTGCAATACTTGTCAAAGACCATAAGGATCCCGAGAAGAAAAGTTAGTAAGGGTGAATGAGAGTTTGCACAACCAAAACCACAAGTCATAGACGTAGGGGCAAGATAGGATGAAGAGGGAATATGTAACGTGATATGAAATGCAATGAGATGAAATGCAACATGAATGCAATTTTCCATCCTTTAGAGCACTAATTTTTGCTATAGCATAAGACATCGGATGTCAGGGTATGCAAACCAAGACAAATTAATGTCAAATGCAGAAAACAAATACGGCAAACAAGAAGGATATCCCAATACCCCAAAGTTGTGATGACGTTGGTCGGGCCAGGTATTGGAATAACCATAAGCACAAAGAGATGCCCCCACATAACACAGGGTCCGAAAAGAATCCCGGTGGGTACTATGTGGGGCATCCCAGTAGACAAAAACAAAAGTCAAGAGATGTCCCTATGGTAACTAGGCAAAACACACCACAATATGAAGGATCATGGCGATCTTGACTAGTGATTATAGGGAGCTCAAATGATAAACAAAATCAAAAAGTACCAAAAGATAATAATCAATTACAAGCATCCTTTGCCATAAGATCCTAGGGATGGATGGGGTTGATGTGGTCTGTTAGGAAGGATGCATCCTGTTAAGACCGATGATGGATACTAAGCTAAAGTGACCTAGATGACGCAGGATAATTGCCATTGGATAGATTTCTTGATACGAGGAGACCTTCTTTGTGAAGAATCAGTGACGATAGGGACATACTTGACAATGAGAGGACGAGACACAACCTAAAGACCTAGGGGCTCGTGGGTTGATCAAAGATCAACCTTGCCTACGTGAAAGTGCAGAGCCCTCGTAATTCATGATAAAAGAGTGGAAAGTGGACCAATGGAAACCGATGGAAGACCAAGACAGACACAAGCCCCGAGGGCAGATCAAAAGATCAACCTTGCCTACGTGCAAGCACAGGGGCGATGTAGTTCGGATATGACAAAAGACCGAAGATGGATAAGATCGGAAAGCACACCATGAGGGCAGGTGATGAAGGATAAAATGCCTTAGGGGCTGATCCAAAGATTAGCCTTTCCTACGTGCAAGCGCAGAGGTGTCGTAGTTCAAGAGGGGATGATGAGAAAAGCGGAAAGAGGGTGATGATGACAAAAGATGGGGGATGAAGACATAGAGAAGCCCTGGGGGTAGATCAAAAGATCAACCTTGCCTACGTGCAAGCGCAGGGGCAACGTAGTTCGGAGGGAGACACGATGAGACCAAGAAGAGATGACACAAGCTCAGATTAGGATAATAAGATCAAGGTGTTTGATAGCGGATGACAGTCATCCAATGCTCAACCAAAATATACCAAGCGACAAGGTGATGCAAGCAGATGGGAGGATATGGGGATTGATAAATCGGTGGGTAAGCCATAGAGTAACCAGGGCACTCGGTAGATAATGATTCAGCCCTATACGAGAGGCACCCATTGCCAGGTTTTCACCAATCGTATGTATCCAAGGTGCCACGTAGGGGTGGTTTTCACCATAGGATGAATTATTTCTCTTTACTATTTTGGATTTTTGGATTTTTTAATTTTTTTGTATTTTTAACTTTTACCAGGAAGGATACCCTAGCTGATCTAAGTGTAGAACTTCTTCAGATGCATGATGTTGATGGGTTCATCCAAAGGCTCACCTTCAGGGGTGGAGAGCCTGTAGACATCAGAACCATACTTGGAGGTGATGACATAGGGGCCCAACCAGTTTGCTTCAAACTTACCTTTCTTCTCACGATCTTGTTGATTCCACTGATTTTCTTTTAGGACTAAATCACCAATCTCGAATTGGCGAGGGCGGACTTTCTTATTGTATCTCCTTTTGAGTCGATGTTGGTAGGATTGTAGATGGGTATAAGCCTTGACTCTCTTTTCATCGAGCAATTCCAATTGTCCCAAGCATGCCACCCGGGTGTCTTCATCAGTGATGAGATTCTTGAGGGAGATGCGGAGTGAAGGGATTTGAACTTCGATTGGAAAGATGGCCTCAGCACCATAGACAAGAGAATATGGAGTGGCTCCAGTAGGGGTGCGGATGGATGTACGGTAGGCCCAAAGAGTAGGATGGATATGGAGGTGCCAATCGTGGCTAGTGCTATTGACCATCTTCTTAATGATTTTGATCAATGTTTTATTTGTTGCTTCTGCCTGTCCATTACATTGGGGGTAATAGGGAGTGGACCAACGATGGTGGATATGATATGTGTCACAAAGGGATTTCATGCACTTATTTTTGAATGGTTTTCCATAGTTGGTGATGATGGCGGAGGGGATACCATACCTGCAGAGAATATGATAGAGGATGAACTTAGAGATCTGAACACCAGTGATTTGAGTGAGTGGAATGGCTTCCACCCACTTGGTGAATTATTCAGTGGCTGTGATGATAAAGGTGTGACCATCTAAAGATGGAGGGTAGATCTTGCCAATCAAGTCAAAACCCCATTGTGAAAATTACCAAGGTGTCATGATGGGTTGGAGATCTTGTGCTGGAGCGTGAATCAGATTTGCATGTTGTTGGCATGGAAGACATTTTTTGACATACTCACAAGCATCATGTTCCATTGTGGGCCAATAATATCCTACTCTGAGAATTCGCTTGGCTAGGGCCATACCATTAGAATGGGCCCCACAAATACCGCTATGCACTTCTTTTAATGTTGTGCAGGATTCAGTTTCATCTAGACAATGGAGGAGAGTTCCATCATACCCACGTCGATAAAGTGTATCACCGATAAGGGTATAATGAGCTGTGCGTTGGATAAATGATTTATGTTGGTTTTGTGTGAGATCAAGCGGGAGGGTGTTGTCATGAATGTAGGTGTAAATGTCATGGTACCAAGGGGATTCAGGACCTACAATAGCACACACCATGTCATTCTCAGGGATATCATACGCTGGGATTAGGAGTTGCTCAACTAGGAACCGACAATTTGTGCAATCTTTCAGCATGTCGAGGAGAGAACCAATGGTAGCCATAGCATCTGCTGCCTTATTCTGGAGTCTCGGGATCTGCTCAAATTGGATGGTAGTGAAATATTTCTTGAATTCATCCACCATGTGTTTGTAAGGTAACAACTTTTCATCTTTTGTCAGAAACTCATCATTGACCTGTTTTATGACTAACTGGGAGTTACCAAAAACTTGCAAGTGGGTGACGTGCCATTAAACTGCAATTTTGAGGCCGGTGAGAAGGGCCTCATATTCAGAGATGTTGTTGGTGCAAGGAAAAGCCAACCTGAATCATTTTGGTATGTAGTCGCCTTGGGGGGTGATAAGCAAGATTCCTTCCCCCGATCCATTATGGGTGTGTGATCCATCAAAGTACAATGTCCAGGTGGTGGTTTCTGAGACTACAAATACTCCTTCATCTGGGAATTCAGTTTCTATGGGATAAGCATCCACTAATGGGGCATCCGCCAACTGATTAGCTATTACTTGTCCTTTAATGGCTTTTCTATCCACATATTCTATATCAAACTCACTGAGGAGCATGATCCATTTAGCCATTCGACCAGTCAGTGCTATCTTGGATAGCAGGTACTTGAGAGGGTCGACTTTGGATATTAATTTTATAGGATGGCTTAGCATATAGTGGCATAGCTTTTGTGTGCTGAAGACCATAGCAAGGCAGGCCTTTTCCATTGGTGAATAGTTGAGTTCATACCTGACCAGTGTGCGAATGATGTAATAGATCGCGCATTCCTTTGAAGATTCATCATGTTGTGCCAATAATGCCACCAATCCTACTGACATGGCTGATATGTACAATAGGAGGGGTTTGCCAGGGATAGGTGGCATCAAGATCTACAGGTGCGCCAAATATCCTTTGAGCATGTCGAAACCCAACTGACACTATTGATTCCACTTGAAACTGGTGTCTTTCTTGAGAAGGTGGGCGAAGGACTGACATTTATCTGCAAGTTGGGCTATAAAGCGGTGGATGGATTGTAGTTTCCCTTGGAGACTCCTTAATTGTTTCAAGTTTCTCAGAGAAGGCATATCCATGATAGCTTTCACCTTAGTTGGGTCAACCTCGATGCCTTTGCAGGACACTATGAAGCCCAAGAGTTTCCCTGATGTGACACCAAATACACACTTTTTTTGGATTTAGTCGAAGCTTGTATTGTTCTAAGCGCTCAAAGATCCATTTCAAAATGGTAGGGTGCTCTTTCCTGGTTCCAGATTTTGCTAGTAGGTCATCGACATAGTCTTCCATGATGATGTGAATGAGGTCATGGAATATAACTGTCATTTCCCATTGATATGTTGCCCTTGCATTTTTGAGACCAAAGGGCATGACATTATAACAGAACGTACCCCAAGGTGTTGTAAAAGCGGTTTTATGTTGATCGTCAGGGGCAATTTGGATCTGATTATAGCCAGAGAATCCTTCCATGAGGGATAGCATCTCGTGTCCCATAGTGATTTCGACTAACATGTCAATGTTAGGCAAGGGGAAGTCATCTTTTGGGCAAGCTTTGTTGAGATCCTGAAAATCTGTACAAATCCTGATGTCTCCATTGGGTTTAGCAATAGGTACAATATTAGAGATCCAATCAGAGTAGTCAATGGGCCTGATAAAACCAGCATATAGTAACTTTTCCAGTTCTTTCTTAGCCAATAATGCCACTTGTGGGTGCATTTTTCGAAGCTTCTACTTGACAGGTTTAGTCTGTGGACGAACATCCAGATGGTGGATAACAAGATTGGGATCTAAGCTAGGCATATCAGAGTAAGCCCATGCAAAGTTGATAATCCCTTCACAGAGAATTCAGACAATGGTGGTCTATTCTGCTTCAGATAAAGATTTTTCCACATAGGTTATTCTTGGAATCTCTGTTGTCCCCAGGTTTACCTCTTGTGTTTCTTCAATGAGAATCAAAGATTGCTCGGATAGTCATGTTCCTACAAGGGGAAGATGAATGTCCCCATCTTCCAGTGCTGTATCAAGGTTTTCACTATCAAATACATCCTTTGCTTTTACTTTTTCATAGTCAAAAAGCACCTCGGTGAGGTTTTCACTTGATGACCCATTCTTCTTTTGTTTCTTTTTGCTTTTGCGATTAGGGCGTTCATCTTCCCCCAATCCCATTAGATGTACATAGGTATCTTCTGAGGGAAAAGTGCTAACTGGTGTGCTATCTTGTAGGTCATGATTGATAAGCTCAGGATGTTTAAGGGATAAAGTTATGGTACAAATGGATAAGCATTCAAACATGGCAGGGAGGTCAATGTGATTCAAATCATCGTATGCATGTATGATGGATTCCTCCTCCGGTATGTCTTCAAGGGAACTGTTCTCAACACTAACATTGTTAGAGGTGTTAGTGGATGTTGTAAGACCCTTCTATTTGGTATCATAGCCCAAGCCCAAATTCCTTGGTCGGATGTAGTTGCTTCGATGGGAAAACATCTTCCTTGCTCTTCTGCACCAAGGCCTCTACCTTGGTAATGGCAATTTTCTATGAATTTGGAGGCATGTGGATAGGCTTCGTGAAACTATTCAATAAGGGGTCATGGTGGTTCAAGCTCTTCCTGATAAACCCATTGACTGATATCATCATCCATTAGATCCTGGAGGGATCCCAAATTATTGAATGTTGTGGACCCCACGTTCTTGGAAGTGAGGGTGAGCATCTTTTCTTCTACTTCTGGTAATCGCAGATTCGGTTGCCCATATGTGCGGGGGGAAGGTGGCATGGTTGCCACATTGAGTGTGGTGTGCATTTCGTATTCACCACATCCCTTATCTATGATCTAGACCTTGGTGATCGTGGAAGGAGGTGTGGATAATGGTGAAGATGATGTATTCAGAGTATTGGTGGATGGGATAGGATCAGATGTCAATGATGCCCCCATTTCAACCCCTAGGCAATAATGTGAATGTGGAAAAGAGGCCTCCAAGGTGCGACAATATTCAAAGGGTTGAGCGTCGGCTTGTATGGTGACTTCCATTCCTTGGAATGGGAATTTTAGGCATTGGTGATAAGTGGATGGTACGACTTGCATAGAGTGAATCCATGGACGGCCAAGAAGGATGTTGTATGGGAGTTCAAGGTCCAGAACGTGGCCCATAGTGTATTATACAATGGGGCCCACTTGTATAGGGATGCAAATAATCCCTTCAGAATCTCGCTTTGAATTATCATAATCCTTGATGGTGATCACTTGATTTCTTAGATCAGCTTGGGTGTATCCGACCTATTGTATAAACCTTAACGTACATAGATTTAGGGCTGAACCATTATCTATTAATACCCTTTTTACATTTTGATAGTTTACACCAACCTCAAGATGGAGGGGGCGGTTGTGGTTTGAATCGAGATGTGGCATGTCCTTTTGGCTAAAGGCAAGCTGATAGGTCAATGAAAGATTGCCTACCAATGCTTGAAATTGGATAGGGTCAATATTATCAGGTACTTGTATGCTTTGTAAAGCCTTAGTTAGGATATCTTGATGTATGGGAGATGACTTGAGCAAATCCAAAATGGATATTTGGGTTGTAGTTTTACCTAGATGGTCTAGGATATTATACTGGGAATTGGTGGATGGAGATGCTGCTGGGACTGTGATGTGGTTTTGCCGAGTAGTAACACCACATTGTGGATCTTTTCCCTTAACATGTATCATGGATACATGGGGTTCCAATTGTTCTATATATGAAACCACATCTTGATAATCATATGGTACATTTTTGTAGTTGATATTATTGGTACTGTTCCCTAGCTGGTTGTTATTGCTAGGTCCAAGATTTGAGTTGGACGTACTAGGACCTTGATTATGATTAGGAAAGGCATTTTGGTATATTTGTAATTGAGCATTGGATGAAGATGTTGCGTTAGCATCTACATGTATTTTGCCTTGATCAATGAGACCTTGGATGTAGGTTTTTAAGCCTTGACATTTATCCAAGGTATGTCCCTTAATTTTGTGGAATTCATAGTATTCATTGTCTTTAAACCAAGCAGGATTGGGTTTAGACATATCGAGGGGTTTGGTGACAGGGTATGTTATGGGGTACTTGGCTTGAAGAAGCTTATTAAACACTGCGCTAAGTGGTTCCCCCAACTAAGTGAATTGTCGTTTATTCCCACCTTGGTTATTTTGATTAGCTTATTGTCGCAGTGCTCCTTGGGGAATGGATATGGCATTTGGAATGGATGGTTGTTGCTGGGAAGGATATCTTTGTGTGGTGTTTTCCACTTGGACGTGTTTAGTATCAGTGACACCATCATTGATGGCATTTTTGTTTCTATTCCAAAAATGAGGTTTATCCCCGAAGGACTTCTCTCTATTGGAATTGAAATGTTTGACTTGTCCTCTTGTGACAAGGGCTCGTTCTAAGATGGGACCTTTCTCCACAAGTCCCGCAAAAGTAGTGATGCAATGGAGTTGGAAATTGTGCACCATATTCGGGTGAGATTTTTTGATAAACAATGTTACCATGTCTTTTTCTGTTGGTGGGGATTTCATCCTACTAGCCAAGGCACACCATCTTTGCAAGTAGCTTGCAAAGGTCTCTCCATCGCATTGTTTTTCTTTGAGGAGATCAAGTGTGTCAATATATTTCTCTAAGTTAAAAGAGAAGTGAGTGACAAACTGTTCAGATAGCTATGCGAAGGTCTTGATAGATCCCTTTTCCAAACCCATAAACCAGTTGAGGGCGACCCCTTGCAGACTTTTAGGGACAAGTCGGATGAGGTAATTGTCATTGTGCATGACTTCTTGGCAATGAGCATAAAACTCTTGAAGGTGAGCTCTAGGATCCTTGGTTCCTTTGTATTTGTCAAATTTGGGTATCTCAAAATGTTTAGGAAAAGGAACCAAGGAAATGGAGGGATCAAACGGATAAGGGAATATGTCCTCGAACTTGAAGGATTGTTTTCCCATTCCAGCTTGTAAGTCCTTTAATGCAGCTTTTACTTCTTCCAAGTCTTTGTTGATGGGATTCAAAGTGGATTGAGTGTATGGATAATGTTGTGGGTATGATGGGGATGGCCCTCCCATTGTTGGATCATAAATGGGCTGATTCGGGTATGAATGTATTGGTTGATTGTAAGAAGGTTGATGATGGGATGATTGGTTTTGTTGAGTGGGAGCCACTTGTTGTTGATAGTAAGACACAAGAGAGGGGGCCTGTTGCTACATAGCATTTTGATAATGCGTAGTGGTAGGGCCTCTTTGTTGGTGTGATGATGTTTGTTGATAATAGGGAGTGTAAGGTGCCCCATGTTGGTGAGTTGGTTGTTGTGGAAAATAGGGTGGGTAGGATTGGCTTTGTTGTGCAATGGTGGTTTGTTGCATGGCATATAGATATGGGTTTAATGTTTGTTGATGGGGATTGTGTTGAGGTTGTGTAGGGTTGGTGTAAGGTGGCACTTGGGTACGTGTTTGGTTTTGCATATTCTGAGGAGGGTTTGTATGGGATGGAATAGTTTATGTGCTAGAGGGATGATAAAGGTATTTGGTGAGCGGGTTACGGTGTGTTTGTGTAGGGATGTGCACATGTTGTTGTGGAGGTTGTTGTGGAGGTTGTTGTTGATGTTGATGAGGTGGATGAGCTAAGAATTGTTGTTGTTGAGGCGGGTGAGATGGAATGTATTGTTGTTGTTGTGATGGGTTAGGTGGGATGTGTTGTTGTTGTTGAGATGTATGTTGCACCATTTGATGTGGTGGCTGTGTGAGAGCAGAAGGATGTTGCAGATTTTGTTGATGTAAGTGTTGAGATGAAGCTATTGTAGTAGCAACATATTGTGGTGGTGCTGGTAGTGTGGTGGACTGGTGTGGATTATTTGGAGGTTGTTGAAATGCAGGCGGTAGTGTGTTGGTAAGTGGAGGTGTGCCCCCAATATTAGAATATGGGGGAGGAAGTGACGAAGCAGACGGGATGTATGATGGCATGCCATAGATGTGGGGGTCATTGGGATCGGGTGGTGGAATGGTAGATGTTGTGGTTGGAAGACGAGGATATTCTTGGACTTGATGGATGACAACATTTCCAAGTTCGGGGTGGTACCGATTTTCAGTGGGTGCACCTTCAGG
Organism: Sequoiadendron giganteum; assembly: GCA_007115665.2. NCBI lineage: Eukaryota > Viridiplantae > Streptophyta > Pinopsida > Cupressales > Cupressaceae > Sequoiadendron > Sequoiadendron giganteum. Next base: position 365,410,140 of record CM021102.1, on the reverse strand, counting down.
AATGTAGGAGCTTTTTGGAACATTTTGTGAGGTTTGTGGGTCGACAAATGGGGGAAGGCCATATTGTGATGTATCGAAACCGGATGGTGGTTTGAATCCCTTCATAAGTAAGGTGGCAAGGATCTTATCCCCACGTTCATTTAGGAGGCGATCCGTCATTTGGACATTGGCGGGATTGCTGAGATATTTGTCAATAGTGACTTCAGGTTGATTGACCATGTTTTCGTCACTAGGTGGTGTGATATTCTGGATGTTAGTGTTTGATTGGGATGAAACGCCATTACGAGGATCATGTGGAATGTTATTAGGATCTTGAGGGGCATTTGGTTGGGAACCTTGTGTTTGTTGGTCTGCCATTTGCTTTTTTGTTTGTGAGCGGGTTTGAACAGGCATGAATGTGCAAAATGACTAAGTGGTTTCAAGATTCAACTTCTAGATGATGACTTAGGTGATGATGATGATTGATGTTGGTTTGATTGGATCAAATGATTATGTATCACTATTGATGATTGGATGATGATGTATCAACTTGATGAGATTGGATGATGATTGGATTTGATTTGGGTGAAGTGATGAGGTATCACTTGATGATTGGATGATGATTGGATTTGATTTGGGTCAAGTGATGATGTATCACTTGATGATTGGATGATGATTGGATTTGATGATTAGATTGGTGATTGGATTGGATTGGATAAAATGATGATTTGGATTGATAATTGGATCAAATGATGATTTAGATTGATGATTGGATTGGATTGGATTGGATTGAATGATGGCGTGTCGACTTGGTGATTGGGTGGTGATTTGGATTGATGATTGGATGATGGAAGGGATCCTAGAACCTGATTTGGAGATCACCCTAGGTGACTTGTAACGTTGGTTGATCAGATTAAATCAATGATTATGACGCCTAATCCACCTTGAGATGGAAGGGGATTGATTTCGGCCAATAATGTTGACTTACAACACAAATCTATTTCAAGATAGGAATGGATTGATTAGGTTGAAGACAAGGATTGATTATGTAGGATAAGGATCAATTTAACACCTTGGTCAATTTGGGAAAATAACTCCTAAAACAAGGTTTTAAAGTTTTTAAAGGGGAGATATGTTGTTGAAGATGTTTAGGTCTTGTGATAAGGTAGATGTTCCAAATGGTGGAATGGTCAAAGGCGAATGATGCTTTTTGGAAAGGTTAAATGGAGGTTTGGAATGATCAAATGAGTGTTTGAATTGGTCAAATGAGTGTTTAGGGTGATCAAATGGTCAAATAGAGATTTTGGGGATTCAAACGGAGGTTCAAAATGATCAAACGGGTGAAACTGTCTATTCAGGGGGCGTATTTGCACTTCTGTAGAAAAAGCTGGAACAGAGGGCAAGGTCGCCCCTCTGCAGAAAATGGCTGAAACAAAGGGCAAGGTCACCCCTCTGCAAAAAATGGCCGAAATAGAGGGCAAGGTCGCCCCTCTGTAGTTAAAATTTGAACTTGGTTTGGACAAGGGATTTTGGAAAGGACTTAAAATGGTTTAATGACAGTTTGACTTACCAAAATTTATTGGTTCTTCACAAAAAGTCACTTTAAACAAGCACAATCCTATGATTAATGTTTTAAGGGTATGGTCGGCAAGGGTGTTACTCTAGGATGAACAAGGTTTCTAGAGAGTCCTTGATATACGTTCGGTACGTGAGGCACAAACTGTGAACACCAGTCCATCACAAGCATGAGTCGGGAGCCCCAGTGAGATACTGAAAGGCTCGGACCAACTCTTCATGTCTATCTAGGTATCACCCTAGCTTCGACGTTCCACCAATTACGACGTAATTGGATTGGGGTATAGCTTTGGCTCTCCCCACTTTATATACCCTGCCGGTATACGTGGTTGGGATCATCCTTTGGGGTGATGAAATCCCCAAGCAGGTTCTGCTAAGAAGATGACACTAATTGTTTCCAACTACCTCCTTCGGATCTGCACAACGTGCAAAGGAGGAAAGTGAAAACAAACTAATGCCCCCTTAGGGTAAAATAAGTAAAATAAACACAACAAACAACAAATATTACTTTCCCCTACTTATACTAAGTACCTAGATAAAGTAGCAAGGAAAGACTTTTAAAAATCAGAATAAAAAAGGAAGGTCCTGCAAGGAAATGTTAGTTGTTTATCTTTTCGCCCTTCTTTGTGATGTGCAGCAAATCTGACTTCCCGAATGTGCTATTAAGGGCAGATTTGCCCCTCTGCAGAAAATAGTCAATCAGTAAAGGGCAGGGTTTCCCTTCTATAGAAAAAAGTCAAAAAGGGCAAGGTCGCCCCTCTGCAGAAAATAGTCAGAAAACAATCAAAAAGGGCAAGGTCACCCCTCTGTAGAAAATAGTTAAAAAGGGAAAGGTCGCCCCTCTGCAGAAAATAGTCAGAAAACAGTCAAAAAGGGCAAGGCCGCCCCTCTGCAGAAAATAGTCAAAAAGGGCAAGGTCGCCCCTCTATAGAAAATAGTCAGAAAACAGTCAAAAAGGGCAAAGTCACCCCTCTGCAGAAAATAGTCAAAAAGGGCAAGGTCGCCCCTCTGCAGAAAATAGTCAGAAACAGAGGGCAAGGTTGCCCCTCTACGGCGTCCAGGAGAGCAAGTTCACCCCTCTGCAACCTGAATCTACAAACAAGCAAAGAACAAAAAACGTGAAAGAAAGAGACCCCTTTGTGGGTCCCACCGGCCATGCCAGAAATGTGATCCGAATAAAATGTTGCTTCCTAAATGTGAGAGATCTTAGATAAAACTAATAGTGCAATAAAGAGAAACAACAAGATAATAGGGCACCTCAATGATTAGCCTAAGAAAATAAACAATATGAAAGCGGGATAGACAAATAAATTGTTGTTATACCTTCATGTTGTTGCTTCCTTGGTTGGCCCTTGATGTTGAAGTCTTGTGTGCTCCTTGGATGGCAATGAACATGAAGTGGATGCAAGATGAATTGATGCAATATGGATGCTAAAATGGATGAGAGATTGAATGGAAATTTTGTAAGAGTTTATTCGCAAAAGACTTCTCCCTTAAAATGAAGGAATTGAAGGGGTATTTATAGGCCAAATTGAATTGTCTAGAGAATTCAAAGGTTGGGATTGATCCAACAAAGATCAAGATGAAGGGCTATGGTGAGTTGAGGACTCACAAGCCCTCACATCTTGACATGTGGAGGATGAGATTTCCTAAGATGGAGTGATGTGGAAATGAGGTGGAAGAGAAGGACAAGAGGTGGAAGGGAAGTACATGAGGTGGATGAAGGACAAGTACCTTTGAGGTACCTTGGGGAATGAGAAGATTTCCTCAAAAAGGAACTTCTTGTCCCCAAATGAGGATGAAAGAGACTTTTGAGGAATTTTAGAATTCCTCAAAAATCTCCATGGGAAAAGGGGAAATGTGTGGGAAGAATAAATGTAAATTAAAAATTTACATTTAATGGAGATTCATTGGATAAAAGGAGATCTCCAAAAAGCTGGAGATTTGTCACATGTGGGAGATGTGACAAGTCCAAGGTTCTAGAAGCCCTTGGCACATGTGAAGTGACAAGGCAAAGCTTCTAGAATCTTGCATGGGGATGGGAAAGACCTTGGAAAGATAAAAGTGAATTAAAAATTCACATGGGGAAGAGAGGAACCTTGGTTGAATAAATGTGAATTAAAAATTCACATGGGGAAGGGAGTCCATATCAAAAATGGTAAGTGGGAAGGTTGACCAGAAAAAGTAAGCCAAATGTGGCTAATGATTCTGATTAAGGTTGTGCAAACACATGGTTAAGGTAATTAATGGGAGATTAGAGGCAAGTGGGAGATTATGGAGGATGTGACACTTAATCAAGATTAAGTGGTGCACATCCTAATCATAGATTAATTAATTTAATCCAGATTAGAAGAGGGTTATGGAGAATGTGACAAGGAGAGAGAAAAGAGGAATTAAAAATTGATTTTAATTCAAATGGCTTAAAAGGCTAAATTAAATAGTTTGTCATATTTATTTAATTTAGAGAAGAACAGGGTGTAAGGTAAAGTATTTAATTTATTTAATTAGATACTTTATGAATATAATAGACAATTTTGATCATATGGAAGTGATCAAATTTGGATGTCTACAATTGCTATATCAGAAATGGGCTTTCCCACAATTGCAAAACCAACTTCTTCCTTCTCCAAGTATTTCAAGAACACCTTCTCCTTGAAAATCATCACACTAGGATATTTATGGACTATATTGTCATCCTCTTGTAGAGGATCCAAATTTATTGATAGACCATCCTTTTCAATTGTATATTCATTCTTGTAACCATCATGTTGAACCTTCCAATCATATTACTAAGGCCTACCAAGGAGTAGGTGGCACACATCCATGGGCACAATGTCACAAAGAATTTGGTCATTATAAGGTCTTATAGAAAGATCTACCCAAGTCTTCTCATTCACAAGCACATGTTGCCCCTTTTTAAGCCTTGAAATCTTGTATGGATTAGGATGAGGTATTATTTTCATCTTAATTTTCTCTAACATTTCTAAAGATACAATGTTATTTGTTGAACTAGAGTGAATGATGACTTTACATACCTTTCCTTGAGTCTTATATGTTGCTCTAAATAGAGATTTCCTCTAAGGGGGTTCCTTTTTAGTTGGTACCTTGATTAGTGTTCTTCTAATCATCAAAGCCTCTCTTATTTCTGGTTCAACATGAAGAGATGATGAGCCCACACTTTCTTCATCTTCTTCATGAAAAAGTTGTGTTCTTTCTCCACCTTGAGAAATTGTACCCTGTTTGTCTAGGAACTTCCAAGTAGGATGTCCATATTGATTGTAGTTATAACACCTTCTAGGTAAGGCATTAGAACCCCTTCTTGGTCCACTAAATCTTACTCTCCCTCTTTCTCTTCTTCCTCTAAAAGTTCCTCTTGTTTCTCCTCTAGACTCTTGAGTATTGCTTTGTTCATTGGGTCCTCTTTGAGAACCTCTTCCACCAAGGTTACCTCTACCCCTAAAATTATTTCCTCTGCCCCTAGTTTTATTTTCCAACCTTCTTTGGATGTTCTCTTTAGCCTTAATGGCTATTTGAAAGCACTCTTCTATTGTCCTAGGAGTGGTTAGGCTGATTTAATCTTGCATTGCATACCTCAATCCATTCAAATATCTAGCCACCTTTTCCTTTTCATTTTCTATATGACTTGACCTTATACTAAGCTTATGAAACTCTTCAGTATAGGCAACCACATCCAACTCCTTTTTTTTTTAGATTTTGCAATCTTCTAAACACTTGTATTTCATAATTAGTAGGAAGGAATTGGCCCTTTACCTTTTCCACCATCCTATCCCAAGAATTGATCTTGGACTTTCCTTTGTTTTACCTTTCCTCTTGGATATAATTCCACCACATTAATGTTGGTCCCTTCAATTTATTTTTTGCAAACTTGACCTTCTTGTCTTTAGGCATCTCTTTGTATTCAAAATAGTTTTCTAGAGCATCAATCCACTCAATGACCTCTTCTCCATAAATTTTTCCACCATACATAGGAAGCCCCATCTTTACCTCTTGAGTCTCACCTCTGGCCGCCTTGAGCACTTGAAGAAAATTTCTCTCTTTAGGATCCAATTCACCTTGTGGTTCCGCATGAGGATTCTCTCCTTGTTCCCCCTCTTCATCTTTGAGGTCACTCTCTTGTTCCATCCCCTTACCTCTTCTCTCTCTTATCTCTAGTGCTCCCATTTTGGCCAACATGGCTTCTTGGTTCTCTCTTAGGGCTCTAATCTCCCTAGCAACTACTGATCCACCTTTTGGAGGCATATTGAATGCTCTTCTTTGAATCTTCTTTCTTGAATTTCATAACACTTTCTCCAATAGATCTGGATCCTAAGCTTTGATACCACCTAATGCAAGGAAAGGTGATATTATCTTCAACTAATCATTTTCCAACTTGTCTTAAAAGACACAAATGCAATCTAGGGTTGGTTCTCCCACAATCACACCTACTTTCTTGTAGGTCTCTTGACACACTTATTCAACTATATCTTCCTCTGATGATATTTTCAGCACTTGATGCACACACTTTTAGGAACCCATTATGTTGTATTTTAAAATATCAAACCCTCACCTAGGGTTGTTTTGGACCAACACACCAAAAATTGACTTGCAATGTTGGTCCTAGGCCTAATTAGGCCTCTTTTCCAAATGAGGTCTATGATTCTCTACCACAAAAACTTGAAAACCTTCATGAAAATGACCATCCAGTGACTAAACTACCAATTACACCTTTGGTTCCCACATAACACTTCTAATTCTTGTTGTCCTACACAAAAACCAGTAAATTCTTACTTGATACTTAAACTTGTCAAGCTAGACACGTGCTAATTCACCTTCAACAATATCAGCTTGCCCTAAAAACCTAAAAATCTCTAAGAACACTCCTAATAGGCCCATTCCACCAATTCTCAGATCTAACCTATAGTGGAATGGCCTAGTTTTTCATTTTTCCAATAGACCCTAGAAAACCTTAAAACACTGAGCAACCTATATAAAACTGCTTTATCTCCTACCAAGCTTGATGTAAACATCTCTAAATAGATTCAAATTAAATTTTAAAAAAATCTTCAACATTTCATATAGGTTTCACATTAATTACAGACTGTACGAAAACATACAGGTTCATAATTTACAAGAAAACTCATAATTCTCACACAAAATAGAGCAATATTGATTTCTTCTTTCACAACTTCTTCAAGCCAAACTACCTCGATGATGTTAGAGGCTATTTACACATGTTTTGATGTCATACCAATGGTTTCTAACCATAATTTGAAAATAATACTGTTAACCTTCCAACTACCCTCCAAAGTGATAAAATTGCAACTTTTACAAATTTGCTTCATTATTGGAAAAAATTTCCTCAACACCACTTAGGACCACTAATGAAATTATTTACATCACAAATTGGTTAGTTTGACCTTATTACATCATAAAATGACTTTATTGAAACCTATACTCCTACTCACATATGCAAAATATTTTTTTTTGTAAAAGGTGCTCCTACACCAAAAGGAGAATAATTGGTCATGAAATTAGAACCACTCTACTTCATATTTTCTATCTTGTTATGAAAATCACATACACTATTACCGACTCAAAAAATAAGACAAAGCAAAGCTTCTAAAACATACTTTCTATTCTTTCTACAACTCAATGTTTCAAATGCAATGCAACAAATGCTGATTTTTGCTCTTGAATTCCTTATAGAAACAAAGGAGAAAAACAAGCCTCGAACCAAAAAGCACACTTATCACCCTTCTATTGGACTATTGTAACATATATTTGATTTTTAGTTACACTCAAGCTCTCAGGTCGTGGGAATAAACATGAAGCAAAATTATTCTTCATTTGTTGTTGAAGATCTCATCCCACCATCAAAAGGCATCTTTTTTTGTTAGAACAATGTCAAAATATCTCCCATGCACTCAAAAAGCGTTTCCATAGTCATACCTAGTCAGAAAAATTTGAAAATACGAAAAGCATGTAAAAACATAAAACTTATTTATCCACATCAGCACTTATGCCACCATCTTTCAAGTTGAGGAGTAAACAATATTTTTGCAATACTTAATCAAAAGCCTAATCTATAATGTTTTCAAGCTATTCATTGTTGTTCTCCCATCCATTATTCATCATATCCCTCATCCTCTTACAAGCTTACTTAGTATATTTATCCAACCATGTGATGTTTTCTTCCTCAATTGGTCATTTAGTATCCAAAAGTCTTTACACTTTCACATTATGCAAAGTATATTTGACTTCAATTAAGGCCCTGGCCTCCATGACAAAAGCATCCATCCTTTTTTATATCTCCACCATTATATCAATATGTGGATTCAACATTGTGTAATCACTTACAGTTAATGCCATCTTAGCTGATGCGATTATATCTCCCAAATCACACCTCCATTCATTAAACAATTTTAATTCACCTTTTTGATTCAATATCTCAGGTATATGATGCTTCTACATTTCTTTGAATGCATTTAGCTTGCTCTAGAGCTACATCCCTAGCTTCCCATGAATTTTTTTTATTTCATTTACCAAATCAATCACTTGCAATATTTCAAGGATGTTTGTGGGTGCCTTGAAATCTTCTTCCATTTTAGGTATCATCTCTTTTAAAGAACCCACTCGAGTTCTCCACTTACTCCACTCATTCTTGAAGGCTTCCTGAACTTGTGAGTACTTTATGTTTGCTTCATGTATGCTCTTATAGCTAGCCCTGATATCCTCAACCCTGTTGACCAATTTGGTTACTCTATACCTTAATACACCTTAAAAAATATCATTGGCCACCTTAACAGTTTCATTTTTGGCCTTCTTGACATTTTCCTTTTCTACCTTTAAATACATATTTAAATCATCTATTCTTAAGGCCAATGTCTCTTGATCCTATGTAGATAAATCAAAAGAGGAAGAGACTGGCACAAAGATCTTATTTATTGACTAATTAGCTTGGAGAGTGGCTCTCATTCTGTTCATTTCATCTAAGGCCTTGTTATATTCCTTCACCAAGGAATCATACGGTTGGATGTTGTGGTTATGTTGCTAATATGTGTTTTTCATTGATGTCAACACTATTAGTATTGATGCATTTAAGGATGTATATGTCGAGGATATTGGGAAAATTATAGATTCATCAAATCTAAGAATAAGTTGAGTAAAGTTTAATAAGTTTGAATATTATGTGACAACTGATTCACCCCCCCTCTCATTAGTCTATCCTTTTTTTGCAATAATTGGTATTAGAGCAGGTTGCTCGAAAGAAGTTTAATAGCTTGAGGTGATCCAGGATGGCATCATACAAGAAGGATAATCCTAGATTCGATGGTACAAACTACTCTCTGTGGAAGGCTAGAATGGAGTGTGATTTGAAGTGCATTGGTGATCCCTTTTGAAAGATTACAAAGAGTAGGTATGTTATTCCTCAAAATGGTCCCTCTATTCCTAATGAGATCAAAGAAGCTAAATATAATATCAGGTCTATAGAAGCATTGTTGAGTGCTTTGACAGATTCAGAGATGACAAATGTGATGGATCTGAAAATAACCCATGAAATTTGGAATAAACTAGAAACATTGTATGAAGGAGATGGACAAGTGAAGGTTGTGAAGCTACAAAGTTTGAAAGGAAAGTATGAAACCTTGAAAATGGGGAAGATGAAAACATTTTTTCTTTTATGCAAAAATTAAATGAACTTGTGATGGGTATTAGATGTTCCGGTGGAATTTTGGATGAACAAGAGATTGTAGCTAAAGTATTCAGATCATTTCCTACCTCTTACAAGTTGAAAGCTCATGCTATTCAAGAGTTGAGGATAATTAAAAATGTGACAAGAGATATGTTAATTGGTAAGCTTGCTACCTTTGAGTTGAGTGAATTTTGTGAACCTATCCCTAAGATAGAATCTGCATTTAAAGCTACTATATCTAGAAGAAACAAACAAAGATATGATCTACGAGAAAGTTCTAGAAAGATATTCAAGTATGAATACAAGATGAAATGGATTGAAGATGAAGAAAGAGAGGTAGAAGAGCTGGAAGCATTGATTGTAAAAAGAGAAGCTAGAGGACAAGGTAAGTACAAAGGAAATTTGCCTATTAAATATTTCTCTTATAGTAAGATAGGTCATTTTTCTTCAAGATGTCTTGAAAAAGTTCCTAGGTCCAAACCTAACAAGTCTAGATTTTTAAAAAAAAAAGGATTATGCTAAAGAAGGTGTTACTAGTGAAGAATCTGATAAAGAAAATGGAAATGAGGATGAATGGGTATTCATTTCTATCAAGGAAAATGGTCCGGTGTCCTCTGAATCTACTAGTAATAAGAATGTTGAGAAAGCTCTTGTAGCCAGGATTGAAGAAAAGGATGAGTCAGTGATTGACAGTGGATTCTCACATCATATGACTGGTGACAAAAGCAAATTTGTAAGCTTGGACAAATATGATGGTGGTGTTGTAAGATTTGGAGATAATAATGTTGGTGTGATTCATGGCAAAGGAATTATTTCTCTTGGTGGTAAACATAATATAGATGATGTCCTTTATGTAGAAGGCTTGAAGCATAATCTATTAAGTGTTGGATAGATGGTTGAAAAGGGATACAATATTCAGTTCAAAGATGGAAAGTGTAGGATACTGGGAAGTTCTAGAAATGTAATTGTTTCAGGTATAAAGACAAGAGGTAATATTTTTCACTCGAGTGCTGCTAGTGAAATTTATTTAATTGCTCAAGTTGATGAAAGTTGGTTGTGGCATAGGAGGTTGTGTCATGTGAATTTTGATAACATTTTCAAGGTAAGCTCCACACAATCAGTAAGAGATCTTCCTAAGCTAGTGAAGCCTACTAACACCATGTGCAAGAAATGTCAGATGGTAAAGCACACTAGAGTTTATTTTTCGAGAAAAAATCATCATTATAATGGAGTACTGGAGCTAGTGCATACTAATCTATGTGGTCCCTCTAGATTTAGAAGTCTACAAGGAGAAAGGTACTTTATGCTAATTATTGATGATTACTCAAGGATGATATGGGTTGCTTTCTTAAGAGAAAAATGTGAAGCATTAGAGAAGTTCAAAAATTTCAAAGCTATGGCCAAGAATGAGATAGGTTTGAAGATAAAATGCTTAAGGTCAGACAGAGGTGGTGAATTCACTTCTCAGGAATTCAACCTTTTTTTGAAGATAATGGAATCAAAATATAGTTATTTGCTCCATGGACCCTTCAACAGAATGGAGTTGTATAGAGAAAGATCAGAAGAATTCTAGATGCTGCTAGAATTGTGATGTTGGAAGGAAATGTGCCTCATATCTATTGGAGAGAAGTTGTAAGAACTATTGTGTACACTCTTAACTGGGTAAATGTCAATGGCAATTATAGTAAGACTCCTTTTAAGTTGTGGTTTGGTTATAAGTGGGTATGTGCAGGATCATCATGGAAAAAACAAGCCCTTAAGGGGCAATGAAAACCCAAAAAATCAGAGTTAGGCAACTTGATGTAAAAATTTGAATAAGTTATCTATATTATTTCAAAAACATGTAAAAATATAATCTGTAGAAAAATAAATGTAGTTTCTAAAATACTTGATCTTTATTTAAAATAAATAAATCTATTTGGTCAAAATTTGAAATTTCAATGCAGTAGTACTTAAATTTCAAGGTAAAAATAAGAAGTAGGTGTCTGTTTGACCACCCTAACCACGATAAAATGATAATATTTTTTTATAAGATTTTAGATATAAGTATAGGACTCATGTCCCGATGCGATGCATATTTTTTTATAATTTTTTTCTAAGTAAATAATTAATTAAGATTTTTTTAATACAACTTTTAAAAAATATAAAAACTCGTTTGTCTAACCACCTTAACTTGGTCAAAACTTCATGAAATTAAATTTTATTTTTTTAATCCTATAGTGTGCAAAGCATAGAATGTGAGTCATATTTTGGATTCAAAAAATGTGATACTATTTGAAATTTATAGATGTTTTTCAATCAGCCTATCAATCAGGACTTTTTACATAATTCAAATAGAAAATGAATAATAATTATTTATTAAATTAAAAATAAAGAATAATTTATATGGGTGGAAAGCTGAGAATATCCTTTAAAAACCCTTTTCTTTTCATCAATTTTGGGTAAAAAAAAGTCATCAGCCACATGCATAATTATATCACTTACATATCGCCACTTTTTGGCCCATCATGATCCCGCCCATCATGAAGATATAGACAAGTTTGATGCTAGGAGTGATGAAGGAATCTTTTTGGGTTACTCTACTAAAACTAAGGCCTACCGGTGCTATAATAGAATATTGAGGAAAATAGTTTAAAGTGAAAATGTCAGAGTTGATGAGGACACTTCTAGATCATCCAAATACTATGGATATGATTCAGATGAACAACATGATAGTGCTAATAAAGGAAAGAATTCTCGGACATAGAATCAAGTTCAAATTGTTTTGGTGAATCAAGAGATTCTAGAAGAAGTATATGTTGAGCAACCGGATGGATTTCGACTGACTAATAAGGGAGATATGGTTTTTTGATTGAATAAAGCATTGTATGGACTCAAGCAAGCCCCTAGAGCTTGGTATGCTAGACTAGATAAATACTTGTTGAAGCTTGGATTCAATACATGTTTGCTGATTGTAATATGCATTTTAAGATGGATCATGATAAAGAGATGATTATTGAAGTCTTTGTTGATGACATCATTTTTGGAGGTGATGATGATTTATGTATGAAGTTAGTTGATGATATGAAAAGTGAATTTGAAATATCTATGATTGGAGAGATGAAGTTCTTTCTGGGATTGTAAATCACTCAGTTAGATAATGGAATTTTTATATCTCAGTCCAAATATGTAAGAGAGATACTAAACAATTTTGGCATGGAAGACTCAAATCCTTTTCGTACACCCATGGTAATCGGATGCAAGTTAACAAAAAATGATGATTCTCCTAAGGAAAATTAGACAAGATACAGGTCAATGATCGGTGGATTGCTTTATTTGACTTAGACCAGACCAAACATCATGAGTTTTGTATGTATGGTTGTTAGATATCAAGGTGGTCCAAAGGAATCTCATGTGATTTTTGTAAAGAGAAATTCTAGATACTTGAAAGGGACAATTGAATTTTGGCCTTTGGTACCCTAAAGATGGCGTTCTTACTTTAAGTGCCTTTAGTAATGCAGATTGTGCGGGTGATGTCGATGATAGGAAAAGTACTAGTGGTGGTGCCTTCTTCTTAGGGAAAAATTTGGTGTCTTGGTTAAGTAAAAAGAAGAATTCCATTTCCTTATCTACTACTGAGGCAGAATATATTGTTGCTGCAAACAATTGTACTCAAGTAATTTGGATGAAATAGATGTTGAGAGATATCAAAATTGTGTATGATAATCTTATTGATATATTCTATGATAATTCAAGTGTAATAAAAATTTCTAAGAATCTAGTGATGCATTCAAAGACCAAGCATATATCTATGAAATATCACTTTTTGAGAGACAAGGTGAGTGATATAGAAGTCAGACTAGAGTATGTGCCTACTAAGGATTAGATTGTAGACATATTTACTAATTCATTGCCTAAGGATAATTTTGTGTATCTCAAAGGGAATTTAGGGGTGATTTCCCTTCCTAATCAGAACTAAGAGCAATCATATCTCATTTTGGATTGATTTTATGGTGGTTGCTACTTAGGGGGAGTAGTCAGATGATTCAGATATGTGGTTTAGAGCTTGTGTGTACCTTTTCCATTTATGTCAAAGAGAGAGAAGAATAATGTGAAAAAGTATAAAAAGAGGAGAAGAGCTGGGGAATAAGTCATCAGAACCTAATGGGGATTAAGTGTTGATTGAGAGTTTCTTTGATGGTGTTTTTCACATTATGTGTTGCCATCAACACCAATGGGGGAGATTGTTGGATGCAGTGGTTATGTTGTTGATATATGGTTTTCATTGATGCATTTAAGGCTATATATGTCAAGGATATTGAGAAAATTATAATAAATATGTTGAAGGTTGTTTGTGAAGTAGTGAAATTTAGTTTGATGGAAAGTTTAGTATGTTGGTGATCAAAAGTTGTGGGTTAAAGGGTTTATTGTTGAGTGTATCTAGTTTATCCACCAAAATTTTTAGAGATGCACATGAATTTTTTATCATTATATGAACAGTTGTGTTTTGAAGAGCTTTTATGTGGCTTCAATTAGTGTTCCTGATTGAAGTTGATGTGATTCTAGCAAGTTCATTTGTTGCAAATGCTTCTCTAATGATTCATGATTCTTGTGGATGTTTGAATATCTTGCTCTATATTTTTTGAATGTCCACGTTGATCGGTGTGCTCATGATCAAATATTTTTCCTTTGCGTGTTCAGGTTTTCAATGTTCTTGGCCGACATGGTGGTTGTAACATGTTGTGGATCCTTGTGGATTCATTTTTTATGTTTGGCACATTCAAGGATATCATTTTAGGTCTTCATTATGATGTGACTGAGTTTAGTTGGTGTGCATTGAGAATTTTTTATGAATTGAGCCAACAGTTTGCATTCATCTATTATTTCATTTTTGGCCGACGAAGTTGTTGATGTAATTCAATGTAGAAAATATATAAGAGTGATTTTTTGAACGAATTCAATTGTGTGAGAGATTGAGAGAAAGGGAAAATGTGAAAATAGTGTTCTAATCATTCGATTGTAGAGCAAAGTGTGAAAAGGATTGAGATAAATGTGAAGAAGTATTTATGTGCTTAACCAATAATGAGGCTTTTGTTGAAGCTAATTTCTCAGTTCAATACCCTACGGATCTAATCTAAATTTCTGTAAGACAATGTGTCTTCCTTGGGTAGTGAGCCCTCTTGTATTTGAGCAGTGAGCTCTAGGCAATGTGCTTGAATGCATGTGCATTATTATTATTCATCTTTATAATTTTAACAAGGTATAATATTGTGGGTTGACATCCACCATAGTTTTTCCCCTAACTAGGTTTCCACATAAAAATCTTGATGTTCTTTGTGTGGTGATTGTCTATGCTTAAAATTTGATTCATTAGATTTGAGAATATGTTTGAATATTCTATGACAATTGATTCACCCCGCCCCTCTCAATTGTCTATCCTTGCTTTTCTAGCACATACTTCTTCTGATTTATTTGTGCAATGTCTACACTGAGGATTGGAGCATGAGTAGTTAATTTAGTAGCCTGGATAGGTGTTATATTTGTGCCCCTTTTCACCACCAAGCAACCCATGACCTCTTCAATAGGCTGAACCACCTCATGCTTTCCAATATTAGGCGCCATGAACCAAATTTCAAGATTATGCAACTTCAAACTATATCCAAATCCAAATAACTTATATGCCACCTATTCCTTAGTTATTGAAGTCTAAGGATCTCTTTTTATAGCATCAAGTGCAGTAGATGAAGGGATAGTGCATCTTGGTAACAATGTTAGCTCACTATCTGTGATTATTTTCCTAGCTTTAATAGGGGTGATAGCTACAATATCATCTTTGATCTTCTCCTCCTCTTCCTTCTCAACCTCTTCTTTTTGACAAGGCTCAACACTACCCTATCTTGTTCAAGACTTTCCTTTATATCTTTGCTCCTTTGTTGAATCATGAATTGCTAAAATTCCATACATTCTACAAACTTATCATTTACAAGGAATTCATTACAATCCTTAATGCTAGGATAATCATCACTCTTCTCATCATAGTGCCACTCGATCATATTATATTCGGGAACCTAAGAATTAGTTGTATTTTTAGTTCTAGGGGGAGGGAATTTCTTCTCCACCTCTCCATCATCTAGCACATGTTCATCCATTTTCTCTACCTCAATCTCTTGGACATTCTCCTTTTGTACATCTATAGACTCTTCAAGAATATCCATAGCTTGGTGTTATTTTGCTAATAGAACTTGTGCTCTCTTAGAAACCTCTTTCACCTTTGCTTTGAAGTCACCATTTTGGTAATCCCTCAGCTTTACAAAAGCTCTTTCAAAAGGATCTTCAATTTCATCATAAGGACTTACATAGAAGGCATTACTCCTCTTAATTATCTCTTCAATGTCCATTACGAATGTTTATTTCCTCTTTTTGTATATAAAAAACTCATCACTTGTCAAGTTCCTCAATACATCATCCAAGCACAAGAATTGATCACCAATCCCAAATAAACTTTTCTCCCTTCTCTTTATAGAAATAAAACCCTCTGGGTCAAAAAACCTAACCTCATCAACAAGTAGTTTGAGGTTATTCACCATGATTCCAAATTTTGCATACCCCTCCTGGGTAGTAACTACAAAGTAAGAAAAAGAGCATTAAAGGTTTACCACAATACCCTTCTTAGGTTTTTTGAACATTTCATAATCGAAAAAATCAATTTTCCATATTAGCTCCATAAAATCCAATCGGTTAGAAACATATAGAGGCAAGTGGTGTGCTGCCACCTTGGATCCATAAGCTTTGATTAGAGTATACTTTGAGTGTAGAAACAAATCTTCCCAATTATTATTCTTATCTAGCCCCGTCACATCCCTTGGACACATAACATGCCTAATTGCTATGGAAGGCCTTTGAATATGCACCACACCTAAAATTTCCAGAATACCATACTTGATAATATTAGAAATAAATAAATAATTGGAATTGGGACAATCCTAGTCCCAAATATATAACCACATTTGGATAGGAAGAAAATTATTTTCATTTTCCCTCATCCTCAATTTCAACTTCCTTTTCTAATTATAATCACCTTAAAAAAAAAACATATGCATTAACAAGGAATAGTGTGGAAAATGTAAAGGGAGAACCTCCCTCTATAATTTGATGAAATCTTAATGCATTTGATCTGCAACAAAAGAAGCATAATCAAAACTGGTGTTTTGATTGTGGCCCTCTATATCTGTAACCATTACCAAAAGGTCAGGAGCTATCCTTTACTCAAAACATCAAGCTATAACCTGATTCAGGAAATAATATGTGTTCTTAAAGTAATCCACAAACTCTTCACATTCAAAGGGCTCAATATCCTTGGGGAGAAATTTCTCCTTGCTTTTTCTATGTCGAACCAACAGTCTATTTCTATATTAAAATATGTTACTCTCATATTTACCATATATCTTAGGTCGCTTATTTTCTACAGTACAATTGGGATTGAACCCAAATATCTCTAGCATTTTATCCCTTGTTGCTTTAAGTATTACATTTCCATCTTCACTTTTGATTTTTCTATCCATAGGATCATAATTCTTTGCCAATTCCATCATTACATCCACTAATACAAATACATTGGGTACCACAAGTATCTGAAGGTTTTGCCCCCATAAGCAACATGCTGAATTTCTTGAAAACCTCCTATTGAAAGTGTATGTGAACAACTACCACCCAATTTGGGGTTGAGCCAACTCTCTAATTTCAGTAGCAGTGTCAATTAGTCAACTTGTCACAACAACATGGCTCATGGATCTCTTACCAATTCATGACCCACCCACTTTTACTTCTCTAGCAACACTTTACACAAATCTCTCCTGATTGTTCTTTGCACCTCTTGACATTGTAGACAAAATAGGGGTACTCGGTGTAGGGTTTTTACATTATAGGTGGCTCCAACTTAGTCTTGGATAAAACATCTTCGGTTTTGAGCCTTTTAACCTCTCTTCTACTATGGTTTTCTCTCTAGCCTAATTCGGGATTCACTAGGCTCTAGCTCACTCATATTTGCAAGGTGGTGGGACTAGGGTTTATAGTTTTCTTAATTGAAAAATACCCACCGAGTTTTACCTAAAACCCAAGGTACAAATTATAGATCAAAACACATCCAAACCCTCAACAATATATATCAACTCAATTGAAGATGCTCAACTAAATAAGCTATAAGAAGATTATCTCTCAATTCCTTACGATAATTTAGGAAGAACAATTCAACACTTTTGACATGAAGAGATACACAATTTTCTTACCCAAGTGAATGAATGACACCAACGCTGCTGGAATTGCCTTCCTAGAGTTCTTCGCACCGTTTCTTTAGCTCTGGTTTTCTTCTCCATTGGTGAATAGCTTTGAATGTGTAAGAGATAATCCAACCACCTTCTTTATGGCTAGGAAATGGAACGTATCACCCTAAATGTTTGATAGGAAGCTCGTGCAAGTGAAATGAAATTTATTTGTTGATATTTAAAACTTGGTCATTCATCATTGTGTTTTAAAACCACATGAATGGTTCTCCTCCACCTTGCAACTTTATTTTCTTCCTTAAACGATTTCCTCAGGATGCTACCATGTTGTCCTTTATTTGGGAGCCATCGCCCATCACCAATACATTTCATCTTCTATAAATAATATTGGCAAAGTGAACATCCACATGGTGCGATCTCAACCATCAGATCTAAGACCCATCCTTGGTCACATTTCCGCTACATTGAGCATCGCTAATTCATGCTTCATTCTTCATATCATATTAGCAATGAGTGATAAGTTAATGAAGCAAGATTAAGACATGTGCACCTAGGTGAAAATCAAAGGCATAGTATACATTGATCACAAGAGCAACATAGATCATCAAAATAAAGTTTTAACAAAGACTTCATTGCTCATCACCAATTTGAATAGAACAATCGATCATCCATCCATGTTGAGCGATGGAACAAACATTAAAGAGCCTCGATGTCATCGCTCATTTCCCATTTGAATCTCAAAACTTAAAATGGATTCACAATGAGCAAAAAGAGAAAAAAAAAGAGCACCAAAGGCCATCATGTATCACTAATTCATATCACAAAACATACAAGCAATTAGCGATATAAGAGATACCAATGATAACACATAGAACAAGCCCATTGCGCATGACTAATACAAATTTGAACACTGAAAAAGAATCCATGATGTGCGAAATAAAAAATACAATGATCATCACCCATTTCTCATTTGAGTTCACAAGCTTAAAAGATATTAGTGATAAGCAATAGAACGAGACTGTGAATGAGACTTTAAGTGAATAATTTTGCATGTTCTCGTAAGTTGTTTTAAAAAGGGGGAAACTATCTAGGATGATGTATAAAAATCCTTAGGGACTTAGGACATAATTTTATCAAAGTATGTAAAGCCAAAATAAGGTTAATTGATAAACCTTATCAAATATAAGAGTGTCGAACCTAGGTAAGAGGGGTCGGTCACCCCACAAGTGTTAATGACTCAATATGTTTTAAGACAAGTAGAAACAAGCAACAAAATGTCTACGATGAATTATAACCATGGCTAGGACACAAGCTTGGCAGTTATTGAAGAAGGGTTTTAGGCAACGCACAACCCCATAATAGTGAAAATAGATAAGACCCTAAGCTCCAAGGGTAGATACATTAAAAAATTTCAGAATGATAAATGAAACAAAAAAATTCAGCAGTTCCATTAGTGGCTCTGACTAGGGACCCATGCCTCTTGCAGGCATGGCAAGATCTCAAAATCTTGGGTTGAAGTAGAACACTCAAAACACAGCCAATCAAAAATCCAAGGAACTACCTAGACAAGGTAGTAAGATTAAACTAGACACAACTAAGGAAAATAGACCTATATATAGGATGTACAAAATCTACAATGTACATGGAGCAAAACATACTTAGGAGAAGTATAGTTTCAAGAGCTATCCATGTACTTGCAGTTCAAGAAATTCACCTGTCAAACTTTGGAGGAAGTATGAATCCTCCCCATGTGTACAAGCTATCAGATAAGGGCCAAACCATAATGCATCAAATTTACTATGCTTAACCTTATCTTGTGCCCTCGCATTCCATACCAGTACCATGGTATTCACTTCAAATTTTCTAGGAGAAGCTCTCTTGTCATGCAAGTGTTTAAACTATAACTGTATCTTCGCATTTTTAGTTTTAGCTTCTCTATTTGTTTCATCTATTTGTACCAAATTATATATTTTGTCTTGTATATCATCACAAACATCTTCATCATATTCCTGCCCAAATTTATACATCCTCAACAAGTTGTTTGCGGCAACCTAGCATCTAAACCATAGACCAAACCAAATGATGAATAACTATTGGACTTCTTTACGATAACCCTATCTGCCTAGAGTGCTAGCTTTAGCTTTGAATCCAAAGCTTTCTTATTCTTCTCTATCACTCTTTTGATAATTTTCATTAAGTGCTTATTAATAGACTCAGCCTAACCATTTCTGTGAGGATGGTAGGGTGAAGAATAAGAAATTTGTATACAATGCTTATCACAAAAATACTTGAATTCTTCTGATCTAAAACACATAACATTATCTGAAATGATTTTTTCTTGGACTCCAAACCTAGTGAGGATATTGTTCAACAAGAAGTCAACAACCACTTTGCTTGTTGCTTTCTTTGTGGGTATTGCATCTACCCTTTTTGTGAAGTAATCAGTAGCAAGAAGAATCCACAAATGTCTTCCACTAGATTTTTCTAGTATTTCACCAATGAAGTCAATTCCTCATTGCTGAAATGGAGTTTGAACAAAAATAGGCCTCAATGGTAAAGTTCTTAAAAACCTCAAGTTTCTCTCAAATCTCTGACAAGGATCATAAGTTTTAACAAACTTGTGGGCATCTTCAAAAATAGTAGGCCAGTGGTATTTGCCATGTAATGACCATTGCACACTCCATTGTGCATTTTCTACAAGAGTTATAATGCTTTCTTTCCATCCACACACTTAAGCAGCACACCATCTAAGCTCCTCCACCACAACTCATTGTCAATAATTACATCCTTGATGGCATGCAATTTTAGTATCCTCTTGTCATTATCAGTCATTATACATTTGCATATCATAGATAGGTGCAACATCAATAGTCTTTGTTTGGCCTATCTTATTAGCTTCCAATTTAGCTTCTACCATTAATTTATCTAGGCCTTTCCCTCTTACTAACTTGGTGTTCTATACTTTAATGTTAAATTCTTGGATCCTGTTGATTCACCTACACCTTTTGCTTATATTTTATTGTTGAGTGAAGATATCTTTCACATCAACACTTGGTACAAAAGCTATGATTGTAGCTCCCACTAGGTAAGCTCTTAAATTTTTTTCAACCTTGACTAGTGCATAAGCTTATTTCTCAATCTTATCATAATTGAGTTCTACAACCTATAAATATTTTCTAAATAATGCAATAGGTTGTTCAAAGCCTTATTTATTTTTCTGTAGTAAGACAACAATACTATAGAAAAAATCAAAGAAAAATGTCTAGAAAAATCAAGATATTTCAAATCTGGAGCCTCCTTAATAGATTTTTTAATGCTCTTCAAGGCCACTAGGCTCTTCACTCCAAACTACATTTTCTCCTTTCTTCAACATCTTGGAAATAGGTCTTGTAATCTCTGTAAAGTTGGTTACAAATATTTTCAAGAAGTTGATTTGTCCAAAAACTGATTGAATTCAAAGAAATTCTTCGACTAGGGGATCTTATCTATGGTTCCCTTTCAAGGTCAATCCTCACTCCTTCTTTGGACATAATGTGCCCCATAAATTTCCCTTCAATAACCCCAAAGGTACATTTTTTTGGATTAAGTGAGATCCCATACTCTAAAGCTCTTATAAATACCTTCTCCAAGTGTGAATAATGATCTTCCTCCTTCTTAGAGTAGGTTGTCAAGTCATCTTGATAGATAACCATGAACAAATCTATAAAATCATAAAAAGCTACTTCCATAGTCCTCAGAAAAGTGACACCTACATTCATTAAGCCAAATAGCATCCTCACATATATGCAAGTGACCCGTGGAGTAGTGAATGCAGTCTTGTACTACTTAGTCTCCTTTACTTTTACTTGGTTGTAACCATAAAATTCATCCATCATGAGCATTATCTTGCAACTAGTAACCTTCTGCAACATGGCTTCCCTATTCAGTAGAGGATAGTTATCCAAGTTAATGATGATATGTTGAGATTTCAAAAATCCATACATAACCTTATATCACCATTCTTTTTTCTAACTGGCACCAAATTGGACACCCATGAAGAATACCTAATAGGTTTTATGATACTAGCATCCCTTAGCTTCATCGTTTCTTCCTGTATCTTTGGAGCTAAGGTAGGATTAATTGGTCTCTTCTTTTTCTTGAAAGGCTTAACATCTTCCTTTACAGGAATTTCATGCTAAAATAATTCCTGTCTATATGCTTGTAGGTCATAGTATGACTAGGCAAAGACATGTCTATATTTTCTCAGTAAGGCCACCAAGATCACCTTAACCTTATGTTTCATATTTTTTCCTACTTATACCTTTTTAGGGGCATTTGAAGCCCCCAAATTCACCTCCTCCAGATCCTCTAGATGAGTAGTAGTTTCTTTAACCTTGCTCTTATCTTGGTTTTAAAAGACCCTTTCTAGTGCTACAAGACCCTTGGGGATTTTATTTATTTTCAGTTGGATTATCTCTTTACCAAAAATTTTATCCTTACCACGTATATTTTCTACAAACACCCCAAAATCAATCTCCTGACCTTGATATTCATCTAACATCTCAAAAATTTAAGAACATCTTCATCGTCATTGAAGATCCACCAATTGTGCACATTGTCAGGAATTGAAGGCCTTGATTGTATCTCAACCTTTGAGATACCTACAAAAGTTATATCATCTAGTCTCAAGATAATATTAGAAAGTAGGTTTGATACTCTATTCTATCCCCTTTCCATCTAGTCAATTCCAAAAGAATCAAACTGCTCTATAGAATCCTAGACAACATCTCTATACTGCTTCAATCTATTGTTTTTGTAGGCATAATTGGCTCTTGGGATATCACTAGTTTAGAATCACCAATTACCATAAAATTTTTTATCCCATGTTTCTCAACCAGCCTTAATCCAAGTAATAGTGCTTCATATTTTGCCACATTATTTGTAAAGACAAAACATAAAGTTGAAGAGAATATGTACATGTTACCACTAAGTGAAAACAATAGTATCCCTACACCAGATCCTTCCTTGGAGATTGCACCATAAAAATACATTTTCCATAATTGATCCTTGTTGAATAACTTTGTTACTTCATTATTTATAGGTGTAGGGTGCCTATCAGTTTCTCTTGACACTTCTTCCACCTTGAAGTCACTGATATCAGTAACAATAAAAATAATTGCATCATCTTTAGGAGCATGTTCCAACGTATGTGGCACTTTTGGTTCTCTTACCACTTGCACATCCTTGCCATCAGTAGGAAAGGTGGCATAAGACATGTCACACTACATACCACCTCTCATTCAAGCTCTTCATTTTATAGATAGTAACATCTCATAATTGGGTGGGATATCTAAAGCCACCACACTCATCTTAAACTATTTTTCTAGATATGCCACCAATTTTTAAGGGAGTTCTTTAATCACACCAGTGATAGGGACCTCTCTTGAATCCATAGCATAGCACTTACCATGAGTGTTTTCAAATTTCAGTCCCAATGCCTCCATGATCTTGGCTAGAATTATGTTATTAGATGCTCAAAAATCAATAATATAATTTGTTTGAAAATTGCCCTCAACAATCAATGTAAGGAAGAATCGGTCTATCTTTCTAGGGAAAGTTGTTACTGAGTTTCCTAGAAAAATATGAGGGATTTTAGTAATCATTCCCTCAACTTCTTTATCTTTCTTGTCCTTTTAACTCACTTTGGGTGGAGTGGGGACCACTAATTCAACATAGGATATAGTAGTGCCAATGATAAGGGCTACTACCTTTTTTTTGTTTTCATCAATCCTCATCATCTTGAGAAAAGGAACATAAAATTTTACTTGACTAAGTAATTGAATCATATGAACAAGAGTGTACTTATGTAATTGAAATAGAAGCATACCTTGTTCTATGCTAATTTCCTTTTGTTGATTTTTTGTTGTCTCAACTTTAGGCTTGATATCTTTTCTCACAATATCATTATTCTATTTCTTGGTCTTGATAGCAAGGGTCTTGAGTTCTACTTTTTTCTTCAGTTTATCAACTTTCTTTTCCTAAATCTTATCTCCCCTGCTCTCTTTAGCTTTGACTAATTTACGAAAAAAAATTTGATCTTTTCCTTTGACATTTTTCTCCTTAATGAAAAGACCAATAGGATTACCATATTCATCACCCACTATCCTATTTGTTAGGTGATATGAGCTTCTAGCCTGAGTAGCCAAAGTTGTTGTATATCTTGCAATCTCTTCATTTGAAGGTCTTCTCAAGGAAACATTATCTACTATTACCTCCAAATTATATAATTCATTATCACTATCCATATCTTCATCTAATAGAACCTGCTGGTGATATGTACTAGCAATTTTCCTTTGGTCATCTACATCGATTTCATAAGACTCTTCATTAGATGAGAAATCATTGTTATCAAAATCAAAATCTTCCATACTCATAAGTACATAAATATCCTCATCACTTGGCCGGTCACAATCTTCAGGTACATCTTCATCAACTTCAACCATCTATGAAATTGCAAATTGATGAGGATAATTTGGAATTTTACAAACCATACACCAGGGAGTTTCATCAGTAAAATTCCCTAAATTCTTCTGCAAAGGATCTAGAGGAACCTTGTTCTGAGTGTTTCTTTGGTTGTTAGGGATGGGATTCCCATTATGCCATTTGGTATTATATGGGTGATCCTACAAAAAAGGAGGTATTTCATTCCTATGATAATTATTTGACTAATCCTTATATTGCTTTGCAATTCTGTCATTCATACTCTTAATAAAACTGTCAAGCTTATCCTCAAGAGTACCTCCTTTAACACCAAAACTCTTATCCTCCTTTTTTAGATTTCTGATAATCCTTGCATCATCTCTTCTTCCAAATTTACCAGTCTCTCTATTGATGTTATCAATATGAACAACCACCTTATAAGCTTCTCTTAATGTTTCATGATTCTTATAAAGAAAATGATAGCTCATTTTTGCATCAAAGGCATTGCAGTAATTTACTAAGCACACATTATCATTCATTTGTAGATCAGGGAAAATCTTTTCATAGCCTTTTGGAATCTTGTATTAAAATCAGTGACAAACTTATTAGAACCCTTAGAAATATTATTGAATTTAATCAATAGGTACCTTGAATCTATCTTATCACCATATTTCTCCCTAAAGAGCCTTTTAAATTCTTCCCAAGAGGCAATTCTCTCGACAAGAAAACTCATGTACCACTCCTTGACATCTTCAATGAGTGACTACATAAAGAAATTCATCATTACATCCTCTGCTTCTACATCAAAGTCATCCATGAAATTAGCAAAATCCTTAAGATGATCTTCACCAATCATAGCATTATTCCCAAAGAACCTAACTAAGGTAGGCGTGAAATCCTTAGGAAATGGGTTTGGATAGCTCGATATTCCAATGAAACATGATTGTTGATACCTCTTTGCTTGGATTGGTCTCCTAGTATTTCCACCTTTATGAGAATTTTTAGGCTCATCATATTTTTATTATCAAATTGAGTTTTATCCTTACCTTTTCCATCTCCAGTATTTTTATCATCTCCATTCCTTTCTTCCTCTTCATCTTTAGAATAGGAATTCTTATTATTTCCATTTCCTCCACCACCACCACCACCCTAATCTTCACCACCACTTCCACTAGCACTATGTCTCATAGAATTTTTCTTATTTGATTCACTATTAGTGTGTCTATAGGTTGAAGCCACTGGAGTTGGAGTGAAGATTTTAAGAAAGGAAATCGTTCTAGCTATTTCTGCATTAGCAGCTTCTATTTTATCTTTCTTTAATATTATTTTAGTTTATCATTCTCCAACAATAATTTAAAAATGTCAAGGTTTAAGGGTGTAACAAATGGGGTAGGATCAGTCTTGACATTTCGGTTGGCAGTGTTGATAGATGAAGTATTGGTATTGAAAGTATTGAAGGTAGTCTTCATTGTCTGCTCAATGGGTTTCTTCCCATAATCTATAAATGATGATTTCTTAGAAGTACCAGAAGGATCTAAAGCTTTGGTAGTTGCAACAAATGTGGTATAGGTATTACTGGAGAAGGTCCCCATTTGGACTATTACATTAGAAATTTTAGGGGTAATGCTAGTAGTCAACTTAGAGACCTTTTTAGTGAAAGGTTTCCGCCTATCAACATCATCTCTCATAT
The DNA here is from genome assembly GCA_007115665.2 of Sequoiadendron giganteum. NCBI lineage: Eukaryota > Viridiplantae > Streptophyta > Pinopsida > Cupressales > Cupressaceae > Sequoiadendron > Sequoiadendron giganteum. Next base: position 365,384,486 of record CM021102.1, on the reverse strand, counting down.
TTTTTTTTTTCCTAGCATCCCTCTCAGGTTTCTTAGCTCTAATCCCATATTCTTTTTCTTTCAACCCCTTTTTCCTATGCTCTTCTTCTTTCTTAAGCCTAAGTTCTTCCTCTTCTAAGGCTTGCATGTCTTTTTCAATATCTTCTTCATTTTCCAAAACATCTCCAAGCTCACTTGGCATAGGAGTATAGTAGGTATGATCAATTGGGTTCTCCTCAAGATATATGTTTACTTCTACATTAGGAGCTTCACCTCTTGGCTTAAAATTATTTCCATTGAAAACAAATCCAAGTCCAGGGGTCAAAGGTTTTAAGAATTTCTTATTTTTATCCCAGAATCCCCATCTATCTTCTTCTCTTAAAATATCAAATTTATTATCAAAACCTTGCTCAATGGGAAAAATTCCTTTAAATACCCTAGATAATTCAACTTCATGCGACATTTCCTAGGTATTTTCACTATTTACTTCATTTTTAAAAGTAGGAGATGCTTCAACAAGGGATTCAATATACTTACCTCATTCAGTAGTTTTCTTCACCCATAATGGTTACTTATCCTTTTCAAGTGTGAATTCTAGTTTCTTCTCTAGATGTTTTTTTGTATAGCTCCTGATCTTCTTCATGGTGTCAATCAATATGCCATAATTCTTCTTCCCTTATTCTCTTTGAGTATTTATCTTTTCACTGGTATATGAGACTTTAGAGTCGCCACCCAAAATGCTAGGAAATAGAAATTGATTATATTTTGACTTGGTACTTGTAACTTCAAACAAGACTCTAAATATAACCTAACACAAAGTGAAAGAAATGACCAACACCTAATGCATAAGACTACTCATGACCTTTACACTTAAATCCTTATAAAACACTTATTCTTCAAAAGGTGAAGAACACGAGTGTACTCGACTCCGATTGTACCATATCTTAAATAGATACTTTGGACTTAGCAATCCCCAACAAAGTCACCAATCTTTTTTTTTTTTATGCTAACCAAGCTGATCTTCTTAATTACCTATGGATCTTGTCATTTCCAATAATCAGCAATCTAAAGGGATTGGCCAATGAATGAGTAAAACATGCAAAAATTTCACTCCTTCACTTAGGGCTCTGTGAAACCTATGAGGGTAATCCCATAATGTATACTCAAGAATTCAGATGACCAATATTTAAATACATTGTCAACAACAAATACTTCTAATATAACCACTCAACAATGTAATATATTGAAAAGAGGAAATTGTTTTAACAATACACTACACTTGGAGCATGAGAAAAATGAAACTTAACACAAATACAATGGTAAATTCATTCAAAATATTTTTAAATAGAAAGTGATTTTTTGATGAAAAGAAACTGCATTATGAATACCTTACTTGAACTAGTACCTTATCCAAAACATGATAACAATCATTCACATAGCAATATATGAGCTTCAAGAAACATTGCATTACAATATTCCCATATTTATTTTTCAACGATCACTTCTTACAGATATCCTAGCATATAATTTTTACGAATCAATAACTTCATTCACAGATTCATACTAGTTCTTTGAACCAAATGGAAAGAATGAGATCACACAACCACTGGAATAATGGAGATGAATAAAACAACCCTTGCTTATATTATTCATAATTCATAAAATGCATACAAAGGAGAGAAAATGGTTAGGAAATTAGAACCACACCATTTCATATTTTCCATCTTGTTACCAAAATCACATACACTATTATCGACTCAAAAAATAAGACAAATAAAAAATTCTAAAACATACTTTGTATTCTTTCTACAATTCACTATTTTAATTGCAATGCAAGGAATGCTAATTTCTTGTCTTGAATTCCTTCTTATAGAAAAAAAGGAGAAACACAAGACTTGGACCAGAAAGCACACTTATCACCCTTCTATTGGACTATTGTAACATATATTCTCTTTTTAGTTACACTTGAGATCTCAAGTGGTGGGAATAAGCATGAAGCAAAAGTATTCTTGATTTTTTGTTGAAGATTAGGTCCCACCATCAAAAAACATCTTTTTTTGTCACAACATATTCAAAATATCTCCCACACACTCAAAAAGTGTTTCCACAGGCAAAACTAGTCAACAAAATTTAAAAATATGAAAAGCATGTAAAAACATAAAATTGATTTATCCACATCACTACTTATGCCACCATCTTTCAAGTTGAGGAGAAAATAATATTTTTGCAATACTTCATCAAAATCCTAATCTGTACTTTTTTCAAACTATGAATTTTTATTCTCCTATCAATCATTCATCATATCCATCATCCTCTTATAAGCTTACTCAGTACATTTATCCAACCATGTGATGAATTCTTCCTCAGTTGGCCATTTTGTATCGAGAAGCCTCTGCACCTTCGCACTATGCTAAGTGTATTTGGCATCAATTAAGGCCCTGGTCTCCTTGACAAAAGCATCCATCCTTGTTCCAATCTCCATTATTATATCAATATGTGGATTCGACATGGTGTAATTGCTTATAGTTAATGTCATCTGAGATAATGTGAGAATCTCTCCCAAATCACACCTCCATGCATTAAACAAATTTAATTCACCCTTTTGATTCAATATCTCAGGATTATGATGCTTCTCCATTTATTTGAATTCATTTATCTTTCTCTAGAGTTGCATCCCTAGCTTTCCATGAAAAGTTGTTATTTGATTTAACAAATCAATCACTTGCAATATTTCAGGGATTTTTGTGGGTGCCTCAAGATCGTCTTCCATTTTAGGTGACATCTCTTTTAATTAAAGCACCCACTCTAGTGTTCCAATTGCTCCACTCATTCTTGAAGGCTTCCTGAACATGTGATTACTTTATGTTTGCTTCATGGATGCTCTTATAGCAAGCCCATACATCATCAGACCTATTGACCAATTTGGTCACTATGTACCTTAATACATCTTCAAAAATATCATTGGCCATAGTTTTAATTTTTTCCTCCTTGAATTTTTCCATTTCTACCTTTAACTACTTATTTAAATCATCTATTCTTAAGGCCAAGGTCTCCTGATCCTGTGTAGATAAATCAAGAGAAGAAGACGCTAGCACAAAGATCTTCTTTATTGATTGCTTAGCTTGGAGAGTGTCTCTCATTCTATTCATTTAATCTAAGGCCTTGTTATATTGCTTCACCAAGGAATCATATTTCTTCTAATTTATTTGTATAGTGTCTACACTAAGCATTGCAACATGAGCATTTAATTTAGCAGCCTGGACAAGTGTTATATATGTGGCCCTTTTCATCACCAAGGAACCTATGACCTATTCAATAGGTTGAGCCACCTTATGCTTTCCAATATTAGGTGCCATGGACAAAATTTCAAGAGTATGTAACTTTGAACTATATCCAAATCCAAACACCTTATCTTTCATCTATTCCTCAGATATTGAAACCTAGGGATCTCTTTTTATAGTATCAAGTGAAATAGTTTAAGTGATAGTGTATCTTGGTAACAACATTAGTCCACTGTCTATGAAATTTTTTCTAGCTTTAGTAGGGGTGATAGCTTCAATATTAGCCTTGATATTCTCCTCCTCTTCCTTCTCAGCTCTTCTTGTTGAGAAGGCTCAACACTAGCCCTAGCTTATTCAAGCCTTTATTTTCTCTTTGCTACTTTGTTGAATCATGAATTCCTAATATTCCTTAGATTGTAAAAACTTATCATTTGCAAGCAATTCATTACAATCCCTAATGATAGGATCATCATCACTCTTCTCATCATAGTGCCACTAGATCATCTTATATTGGGAACCTCAAAATAAGTGGTATCTTCAGTACTAGGGGGAGGTAATTTCTTCTCCACCTCTCCATCATCTGGCACATGTTCATCCATTTTCTCTACCTCAATCTCTTGGAAATTCTCCTTTTGTACATCTACAGACTCTTCTAGAATATCCATAGCTTGGGGTTATTCTACTAAGAAAACTTGTGCTCTCTTAGCAACCTCTTTCACCTTTTCTTTGAAGTCACCATTTTGATAATCCCTCAGCTTTGCAAAATCTCTTTCAAAAGGATCTTCAATTTCATCATAAGGACTTACATAGAAGGTATTCCTCCTCTTAATTATCTCTTCAATGTCCATTCCCTATTTTTTGATATAACAACCTCATCACTTGTCAAGTTCCTCAATACATCATCTAAGTACAAGAATTGATGACCAATCCCAGATAAAATTTTCTCCTCTTTGTAGAAAAAAAATCCTATGGGTCAAAAACCCTAACCTCATCAATAGGTAGTCCAAGGTTATTTACCATGATTCTAAATTTTTCAAACCCCTCTTGGGGAGTAACTATAAAGTAAGCAAAAGAGCATTGAGGGTTTAACATAGTACCCTTCCTGGATTTTCTGAACATTTCATAATCCATAAAATCAAATCAGTCAGAAACATAAAGAGGCAAGTGGTGTGGTGCCATCTTGGAGTCATAAGCTCTGGTCAGAGTATACTTTGAGTGCAAAAACAAATCTGCCCAATTATGATGCTTATCTATCCCTATCACATCCCTTGGATGCATAACATGCCTAATTGTTGGGGAAAGCCTATCAATAGGTTCCACACCTAAACTTTCAAGAATTCCATACCTGATAATATTAGCAAACATTAAATAATTGGAATTGGGACAATCTTGGTCCTAAATATATGTCCACATTTGGATAGGTAGAACATTATTTTCTTTGTCCCTCATTCTCAATTTAAACTTCCTTTTCCAATTATAATCGCCTTCAAATAGCAAAATATCCATTAACAAGGAATAGTATGGAAAATGTAAAGGGAGAACCTCCCTCTGTAAATTGATGAAATCATTATGCATTTGATATGCAAAAAAAGAAGCATAATCAAAACCAATGTTCTGATTGTGGCCCTCTATATCTGTAGTCATTACTAATAGGTCAGAAGCTATCCTTTCCTCAAAAATTTGAGCTTGAACTTGATTTGGGCAATAATATGTGTTCTTAAAGTAATCCACAAACTCTTCACATTCAAAAGGCTCAATATCTTTGGGGAGAAATTCTCCTTGCTTTTTCTATGTTGAACCAACAGTCTATTTTTGTATGCAAATCTGTGAATCTCATATTCACCATATGGATTAGCTCGATTAATTTCTACAATACAATTGTTATTCAACCCAAATATCTCTATGATTTTATCCCTTGTTACTTGAAGGCTTACATTTCCATCTTCACTTTTGATTTTTCTATTAATAGGATCATAATTCTTGGGCAATTCCATCATTACATGCACCTCTACAAACACATTGGGCCAGCATCCCAAGGTTGATCCCCCATAAGGAACATTCTAGCTATCTAGAATACCTCCTATTAAAAGCATATGTGAACAACTGCCACCCACTCTGGGGTTGAGCCAACTCTCCAATTTCACCAGTAGTGTCAATTAATCGGCTTGTCATAGTGACATGGACCGTAGCTCTCTTACCAATTCATAACCCACCCACTTTTACTTCTCTAATGAAACTTTCCATAAATCTCACTTTAGTATTCTTTACACCTCTTGACATTGAAGAAATAGTAGGGGTACTTGGTTTAGGGTTTGTCATTACAGGTGGCTCTAGCTTAGCTGTGGATGAAACATCCTAGGTGTTGGGGCTTTTAACTCTCTTGTTCTTTGGTTTTCTCTCTATCCTAATGCTAGATTCACTAGGCTCTAGCTCACTCATATTTGCAAGGTTGTGGGACTAGGGTTTATAGTTTTCTTAATTGAAAAGACCCACATAGTTTTACTTAAAACCCAAGGCACAAATTATAGAGAAAAACACTCCCAAACCCTCAAAAATATATATATCACCTCAATTGAAGATGCTCAACTAAATAAATTGTAAGAAAATTATCTCTCAATTCCTTATTATAATTTAGGAAGCATAATTCATCACTTTTGACATGAAGAGATACACAATTTTCTTACTCGAGTGAATGATTGACACCAATGTTATGACAGTTACCTTGTTGGAGATCTTCACACCATTTCTTCATCTTTTGGTTTTCTTCTCCACTCCTCAACAAATCTGAATGTGTAGGATACAATCCAACCACCTTCTTTATGGCCAAAAAATTGGAACATATCACCATAAATGTTTGATAGAAAGCTTGCACAAGCAAATTGACATTTAACCGTTCATATTTAAAACTTGGTCATTGATCATTGTGTTTTAAAACCACATCAACAGTTCTCATCCACCTCGCTACTTTGTTTTTTTCCTTAAATGATATCCTCAGGATATTATTGTCCTTTAATTGGGAGCCATCACCCATCACCAATACATTTCATCTTTTATAAATCCTATCAAGGATGTGAGCATCCATGTGATGAGATCTTAGCTATCAGATCTAAGACCCGTCCTTGGTCACATTTCCCCTCCTCCATTGTGCATCACTAATTCATTCTTTGTTCTTCAAATCACATAATCAATGGGTGATAAGGCAATGGAGCAAGATTAAGACATGTGCACCTACATCAAAATCAAAGGCACAATATACATCACTCACAAGAGCAACATAGATCAATAAAAGAAAGTTTGAACAAAAGAATTCATCACTCATCACCAATTTGAATCGAAAAATCAAGAAACCATCTGTGATGAGTGATGGAACAAACATCAAAGATCTCCAATTTCATCGCTCAATACCCATTTAAAACTCAAAACTTAAAATGGATTCACGATGAGAAAAAAGAGAAAAAAAAAGAGCCAAAGGTTGTCATGTATCGCTAATTCATATCACAAAACATATGAACAATTAGTAATACAAGAGATACCAACAATAACATGTAGAACAAGCCCATTGTGCACCACTAATACAACTTTTAACACTTAAAACAAATCCATGATGTGCGAAATCAAAAAGACAACGCTCATCACCCATCGCTCATTTGAGTTCCCAAACTTAAAATCTATTAGCGATAAGCGATAAAGCAAGATGGTGAATGAGACTTCAAGTGAAGAATTTAACATGTGATTGTAAGTTTTTTTAAAAAGGTGGAACAGCCTAGGATGATGTATAAAATTCTTCAAGGACTTAGGACATAATTTTATCGAATGATGTAAAGGCCAAACAAGGTTAATTGAAAAACCTTATAAAATATAACTATCAGACCTAGGTACAAAGGGTAAGTCACACCATGAGTTTTAATGAATCAAGATGTTTTAAGATGACCAAGAACAAGGAATAAAAATTCAATGATGAATTAGAACCATGTCCAAGACACAAGCTTGAGAGTTATTGAAGAAGGGTTTTAGGCAACATATAACCCCATAACAATGAAAATAGATAAGACCCTAAGATCCCAGGATAGATACATTAAATTTTGTAGGATGATAAATGGAACTAGAAAATAATTTAGGGGTTCATTCATATCTCATTCTCCATCATCTTGCAGTCAAACCAATTTTGTGTGAAGCTAGGCTATCCATGGCTGCGCTCCATGAATGGCATCCCTTCGGTTGTACATAAATACTTAAAGTATCCCTTTGAAAATTAATTTTTCACGGTGCATCATAGTGGCATTAACCTTTTATCTTCCCATGGAAAATTTATGATGGCACCTTTAAACTTGCAAATTTTTAAGTGCCCATGTTAAGAAAATTGTTTCACACTCAGAAGTGCACCTAAAAAATATGCCTTAGTGACCTACTTTAGAGGGTCATAATTCAGAGCCAGTTGATTTTCATGTCAAATCCTTTGGTGGGTGTAATCGTGTGACATATGTGAACATGTATGTTAGTTTTAAGGTTCCTAGGATGAGTTTTGACAAGGTTTTGAAACACAAAGCTAGAGGGTTCTGGGACTATTTTGTTATTTGTCAACTCCCAGTCATGAAAAACAGATTGGTTCATTGTATTCCTTCATATTCATATCCTTCTTGGTCTGGTTTTAGAGTCTCGAGACTAGATTTGATATTTTTACTAGGTCAAAAGCAAATGCAGTTTGTTCTATTTTTACATCTGCATTTTTAGAATGTTTCAAGGTGGTCAAGTTTGACCCTTAATATCTTGTGAAGAAAATGAATTGAAGGAAATCCATCTTGCACACATGCTCAATGGTCCTAAATGATCTAGTGTTTCCAGTGGTAGCTTCCCAAGAGGTCATTTGATATTTTCTCAAGGAGGTGACTTGTTGTGCCCTAATTGGTTTGTAATGTGTTGTTACAAAAGAGTCTGACTTAGTCACTTTGTATGTTAATATCTTGCACCTCAAGATGAATTTTTCCAATCTATTTATTACAATGAATTATTGGTTCAAATTTCTACATGTTTATTCAGTTTCATGGCTCTTGGATGAGTTTTGATGGGTTAATTAGTGTGTTGCTGATTGTGATAGGGCCAAAATTGGTGTCCCAAAAAGTTTCAAATTTTGTGTTTCTAAGGAGAACCCATTTCTTTTTTTTTGTCTAAAATCTCTACAGGTCCATTTTCGTCATAAACAAAGGTCATTTGACATATTATTTTCATATATTTTAGGTGCAATGAACATGTCCCCAAGGCTAGTTTACAAGGAGGTCCTAGAAATCTTTCAGCGATGCAATTTTTGAGGAAATGGGTTTTCTCTAAATAATTGATAATGTCCCTATGCAAATTTTCATAGCTCCAAGTGTCCAAGTTTGCCTGCAATAAATTTCTCCATTTGGCTTGCAAGTGTAATTAGAAGTCACAATTTTTCTAATGTTTCAAATGTTAATATTTAAAATATTGTGACTATTTTAAATATTGTGCAAATGTAAAATGAGCATTTAGGGAAAATATAAAGTAAATTTCAAATTTTTGTAAGGAAAAGTAAGTTTAATTCTTGCTTTCTATTGGTTGAAGTCACGATAGCACAGCTTCATGATAATTCTCATCGATAGTCACTGATTTGATTTGTATATCCCATTTGATATTGGTGATCAACGATGGCAGTCCCTCTTCATCACCCATCGTTGTTTTAATTTTTTATCTCCTCATCTCATTGGTGATGCCCGATTCTCATTGTTTTTGGCTCAAATGCATTTGTGAGTAGAATGGTGGTAAGTTTTCAAATGAAGATTATTAACTGTAGTATGTTTGGAAACTTCAGATTGCATATTTTTCTTGGGTACTGGCTTGCAATGCTAGAGTTTGTAGTTTCATATACCTCCAAATTCAAATTGCACAGCTTGTAGCAGAGGAACCCTTGATTGCATTCCCTATCTTTTAGTTAATCACTAGTTGTGGTATGATCACAGACAATGCCTTCAATGATGGAGATAAAGTTGTAGATTGACCAATGTAAACATTTTCTTGGTGTGACCAAGGTTCATTGAGAAGTAGTAGAAACTTGAAAAATTAGGGATACAGATGAATATCGTGTATCAATAAATTATTTCATCTTTTCATCAACTTATTAGCGATGTGTGATGGTTCCTCTCTTCATTTTTCCCATCGCTATTATCTTTTGATTTTCTCTTGTTGCATTCACGATGTGTAATGAGAATATTAGAGCAAATAAGGTGGGGTGGGCCTGTTGCATATATTTTAAATTTATCATTTGATAAATTTAAGCGGTGAAAAGTAGTTGGAGAATAAATTAAGGTATGAAGTTAAAAATTCTGAATGACATAAATTTGAGTGCATTCATAAAGTTAAAAACAAATTTTGTGTTGGGAAATATTTAAAATGTGGGTGAAAAATGAGGGCCCGAGTAAATTATTTTATTGCCTGATAGAATAAAATATCACCCATTGCTGATAATTTTTTACTTCTCACACCAAATGGGTGATGTGCGATGGTGGTTGTAAAGTTTGTAAAGCTTGGTGGCCTGTGGGAAATGTGAAGGGAGGTTTTTAAAAGTTTGCACTATTGTTTTAATGGTAAAAAGGGAGATAATGTGAGAGCATTAAAATGCAAAGGTGAAATGCATAGTAAGTATAAGGTGCATGGGTATATTGTTTTTCAAGTAGCTAGAGAGTAAGAAGAAGGTAAATGAATAGGTGAAAGGGGTTTTTACAACAAAATGATGAAGGGGGAGTCAAAAAAATTTCACCAAGGGCTTCTATTCTTCTAGAAACGGATATTTGCAGCTACAAGGGAATAATTTGGAGTGGATATTTTCTACAGCAAGGCATAGAGAATGATGAGTCTTCCCATGGGGAATATTTGTTTTTACAGGGAAATTAAATGCAAGAGGTGTGAATTCAGAGGAAGATTGGAGATTCTTCAAGCTAAGATGGTTATGAATCAAAGACTCAAGTGTTGCTAGGTGGAGCGGAAAACTTCAATATGAAAAATCCCTCTTGTCTTTAAACTATAATTTATGCTTCATTTGATGGCTGACAGTTTGGACTCACGGGAATACATTATGTAATAGGGTTTCAAATGTGGGTTTTAGGTTTCTAATTTTTTTTTTATTCTTGTAATTAAGAATGTAATTGCAGCACTGTCATACTAGATAAATAAATGACAAGATATTCTAGGTTAGTTTTCTCCATTGTAGACATTGCATAAGTTTTGAATATAATGAAATCAATGGTTTATGTTGTTCATCTTCTTTTGTTTCCCTGAATGTTTTTTCATTGTTATTACTATTATTCAAGGAGTACGTTAAATTTTATTAATAGGAATGAACATTTGTGCAACTATATGCTTCGATTAATAAAGTATGACTAGTTTGGTTTCTACTATCAATGGTCTAATGCATCATCTGATAGGCATAGTTATGATAGAGTGAATTTTGTAATGATTTTTAGATAATTTGATTTAGGTGACTCCACCCTATGACTAGGCACTAGTCTCTTGAGGATGCAATTTCTTGAGATTGTGTTGTGAGTAGCTACAATTTATAATCAAATTTACTTATCTATCTTGTTGTGGGTGTATGTGTGGAATTTAATGCATAATATATCTCATGTTTAAGTTAGACACTACCAGGAAGGTTAGCCATACTTTCAAGGTATTGTGTATGTTAAGCATATAGAGGAGATTTATCTATTCATTATGTGTTTGATACTCTAACACACAAGTATCTTAAAGCACATTTTTGGGATTACCCTCCCAGGTCTAAGAGAGTCTGAAGTGTAGGGGAGAATAGGTTATATATCAAGATCTCATTTGTTGGCCACTGACCTTGAAAATTCTTGAGAATAAGGGTTGGCTATCCTTCAGAGGATTTTAAGGTTCTACTGGAAAAAACAACAACACTTTACACTAGAATTATTTTGGCCCGAGCCTATGGAAGCTATGAAACCATGAGAAGACTTCTTTTTCAAATCTTATCAAAAGTGCAAGGCAAATAAAATAGTAGAATTATCCCTCTGAAACATGCCTCCATCGACCACTGAGCCTACCATCCTTGATGAAATCGTGATTGAACCTAAAGAAATTCTAGATAACCAAGACCAACATAAGATAAAGCCTTCACCTACTTCCTACAAAAGACAAAGAGATAACGGAAAAAAACTCATCATGCCTCCTAGAATAAAAAAAGTTTACAAGGTTAAAGAAAAATTTGTTGAACAATCTTCCATGGTTCCTTCTTAAGAAAGAAAATAAACATATGGTTGATCATCCCACTCCTACACAAACACAACTTGAAAACCAAACTAAAAGAAACAAAGGTGCTAGAGAGCATAGGCTTAAATTTTGTGCCCTTTCTCATAAGTTAAACAAAGAAATAAACAAAGAAAATTAATATCCAAACTTAACCAAAGCAAAGTATGATGAGTCTACCCCTTACTCAAAATAAAAAGATCCTATAAAACAATCAGAACAAGAGCTAAAACCTTCTTTAGACATTATCATTTGACATCCTATTGTGATTAATTTAGACAATGATGATCAGGAGATTACTAAAATTGATGAGGTGCATAATGAGTTAAACACATTGTTTTCCTCTTCCATGAGCTTAAACAAAAATTCTCCTAAGAAGAGTGTTGAACTTGGAAATGACCCTAGTTCAACACTTTCTGTTGTCCCTTTGGCTAGCTTTCTACCTTCGGTATACAATGAACATTATTGGGATGTGAATGACCTACTTTAGGTTGACTTGCATGTGCCTTACTAGTCTTTTGAATTCTTTATTTTTCAATTTTTTTTGTTATTACATGTGCATGATGTGATCCCTCATCATTTTTTGTTTGATTTTCTCTCTCTCTCTTTGTGGCATTCCTCTATTTGTAACTTTATTCTTCTCTATTTCGTAAATATTTTATCTTTTCCTTTATCTTATAATTTTCCTTGTGCTTTCCTTTTGGGGATGACACAATTAATCGAGACATTCATGTCTCTTCCATGTTGACCCAAAATATTTTTCCTTTAGCTTTTCATTTTTCTTGTTCTTTCCTTTTGGGTATGATGCAAGGCACCAAGACATTCATGTTTCTTCTATGTTGACCCAAAAGGTTTTTCTTTTTTTATGCTCTCTTTGTGTCATTCTTCAAAATTTATGAGTATTTGGGGAATGATGATAGTTCCAAGCTCTCTAATAACATTGTAGCAAGGACATACTTACCCCAAATCCATAGATCCCTTATGTATGTTTAGAGTTTTATTTTGGGGGCAACCCCTCCTTTCCTTTGCATGACATAGATTTACTTGGAAACATATGACTTGGCATAGGGCTTTCCAAGTTATCTCTCATGTCCTCTTTATTTTTAGCATATATCTTTTTCTACTTTAAAGAAATTTCTCACTATATGGTGATTAGAAGTTTCTTTAGAGTGGGGGCAGTCATTGGCATTATTCTTTTGCATTTCAAGTTTCATTGTGCAGTCTTCTTACTTCATGTGATGCATTTTTTTCTTTCTAGTTAACATTGGGTGTGATTTCCTTCTAGAGCATGATCTCTCTTAGCACATTATAATCCTCTAAGTGGCTTCATGCAGCACATTGCATCTAATAATTTTCAAATCTTTTATTCTTTGATTGGTCCTCCCTTGGAGATATTAGGCACAATGTCCCCTATGTTAAAGACCTTACATGAACTAAGCAAGAATCCTTTGATCATTCCCTATTTTGCATTTTCATTTTCAATTATATGACCACCTTGCATAATACACCTTGCATGACCTTCTGGAGCCATCTTGTTTGTTCATGAGTTCCAAGCACACAAATATTTTCTTACCTCATGAAGCTCAAAGTTTATTTTTGTGTGGTACCTTATCAAAGTTATTAGGAAGTATAACTTTGGTATGGTTTGATGGGAAGCTGATTTGAGGCATGACTTTCCCTTAGCCACTCACGTGTGTGTCTGAGCACATATCGACCATGTGTGTATGTGTCTCACCTTCTTCATTTACTCATCCAACATACAGCTTGAATTTTTGTTGCCTTAGAGTGAGAATCCATTTTTCAAAAATACAACCTATATTACTGGCATTGGAGCACTTGGACCCCTCTTGATGTGTGTTTGTCTAATTTAGTGTAATTTTGAAGCAAGTTCATCCTCTCACTAAAGTGGGATAAATGTGGCAAAAAAAAATGTATCTCTTTACTTTTCCAAGGTTGCTCATTTGGGCCCTTCTTGTTAAATTGAGCTTAATGTTGCCTTGATTTAGTGTTATAATGTGTTTGACACATTCATATTAGATCTTGGGTCTTGGAAAAATAAAAAAAACTTAATCATGCCTTATCTAGAGTGTTGTAAAGTGTTGTAACACACATTCACACTTTTCTAAGGTTGTCATAAATATTTGGGATTCTCTATGCTTTAATTCGCCTTATTTTGCTTCCACAAGCCTCATTTAAAGCATATTTTTGAGGATAATCTCGACACAAATCAACATCCAATCATAGTTCACATTTTTTTAGGTTGTGTGGAGAATATTTAGTGATCTAGGAGTCATATGCCACCTTGGTCGTATGAGTCCCACTTAGTTTTTTGGGTCTCGATCTAGATTTTACACCTTTCTAAGAATTTTTTAAATTTGTTCAATAATTTATGCCTAATGGGACTCATACGACACCTTGGGTATAGGAATCCCATGTGTCCCAAAATTAAAATTAATTCAAATTCTTGGCAAGATGTTATTCTCCTAGATCTAATTTCGGCTTGTATTCTTGTAATTTTGGGAAATTTTGCATAATTAAGTATAAATACAAGTTTCTTTCACTCATTTACACCTAGCATGTTGAATGAGCATTCTTATAGCAAATTTGATCTCACAAGAGCATTCAAGGGTTTACACGAGTAATCAAGAGAATTTAAGGGTAGATTATTAAGTGTTTTAGAGAAATATTCAAGTATCAAGCATCATCTCAAAGTCATCATGCATCATGTTTTTTTTGAGATAACAATTGTGATGTAGGGTTTCATGATTCAAGCTAGCATTCAATTCAAGGTCTATCGTATTCAAGCAAGATTCAAGATCTACATCCATTAGAGCTATCTCATACATGTTTGGAACACTTTATTGCTATGGTTTGGTGAGTTATAACATTTCAAATTTTTCATTCATCGTTCTCCATTCTTATTTCATTTCATTTCAAGGTTTGATTACCAAAATAGAGTTTGACCAAGGGAAACCTCTTTCTACTAACAAAAACAACATTTTTCAGTCTCTTTGGTGTGTTATTTGTAGATCTAGGTTGAAGACACATTGAAGTGCAAGTTTGGAGAAAGTTGTGAAAGTGTTCAAAGTTATCAAAATTTTCACCTTGCATTGAAGACCATTGGAAGACTTCTACAAGTTTTAAATCAGGACTTCAGATCTAGAAATCAATTGGAAATGATAGAGAAAACATTGAGGAGAGGATTCATACTATGAAGTTACAGAAAACCCTAACTAGACTAATATGCCACTCTTGGTGTACAAGTCTTGGTTTGGTCAAATTTCTAGTTTTTAGAAGTTCCAAACACCATTTTGCTAGATTTCAGTTTCTACCTAGAAACCCTAATCTAGGACTAAATCACATAGACTAGCATATGAGTCCCTTATCATTTTAGGCCTTCATCGAGTCTTCTTAGGTTTCCAAGTGCACACCTTTCATCTCTCATTCTTTTGTTTTGTTTTACATGTTTTTCTACATCATTTAGTGAAAGATTGCATTGTGTTAGTTTTAAGCATCAAGTCTTGCATTTCATTTGTCTTTCTAAGCCCTGGCTTGGTGTTGAACCCCTCTTTAGTTTATAATCAAACCTAGGACTGCCCTATTGCAAGATCCCTTTCTCCTTTGCACACCTTAGGTTGAGATCTCTAGGGTTTTCATTCAATGAAATAATTTGGAGGTGTGTTTTCTCTCTGTCCTAAACCAAAAGAAGCAAAATCCATTTTCTTTTGTTTCACTAATATTTTAGGTTGGGGTCCCATGGAGGGGAGATTCCTAAAATAATTCAATGGGTAATGCTGAGAATTTTTAGGATTATTTTAAAGTGGGTGGTCCTATGAATTTTGAAGTATAGCTCAACTTAAAAATTTAGGCACCTATATTTATTGAAGCTGGTGGTCTCATGAAGTTTATTATTTTTCATATTCAACTCTATAGAGTAAATAAATATAAAATAATAAAAAAATTAAGTGGTGAGAATTTAATAACTTCATGCCATTGACAAGTGGCAAAAAAAATCCTAACCTAGTGGGGGAATTTCTAGCCCCACCCTTTTCTTCACTCGCTTAGGTTTTTTAACTAAAAAATAGGGGCTGCTATTATTGAGGAAAATATTCTAAGGGTAAGGTCCCATGGAGGAGGGCTTCCTAAAAAATTTCAGTGGGTGTTGCTGAGAATTTTTAGGAATATTTTAAAGCTAGTGTTCCCATGAATTCAATTTTTCAATTCAACTTAAGAGTTTGATCTCCAAAATTTAAGGAATGAATTGGAGTACTTTGACAAAAATTAATTAAAATATAAAAATCTCTCATTTTTTATTTTTTTTAAGAGTTTATAATTTCAAGTGATAGACAAGTGATAGAAATAATTCCTAAGTTGTAGGGGTAATTTCTAGACCCACCTCAATTTCACCTATTGAAATTTGCAGTCCTAAAAGGTAGGGGATTCTATTTTTCAAGAAAAGATTCAAATTAATCCTATAGCATAATTTTTTTTTTTCATGGGACCACTTGATCCAATAAAATAGAAGCCCAAGCCCCCCATGAGACCATGCGGTATTTAATCCTATAGCATTTTTTTTTGGTTTCATGGGACCCCCCACTCCTTCAAAATAGACCTTGAAGCTCCCCTATGAGACCCCACCCTTAGTCCATGATTTCCCCTCATAATTTAGTTGAAAGAAAAAAATTGTAACATTCTTCTTCTTAATTTGAGCATCTACTTCTAGCCCAAGATTTTCACTCATGATTTTAGAAACCATTTATTGTTTTCTAGTTTTGGATCTTCCCTATATATATTGATTCAAAGTTTATAGATGTGTGGGTTTATATGATTAGATTATTTTATCGAAGGCTATGCTCTCAAAATTTCTCAAAAATTGTATTGCTTACTCTTCTCAAGGCATGAACTTTGTGATATTTTATTTTACTAGATTTTCTACTCTAAATACATCTAACCAAGTTCTAAAGGCTAGATTTTTTCCTAAAAGCATGTTCATATAGTAAATATTGTGTCGTTGTGATGAATAATTTTTTATTTATCTTTCAATTTTTCAAATTGTTGGATTTTTCATACATGTCTCTTCTATTTATTAAGATTAAGATTTTTTTCCAATATAAAATTCATTTTATTTGGTGTCAAAGACAAATTAATTATAATTTCTAAATTGTTAAAAAAAATATTGAACTAGTCATAACTTGAGTGGAAGATGTGTGTAGATGATCTTTTCTTTTCAAGAAATATGACAAGGACACCATAAATGGGTATGGATTAGTTTAACATTACAAGAATTGAGCTATAGAAGTTCAAAATAGATGATTTATTCATATATAGACAATTATGGTAAGTAGTGTCTTAAAAAAATCCATTGTTTGTGAAGGATGAAGTCTGGCTTGTGCTAGATTGGAAAGCTAGAAAACTCATTTTCCTCTATTTGGAAAATTTAGTCCTCCTAAATGTTAAAAAAAGTTACCTACAAAATCCATCTCAAAAAATATAGGAGTTGTACTACACTAGATCATTAATGAGCAAAATTTCTCTATGGAATAAGTTATACCTTTTAGGATGGGTGATAGAGATTTAGTTGTTAAGAACATGAATATATAGTTATCAATATTGTAAATAAGTTTGAGTCCATTGATGTAAAGATGGAGGAAGATGATTGATTCAAAGTCATGTTATTTTCTTTATGAGACTCATGAGACAATTATTTTATGGTCATTGGAATTACTACTTATAATTATATGCTTGATGGGTTAGTGGTTTCTCTTTTCTCAAAGAAGATTTATGAAAATATGTATGCATCAAGATAGGAATAATTATGGGCTAGCACATAGAAATGGTGTTCAAAAATAGCCAATTGGTAATTTTTTATATAATGAACTCACGTTATTTTAAAATTCACATAGCATGATTGTGTTATGGTTCTATAAATACTAAGGTATAAGTTGAGAAATTATTTGGCTTATAAAATGGGAGCATCATTTGTAACTAAAAAAAATGAACACATTTTCTAACAAAAAAATATTCTCATTTTTCGTGGTTACAAAATGTGAGTGTATTTTGTAATGGTAAAAAGTCAAAAAAAATATGCACAGGTTTTGTGCATCCTAGTGAAAGGGTTTGACTAGCTTTGTGGTGGGGTAGGATCAACCCTTCCCCATGAAGGAACTACTCTTTTGTAATCCATGATGTTTGTTCTTATTTATTTCATTTTGTTTTATTTTGTGTCATTGTTTGCTTCCTAGTTACATGTGGAGTTTTGTGTGGATTT
The DNA here is from genome assembly GCA_007115665.2 of Sequoiadendron giganteum. Classification (NCBI taxonomy): domain Eukaryota; kingdom Viridiplantae; phylum Streptophyta; class Pinopsida; order Cupressales; family Cupressaceae; genus Sequoiadendron; species Sequoiadendron giganteum. Next base: position 365,366,684 of record CM021102.1, on the reverse strand, counting down.
AGCCTTCATTCTCTCTAGCTAAAAGGTTCGTTCACTAATGTAAATTTATATGGAGTGGGGTATGACCCCTCAATCCCTCTAGAAGCATATTGAAGGAGGAGGGGGAAATTAATGGCATTAATCACCTTAAATCATTTCATGTTGGTTTTGCTATTGAAACCCATTTGTGCTTGAAGAATATAAAATTTGTGTTCGAGTCAACAAGTGTGGAAGGAGAATCAATTACTAATGGAGGATGGAAAGATATGTGACCTCCCGATACCACTATAATTTTTTTGAATGAGGACATGCTTAATGTTATTTATAATGAAAGGCGTAGGCTATCTAGGGTCGTAATCTTCTTGACTATTGTTGAACCTAATAGTCTTTGTGCAAGGAAATATCTTGAAAATTGGCTTAATTAAGTTTGGAATAAAAAATTAAACATTCAAATTTCTCTCTATAGAATTAGTAAAAAATGATTATTCTTAATTTACATTAAAATCATGAAATGTAATCAAAAGTGTTAAAGAAGTCCTACTAGAGCATAAAGAAATCCATTTTTAGGGTTTTGTTTTATACTCTTGGAGAAAATTATGATGGAACTATAACATTCTCAAGCCCTACATGGTTGGTATCAAATAAATTTCTCAAGACTTATGATTTTTCATTCCACAAATCATGGTGCCATGTTCAAGAATGTTATCCAGGTTGATAGACCTAGGGCTACACTGTCTGATATGAATGTGTGTCCTTGTTTCTCTCAACCATGGGGTTGAATTTCTAGGGAATACTAGATTGAAAATTTAAGGTACCCTCCAATTTTTCCTCATTAAAGTACTTGGCGGCTTTGGTCCATGCTATATCTATAGAAGAGAAGGGAAGATTCATAAAAATTATCTATTGATCTAGGGTGCTACTGAATCCTAATTTTCTAAACCTCCTAATGTGAGCCATGTTGTAGAGTCATTGGGCAAGATGGTTACATGCACCAATGACGTTGTTGCATAGCTCACTGACCTGAATGCTCCTTCAAATTTTGTCCTTCATTTTCCCTTCACTTTCATGACATATTCTTCTCTCCAATTCCCTGTGTTCGATGTTTTGGCATCTCTAAGTGTCCATCTCACCCGTTCATCCCATTTTGGTCCTCCCTTCTCCCTTGTCTACTAGGCTCTAGTTGTTTTCTACAAGTAGATTGGGCCCTTGCTGGATGTTGCTCTCACTTCTCCCCCATATGATCCTGACTTCAATTTCTCTTCCTATGTTTTTTTTGTGGTGGTTGCTTTTGGCTCCAAGGGCTTGGGCCTTGTTAAGAAAAATCCCCAACAATTGGCTCTTGAAAGTATAAGAAAGAAAGGTAAACTCAATAAAAAACAAAAGAAAAATTGAAGTAATGAAAAATTATGTTAATGGTGTAATAGTCTAGATGAAGAAATTGTAATCTCTAACCTTTAATATATTGTTAATAGTAACAAAAATCCTTCCCTTGTAAAGAATATTATATCTACCATTGAAGCTAACCAAACTTACTTGAGCAAACTGTGTGTCAAAATAAACCTTCCCAACTTAGCACTTCCTAGAAAACCTGGAAGGTTTGGTCTTGGAGAATCAAAGATCCAAAAACTATGAAGATGATAATATATCAACTAGTTGGAAGGTAACCCTCGACTCATTGGGGCTTGATTCTAAAGAGAATAAACCCTTAAATAAAGAAGTGAGGACTTATAACTGTGCCTTAGGGGGGCTTGAGAAGGTCCCCATAGATACATGTGGTGAACCTCGCTTAATTAGCTCCACTAGATGACAAATTAGATTCATTAACTGATATGGTCAAAATGTGGTCTATGGATAAGATTGATACATCCAAGATGATAATTGATAACCCAAACCCAGTCATTGAACCTAAAAAACCCTATTGGGCACATTGGTGATGAGAAAACCTTTTTATGTCATGCAAACCCCCAAAAGGTGGGGATCAAAGTGCTAACTCTCATAATTGTAAGGAAGCATCCATGGTTGAGGAGGACTTTAAAAAGGACAAAAAGAATAATATGGAAATTATAAGGATACTGAGATGGAGTCTACTCTTCATCCCCATAATGAATTGAAGAAAAGAGGTCAGAATAAAGGTATTTCTATAACAATAATTGAAAATAGTGTGGGGATTATTAGAGGAAAGAGAAAGAAAATGAGTATCATTCTAACAGTTCCCTCTCCTTAAATAGTTAAGGTTGAAGAGAATGCACTTAAGTATTTTGAAATGTTTAGGAATGCTAAAGAGTGCACCTCTATGAATGGTAATAATGATAGTTAATTGCACCTTCTAAAAGGTTAGAGGGTTGGTGTCCCCTGATAGGAAATATGTGGTGAGAATATTTTTCAATCTGAAACAAAATAAAGATTTCATCTTACTGCAAGAAGTCAAAGTAGTTGGGTTCACACTTGAAACCAACACAAAGTTTATTTGGGGTAATTATACACATTTAGCCTCCTCACAAGAGAAAGGGAGAGTGGGATTTTCCATATTGATAGCTAACAAATGGAAACCTTACCTAACCAACTTAGGGGTGTCACCTTGCAACAAAGCTGTGTGGACCACCTTTGAGAGGGGTGAATCCAAATTTGGCATTTGTTCAATCTATGTGTCAAATGAATTTTTAAGGAGGATTGAGATATTGAAATGGATAAAAAACCTTTCAGAGGTCCCATGGATTATAAGTGGTCATTTCAATACGATAGAAAATGAGGACAAAAAATTTGGCATCATTATAGATTGGAAAGGTAATGAACAAAAATTACTAGTTTAGATTGAGGAACAAGCTTTATAGCATTGATCCTCTAGAAGGCATGATAGAGGAAAGTAATAGTGTTTGGTTCATTTAGTGTAATGGACAAAAATGGGGTAAAATAATTTACCACAGGCTAGATAGGTTCTACACTTATAGGGACTTCATTAGCTTTAAGCCCACAAATGGTGAGAATAATGTGTTGGTATATCCCTACACTCTCTTTGATCACCATCCGATCAAGGCCAGGATAACTGTAAATAATGGTATAGATCTTAGCACCATTAACATGGATAATTTTATCCTTAATGCTAGTCTATTGAAGTATTACAATTTCATAGAGTCTATAAACACCTTGAGAGGGGTTAAAAATGGATTTTTAAGGAATTTGGTCCAATTGAAAGGTGGAATGAAAATATAAAGGCATGGAGAGTAATCTTTCAAATAGTTGGTAAAAAGAGGGAAATGAAAATAATAAGGGAAGATAACTACCTCCAAGATGAAAAACTAGAAGCTAAAACCTAAATCCAAGAAGGACCAATGAGTGAGTATCTAAAATAAGAGCTTAACAAAGCTAGAATCTCTTTAAGCAGACTACAATCCAAAAAGATCCAAGGTCTAAAAGTTAGGGCCAAGATCAATTTTTTAAGCAATAGAGACAAATGCTCTATGTATTTCCTTAGGTATATTAAGGAAAAAGGGCTAAAAGAGAAAATTTATCAGGTTTCCCATAATGGTGTGACCTTGTCAAGTCAACAAGAGATCCTACAATAGTTCTCCCTATATTAAAAAAAATTATTTAGGTGAGAAGATAGTGGTGGGGTTTGTTATGAAGATAGAGACAAAATCAAGAGGTTAACTTCTACTAAAATCTCCAAGGAGGATAGTACTCAACACTCAACCACTATAACCAAGGATGAAATCAAAAGAGAAATCACCTCCATGAGTAATAAAAAATATCCTAGGGTAGATGGGCTCCCTGTTGAGTTTTACAAGGTCTTCATAGACTGAGTGTGTGATGATCTTCATTAGGTCTACATGGAAGCTCTTACCAAAGGTTCATTAATAAATTTTATTAGCCAAGGGCTTATTAAACTCCTAGAAAAATTAAAGGATAAGAAACTGATTAAAATTTTGAGGCTTGTCACCTTGTTGAATGTTTCTTATAAGGTTCTTTCAAAGGTCTTAGCATTAAGGCTAAAAAATATTCTCCCCAAGTTTATAAACTCCACCCAAACTTGGTTTATCAAGCGCATATATATACTTGAAAACCTATTGACAATTTGGGAGGACTTAGATTGGGCTAGACACTCTCAATAGAATGTTTCAATTCTTTTACTAGACTTTTAGAAGGCATATGGTAGAGTTGACTGACCTTTTCTCAAAATGGCTCTTGATGCCTTTGGGTTCTCGCAAGAATTTTCCAACATGATTGGAACTCTATTTAACTTGCAACCACTTAGGTGGAAGTGAATGGTTTGAGGTATGAGGTCTTCCAACTAGAAAGGTCCATTAGGTAGGGTTGTCCTATTTTCCCTTCCCTATTTTTTATTGCATTGGATTCCCTACATTGTTTGCTAAGAGATACTTATAATTCCCCAAAATTGAAAGGTCTAGTGTTATTTGATAAAAATGAGCTCTTGAACATTCAAATTTTTGATGATACCTCTATATTTATGTAGCTACAAGAGGAGAACCTAACCAATATAATGAATAAACTTGATATATTATCCCTAGCTTTTGGAGCTAGAGTTTCAAGGTCCAAGTCTATAATGCTAGGATGATTGGATACTCCTCCTAGCTAGTTACATAAATTTGACCTCTAGTGGGGGGTCCTCAAAAATAGGTGAGATATTTGGGGATCCCATTCTTGGTTTCACTTGGTCCTAAACAAATGTGGTGTTGGTTAAAACCCAAAATTGATAAGAAGTTGGATGTGTGGAATATGCAATTCCTCTCACTAGTTGGTAGGATCTAGATTTGTCAAAATATTCTCTCTTCCTACACACTCTACTTTTCTTCAGTCTAGTTCTTCATTAGTTATCAAGTTAATGAGGTTCAAAATAAAATTAGAAGATTTCAAATGGGAAAGGTAAAAGGAAGTTACATTCGGTGAAATGGGAATGGTGCTATTTAGAAAAGGCTAACAAGTTCTTGGGACTTAAAGATCTTAAAAACCATGGTATTACATTAGTTTCCAAGTGGGTTATCAAGGTCCTTGATGGGAATGAGGCTTTGAAAAAAAAAAAATTAGGAAAAAAATCTCTTAAGTAGTCCCCAAGTTTGCTAAATCATGGAAGGCACTACCTTTCAATGATCTTCTCATCACCAAGTACCCAATATTGCCTACAAGTTCAATAGTTTTCATAAGTATTTGGAGGGCTTGGGAATAAATTAGGGTTAATTTCACTTGTCCTCTTTTAATTGATCTTAATAGTAATTTGATCCACCCCCTACAAATCCATATGGTGTAATTTAGAGAAAAATGGGAAAACCGTTGGCCTTGTTATAGGGCTACTCTACAAAGAAATGAAATCAGGCTTGTATTAAAACCTTTATTAATATCATAATAGATGAGAATATAATTGGTTGGGATCAATTAAAAGAAGACTATGGACTACCCCACTCTAATTTTAGAACCTATTTTGTTATTAAGGAGGCTTGTAAAATTGGATTCCAAATCTCAAAATGGAAAACTGGAAGGATAAGTCTATCGAGGTCTTGTGGAAGGGAACTCTCCCTCTATAGGAGGTCAAAACCAATATTATTTATAAGGAAATTATTAACTCGAAAAACTCCACTACTACTTAAACAAGGTTTGGAAGATGAACCTTGAAAGTAAAGATTGACAAAACATTTTCTATTTTCTTTGGCATAATGGGATTGATGCTAAAATGACTTGTTTTTGATAGCTAGTGTTGTTGCAAAAAATTCTTACAAATCAAATAATGCTGAAATGGATATTTCTAATATGCGTAGGGTGCCTGAAACTATTCACCACATTCCTTTTTATTTTTTCTATGCTAATGAGATTTGGATTTTATTTTGTAATGATCAAGGAATTTTGGGGATAAATGGGAAAGTTAATTGGAAAGAGATCCTTATAGTAAATGATAGAAAAATAGGTAAATATATACCATTATTTTGGTTTTTACTATCTATTGAAATTATTTGGTGCATATGGAAGGCAAGATATTTGGACAAATATAGTGGGGTTCATAGGATACTTACTGAGTCAGGTAAAAGACTCACATTCTTTAATGTTGAAATGTAGGTAATATCTACCATGGAAATAGTTGAGAGCAAGTTCTTAAAGATAATAAAAGATGGGGTGGTACTGATTCATCAAAGTGACATTAGGTATGGGAATTCTTCGCAATAGGAGCAACAAAACTTGGCAGTGTTCATGCAAGAACTAGAGGCCTTCAAGAAAGAATTCAATGAGCAGATAAATTCTGGCAAGAATACCAAGGTAGAAAAGGACCAAATCTATAAGATTGAAGAGGTCTTCTCCAATGACGAGTTAGATTCCATCAATACCCTAGTTAACTAGGGTTCCATGGATGATTGCAGTGAAAGCATGAACTTTTGGAATGAAAACTAGTTGTTGTCTACATATTTTTTTTGGCATTGTCTTATATTATGTGTATAGACTGGCTCATGCTTAAATGTATGCAATTTTGTATTATTTCGTGTAGTTTGAACCATGCTTACTATATATTATCTCTATAATGATATAGGAAATATTGAACTCTAAAGTTACTATATGGAAGATCTTATGCTATAACAAACTGCAAACAAGTTGTACTATGGTGTTCAATATATTATTAATACAAAAAATATATTCCCTAAAAAAGACCCACGATCTCAACCCACAGGAACACTCATCCATATTTTCTCATCCAAAACCTAGTCATATTTTGCCAATTTTATAATAATTTTTTTCTTAATGACCTATTTTCTAAGAGGTAATTGAAAGATTTTAGTGTTTATTAGTTAGATTTGGTTTTAATTTCAGTAAATTATATTTATGTCAAACTAAATAAACCATAACCTACTACCAAATTTTAAAAAAGGAATTATTAAAGAGAACCTTGCAACACACCAATCTCCTCTAACACTTCTAGGAAGCATTGGACAAAGCCAATATTATTTGATAGGGAATTTAGAACAAAATAAAATTCAACTTATAGAATTAGTTTCAAAATTAAAGGAATCAATTTCAAGCCCACACAATAGATTATATGCTTCATCATTGGAAGAAAATATTAACAATGTTTAATTAGGGATGGTTCAAATAGATCAATGGAAAAATTATAAAGATTCAGGTTGTCAATTTTATGTGAAAATATTATCCTACAATAAACTTATAAAAAAGATATTACAAAAGGAAAAATGTGTGCTCTTGTTAATGATCTTAGAAAAATACATTCATTCTTTTAATTTCAAAGAGATGTCTAATATATTGATTTAATAATAGTGAAATAAAAATAATTTTTGGGATAGCCAATGGATGGTCTTAGACCAACATCCTTGTAATAACCTTGATGTGGTAATTTATTTTCTCATAATAAAAAATTATTCATCATGTGATGGTTCCATTAGTCATCAAGCAAACAATGGAGTTGTAGATTCTTTATGTGGTTGCTAGGCTGATGCAAACCTTCATAGTATAAGAAATTGTAGAATCTAGGAGATAAAGGAAAATCACAAATGAACAATGCAAAATATTGTATTTAGATGATCCAAATTATAAAAAGTACAAGGCCTTGCATATATTGGTGAGGAAGATGCAGTCCACAAATAAGGTGGATTAACAATTGCCCAAAGATGTGGCACAAATGAGTAGACTAATGTCCTATAGGTGTCGACCTTAAGAAGAGTTGGAGTGTGCAAACCAACAACCTCTATGATCCATTCATCAACTTTGATGCCAAGTGTTGAGTTAAATTTGAGGTTAGATATAAAGTCTTCCAAATTTAAAAGATATGTGCATGAGGCTTACCAAATGACTTTACAACTTCCATAGGCTTAAAGGTTGCACATTCAGTTAGACAAGATGCTCTCTAACCTCAACCTAAGCACACTTAAGTATAGTGAATACACTAATTATTCACACTAACAAATCACTTAAATGATACTTGGGGAGATCAAAAAAGTGAAATTATATATAAATGGGTCCTAACTAGAGGCCATGTTAGGTACCCATGTATAATGATTTCTCTGAAAAATAGAGAAAAAAGAGAAAACCTAGTGGGAAGAAAACTCTTATACAAAATAGATAATTAGAAGGATTTAAGACCTAAAAATATGTCCCATGATAATAGGGACATGATAATGAAGAAATATTGAAGTTGAATCTCTAATAAATGTAGATCAAGATGAGAGATACAAAACAATGCATGAGTTAACATATGACCACTACTCAAATAATGTACATGAAGTCAATCAGACTCTATGAAGTCAATAATACAAATAGTATTGTGATAGGAGTACTAGAATCTCAAAAATAATCCCCCATATGAGAGATAAAGATAGAAGGTTCATGATGTCTCCCAAAAATAAAATTCCTTCACTACTTCATTGAAAGAAGAATTAACATAACACATCATAGTCCCCCCCTTAATCCTAAGGTAACATGAGCATAACCAATTGAAATCAAGAGTGTGTAATGAATGTAGAGATGTACAAGAAATTGAGAAACAATGTGCTCCAAGGAACACTCACATGAGGTGAAAATATCGAGGATCCATTTTTTTATGGTGCAACCCCTATTACACTTTATGATTCAATGTAAGTACAAATTTCAAAAATTCCCTCCATATGGAACACGCATTTAGTTTTTTGGCACTTTATATGAATGCATTTACAAGCATATTTTCTATTGAGTTCTTACATGTTATTGTCATGAGGTGGATTAAGAAGATGGATTAAGTTATGTCTTGAAAACCTCAATAAATGACAAAAAAATATGAAATTACAACAACCCTTATTAAAGGAATGAATCCCTTTTCCAAATTCATTGCAAAAGAAAAAATCGACTCCTCTTTTACAAATTTTTATCTAAGGAATTTTATTTTTTTTACCTCCCCCCATTCACTTTCCTTTTTCCAAATTCATCAAAAAGGAAAAAAATGACTTCTCTTTGACAAATTTATAACTATGGGAAAAAACAAAAAAAAAAAATTTTGAAAACACTTTATCGCTAGTCCAAATTTTCAAACCAAAAAATTGTTATTGAATAATGGAAATATTTTTTATAAAACATTAACATAAAAAATAATTATGTTGCGGTTGAGCAATATTTTTGGTTAGTTTTGTATGCCAAGTTGAATGGGAAATGACTTGAGGTGTAAGTAACCAAGACCAAGTCAAGGACTCAATGACACCACAAGGTAATTAATGTTATTAACTATAGTAGTTAACAAGATTGGTGTTGATTCTCCCTCACTATGATGACAAATATGTAACAAAATGTGGGCACATGGAATTTTTGAGAAAATGGAAACAACAAATAGTAAAAAAATCTCACCAAATTCTATTAATTCCTCATGTCTCATTCATCCAATAGCCTCTAATCTCATAGAACACTTTCCAATCCTTGGGTATAGTCCCAAATGGAGGTGAAGTTGATTCAAAAGAAAATTGGTGTTTAAAAAACTCTAGTGAATCATTAGAAAGTGAAATAATTGAGGTCATAACAAGATGAAGGATTCAAATTCCTTAGGTGCCATATTATGGAGATCAGTAAAAAAGTTGAAAGCACTTGAGCATGCCAAAACAAACCTCTGATTTGAAAATGAAATATTAGGAAACACATGTGGAGGAAGTCAAGATTTAAGAGGCCAACTTGGTGAGAGGGGAGGCTACATGAGATAACAAATCCATAATACAGTTGCAAAATCAATGACCTGAGATAAAAAACCATCGATCTACCAAATTCCTAAGGAATTCCTTTGATCAATGCATCATGTTGGCATGAAAAATATGTAAGTCGATAAAGGGTCGATTTTCAAATGGTAGGCATAGTTCAAAGATTCTTCCATATGCAGTGAGAGACTTGGTCATGGGTGTTTTTAAGTACAAAAATTGACAAACAAACCCTTCTACGTAGTTAGAAAGGCTAAATATTGGGAGGGAGGAAAGGGGTTATGAACTACATCAACAAATGATTGAAAACATAGTCCACTAAAAAACAACCCTCTTAAATTGCAAATACACAACCCTTCCTAATGGCACCAAGTCCTACCTCCAAACCACCTCAAAATTACCTCCAAATAGCCACAAAAATCACTTGGAGCAGAGTAATTCTACACCATTATGAACTAGGGGCTATGGATGGGCATATAAAATATTATGAAATCTATAGTCTTGATGTGAATTGGCAAAGAGCATATGTGCTCTCCTGTGGTTCTTCTCATATTTGGGGCTTAACTATTTTCCTACAAGTTATTAACAAACAATATTGAAACTAGCCAAATATAATCATATTTATTCACCTTATGTCTTGAAACTACCTCAATCTTGCTTTGATAACATATGAAAATTATGATAATCTAGGAGATTAAAGATAGGCACAAATGAACAATGTATAAGATTCTATTTAGATGACCCAACTTATAATGAATAGAATGATTTCCATATATATATGCAAGAAAGAGGAAATCCACCTATGAGGAAGATTTACAAGTTTTCCAAGATATGGCACAAATAAGCAGACAAGTTTCCTGTAGGTGTCAACCTTAAGAAAACTTGGCATGTGCAAACCAACAACCTCTCTGACCAATTCATCAATCTTGATGCCAAGTGTTGAGTGAAATTTGAGGTGAGATGGAAATTATTTGAACCTCAAAAGGCATGTGCATGAGTTTTACCAAACAATTTTGTAAAATCAAGAGGTTACACATTCAATAATAATTCTAGTAAAGTACAAAAACAATCTTTGCACTGATCTAGATCAATTCTCTACTTTGCTCTATATTTGCACACTTTGCAACATAATTTTCTCCTCTAATTAAGTTCACATCATATATGTAACTTTTGACATAATAATCACACCATCCTACCACATTACTCTCTAAAACACTAAAATTAATTGATAACTTATATCAACATCAAGTGTAACTTCAATTAGGTTAGCCTAATTAGAAGTAACACATAAAATTAAATTTTTCATCCTTAAAAAAATTCATCCACATCTCGTGCCTTAATAAAAAATTAAATTCACCTTAAGATAGGTTAGGATGGACCTATAAAAGATCTCACATATGATAGAAACACTTATTTAATATCAAATGTGTTAGGTCTACCCTAAATAAGACATAAACACAAAACTTCCATCTTTTTAACCCAATTTATCAAACGCATGACTCAAAACTCAATATTAATTTGAATTCCCACTCAACTAACATCCAAAAACTTATCTTTAACATCATAGAACAAAATAATTATCTACAAAGGAATGCAGAATCTTGCACACTAAAACTTTGTATAGAAAGAAAATATACTATACAAAACTGAACTTTGTCAACCATATCTTCTTGAATACTTTACTAAACAACAAAAAATATTTTTTTTATATATATCTAATGATCATAAAAGTAATGTTAGAATCGTAGAGTGAGATCTCAATTTTGAGTGGAGTGTAGAACAAAAAATTGACTTACTAAACCACTATACTTAGATATTTTCCTTTGTAGTTGTACTTCCTAAACCCACTTATCATGTACAAAAAATGCTTCCAAGTCATCCAGGAATCATCTACACCAATTTTGACATCAATGACAACACTATATCATGCACAATGTACATACCATGCTCATTTTTCTAGATAGTATCATAAATGACAAACTTCCAACAATCTTCCTCTTTATAGTATCACTTCCAATAGAAAGTGGAATGTAGCTATGGGAGGAAGTATGTAATGTGATATATCTTTTTCCACCATTCCCATAGATTGAAAGAACATAAATCTTTCTAGGTATCCAAGGGCTTCACATAGGATTCAAGAAATTGTTCTTGAGGAAATAATTTATTTTGTTGCCATTGGTCTAGACATTTTTAGAATTTGAGGATTTACATGAGGAGAAAGAAAAAAGTGTTGTACCCATAGTGAATGAGGTAAAGAGACAAAAAGATAACAATGAGTTATGGACCATGTATTTTGATGGTGCTTTTTCTAAATAAGGGTCTAGTGTATGCGTTATATTTATCTTACCAAGTGGTAAAATTTTCAAGTTTTCATTTTCTTTATTGTTTGATTTCACAAAAAATGTAGTTGAGTATGAAGATTTGATGCTACAATTGAGATTGGCCAAAGTGGAATTAAGAAGTTGATCATCATTGGTGAATTGAAATTAGTTGTATCGTAGGATAGGTCCAAGTTTTTATCAAAAAATAAGAGATTGAAATAATAGAGAAATGACTCTATAAAACATTTTGATGCTTTTGGCATTGATTGGCTAGAAAGGAGTAAAAATGTTGTGGCAGATCTGTTGGAAAATATAGCACTAATTCCTAATGATATAACTTTTGTTGTTATCTCAAAGGTTGAGGTATAGAAAAGGCCATATGTTCCTGAAAACATTCAGAATTGGCAAGTATTCAAAGATTATGATGGTATATTGAAGTTACCGTAATGTGTTGATCATTATGAAAACCAAGAAATTGATTTTGGAGCATTTTTTGAAACTATTGATAGAAAGGAAATAGTGTTCAGCAATGAGGTTATACAATTGAAGACCAATAAAATTCCTAAAGATCGATTTTCTTTGGAAAGGATTTTTTATGACTGGAACAAAATTTTGTTAATAAAAATTTCACACACCAAGATGACCTAGAAGAGGTCAATATAGGAACATAAAATGCTCCAAAGAATATTTATATGGGGTAGAAGATAAAACCCAAAATTAAAGAAATGCGAATTTCTTTATTGAGAGAGTACAATAATGTGTTTGCATAGTCCTATTATGATTTGAATTCCTACATAGAGTATCTCTTTTAGCATGAGATACCACTAAAATATGATGCCAGACCTTTCAGACAAAAAAAAGGTCTATCAATCCAAGTCTAGGACCAAAGAATGCAAGAAGATCTTATGAAGTTGAGAGATTGGGGAATCATTAAAGCCATTAGACATTCAACTTAGGTGTCAAATATTATGATAGTTAGGAAAAAGAATGGTGACATTATATTCTGCATTAATTTCATAAATCCGAATATGTCATCATTAAAAGATAACTATCCACTACCTATTATGGAAGCTATGCTCCAAAATTAAATTGTCTATGAGCTATTATCCACAATGAATGGTTTTTCTAGGTATAACCAGGTAAAATTTAAGGATTCAAAGAAGTATAAGACTACATTTACCACTCCTTGGGGCACCTATGTCTATGTTAGGATGAATTTTGTCTTGACCAATGTTGGTGTTACATTCTAGAGAGCTATGGATGTATCCTTCTCTAGCTTTATTGATATATTGATGGTCATATATCAGGATGACTTGATTCCATACCCTAAGAATGACCAAGACTATTGTATGCATGTAGAGAATATATTCTTTACAACATTGGAATATGAGATATCTCTTAATTCCAAGAAGTGTGCTTTTGGAGTTACAAAAGGAAAGTTACTAGACCACATAGTTTCAAAGGAAGGAGTGAAGATAGACCCAAAGAGAGTGGTTGTTATTGACAAGATACCATAGCCAAATAATTAAAAGGGTATTCAATCATTTTTTGGACTGGTAAATTTTTTTAGGAGATTTGTAACTAATTTTGTAAAAAATACTAGGTCCATTTCAAAAATATTGAGAAAGGGAGAAAATATAGCATGGGATAAAGATCCAAGCAAGGATTTTAATAATATCAAGTAAGCTATCAAGGAGATTCCTATTTTGAAGTCTCTTGAATTTTTAAATCCTTTTCAAAATTTATCCTTTGCCTCATTCCATACTATTTCTATAGTTATTTTACAAAAAAAATGAAGGTTATGAACAACCAATATGATTCTTTAGTAAGTCCTTAAAAGATGTTGAGTTGAACTATGATATAAATGAAAAACATACATATTATTTTACGAAGGCAATAATTTCTTTTATGACATATCTAGTTGGTGTAACAATTTTTTATATGTACCCACTATTGTTGTAAAAGACATTTACAAGAAGAAGGTGTAGATGGATAAATAGGATACATGAATTTAATATTGATATCCAAATTAAACAATTGGTAAGATGACAAGGGTTATCAAGAATAATGGAAGAATCAAATTTAGATGCTAATCAAATAAACAATGTTGATATTGTAGATGTGTATCCTATTTGTGATATGTAGACTATTGGATGGTATATAATAGTATTACATTACTTGTAGAACATGCCATACCCTGAAGGGATGATTGATTATTAAAATATGAAATTGAAGCTCCAAGGAATAAAATATATAATTATTTACAATGATTTATGGTGGAAGAACATCGATGGAGTGTTGCTCAAATGTATTGATTGAAAAAATTCCCTAGATATTTTGAATGAGAATCATAATGGTGTATGTGGTGGTCACTATATGGTAAAAAATACTGCTCATACTGTTTTTTAGGGTAGGGTTTTGGTTGAAACCCTAAAAATATTCATGTTCCATTGATAAAATTTTGCAAATTTTGGTTATTTCATGTCGTAGGGCTTAGGGTCTATGTCACTCTTTAGTTCTAGCATTTATGTGCATCTTTAAACCCCCTAAAAATCCTAAGTCTTATTCCCTTTGAAAATGTTATATTTCATTGTTGATGGCTTGTATCTTGTTCTAGGTCATTCAAGTCATAACCTATGCCATTGAGTTCATCTGTTTACCAACCCCTTAATCCTAACAGTTCTAGTTGCTACCCATTGTCTAATTTAAAAAATTGATTTATGTTATGCTTCTTGAAATATTAGAATTTTTTGATAAATGGTCTAAATGTTAAGGCTTTTAATTTTTCTATTGTTGACCTGGGGTTTCAACCTTAATTCTTATGTCCTTGTCCATCATGTGACTAGTTAGGCCACCTCTTAAGTTGCTAACCATTGGCACATGTAGATTTAAAGTGTCAATATGGTCATCCAATTAGAGGATCAAATCTTGATCACTCCTCATGCCTCCATCTAATTTTAATTTTCATTAAAATAATACCACAGGGTGGCAGACTAATGATATGTATCCCCTTGTTAGTGTGACCCACTAAGCTTTGAGGGAAGTGAGAAATATATCTAAATGAGATTGATGGTCAATGATGGATGACATGGGTCAATCTTGAGCACTCCTCACCATCCCATGGGGGATCCAGCTCTACCTCTTTTCTCTCAATGGGGAAGCAGGGAAGACACCATGTGGATTCATCTGAGTGGTTGAAATAACATTATAAAAGGTGAAATATTAATGAAATATTTCATCTTAGGGTTGTGGATAGTAAATTCTATGCTACTAAAGCGACTTCTAAGCATGTGTTACAAAAGTAAACAAGATCTTTTCATCTTGGCCATCCATTGTGTTTGAAGGTTATGTACATGAGCAAGTAGTCTTTTGGTAAAGAACACATATGTTTGAGACTCTAGATTGAATTTGAGCCCTTCCTCACCTCCCCATTGTTGAAAGTTGCACATGTGTTAATACTAATGGGGAAGCGAGGAAGCTAACACATGGATTTTCCTAATGGAGTTAAAGATGGTGGAGCTTGCGAATGACTTGGATCTTGTGTTGACACGACCTATTTCTGATTAGTTGAGAATGATTGAGGGCTATACTCATCTTTTTCAAACTTTGTTGACTAAATCTAGGCTGTCTATCTAGCTATCTCATCATAAGATCAATGGTTGACATTTAAAATTGATTTTGAAGGTGAATGAGCAATTTTGGTTCACCCGAGCGAACCATAATGGCAGACAGGACGTAGAGCTATCAAATTGGAAGGTTTTAAAAGGCATTAAAACCTATTTTAAAGCATAATTGTGAATTTTTAAAGGCATTTTATGCATTCAAGGAGTTTGTGCTGTGATTTTAGGCCTGCTCGACAACAAAATTAGGGTTTTGGAGCATCTTGTAAACCAGTAAGTAAAATCACTTCCTTGCTTCTAAAATTTCTTAGATCTTGTTTCATTATGCTTGCTCAAGCACTCTATTATTAGGGTTTCATTATTTATGCATTTATTTTAGGGTTTCATGTAAATCCAAAGCATTTAGTTTGTCTGGTTCTATTATTTTCTAAGTCAAACCCATGCGTAAGTCATAATTTACTAGTTTGTTGAAGGGAACCCTAGTTTTTAAAACTATAGAATCATGGCCCCAAAAGTAAAAGCATCTTCATTTGAAGGAGAAGCCTCTAGCTCAAAACCCCCTATCAGACCTATAGTCTAGGACTTGACTGAGTAGTTAAAACCCTCAACTTCTGAAAAGCCTAAGGGTAAATTACAATTCTAAGGGAAAAAAATTGTAGGACTAGTAGAATAGCAAGGTTCTATCAAGGATGCTATAGTTCCTTACACTAGGTGGCAAATTTTTAATTGCTTGTTTGGGAACAAGAATTGTGGCATTATTGTGGGTAACCCCTGGACTCTAGACTTGGGAAAGTTAATTCTACCTAATGTATATATGGATGTGGAATTTCTGAAAGTGTTGGCTAATAATTATGATCTACTCACAAGGACTGTGAGGACATTTGATGGGATGGACATGGTTAAGGTCACCAAATCATCTAGATTACGAAAATATTTAAGCTCACTAAATGGAGTGAAGATATGGTGCCTATTAATGAGAATAAATTTAAAGAAGAGTATGAGAAGGTAGAGTGAACATTTAAAATTTCAATACTACTAAATTATTTGGCATTTGTAGATGGTAGAAGCGTAGTCTTAGGTCTTTCAAACAAGGAACCCTACCCTATCAATTATTTTGTGTCCTACTTTCAAAGAACCTTCTATTATATATTCCAAATTATTGGTTATGACCTAGTCATCGACATGCCTAAAGCTCAGATGTACATGGAATCCCTCATCCAACATCCCACATATTGCACAATATATGATTATCTAGGGTACCTAGTAGAAAGAATTCATGAGGGCTTGGTGAGGTTGAAGAAAGGAGAGGATGGAGTTAGATTCTTTTGTTAGTCACTGTTTATGCACATCTTACTATTCAGAGATGCCCCATATTTTGGTCAAGATATGGCATTGGACAAAATAAGGGTAACTTGGAGCTTTTTGTGCAATTTTGGACTATAGTCCTTGAAAAAGGTGATAGAAAGTTTTATTTTGTGTTGTTCCAAAATTTGTTTGCCTCCAAATTGAGAAGAGTGGCAATTATGAACATGCCAAGGATCCCTACAACCTTGCATGACTTTCTAAGGCCTAAGGAAAGGAGGTCTAATCTTGGTATTGATCACAATTGGAGGGATGTTATCCCTTATAACACCTATACTATTTCAATGATGGTTTATGGTACGAATTTTTTGCCCCACCTATTGCTCAAAGATATGCTAGAGAGGATTGGCTTTTTAGAAGTAATGTGGTAGTTGGGGAATGTGGAAAACAACCACCTAAAAGATTAGGGAAAGGGAACATTCTTCCCATCATACACTTTATTTTTTGATTTCGTAATGATTAAAGGAGGATGGGATAAAATAAATTATATTCCCAAGCCTTTGGGAATGAGAAGGGAAATAGCAAGAAAACATGACCTTGAAGGATTCATGGCATGGCTGAAAATTAGAAACTAAAGCTCAAAGTTTATTCAATTCTTTTTCTAGAAGATGTAATCAAAAACATTTTTTAATTTTAGAGGTAGAATGACAGAAAAGCAAGTGGATTGCTTTTGATAAATTAGAGAGAGACATAAGGGAAAATGATCAAAAGTTTCTTGCACTTGATGAGATCCCTAATGAAATGCAAAGGATAGAATATTTATTTCAAAACTTTCAGAAAGTAGTTGGAAACCTGAAGGGTTAAAGACTAATTCAAGAAAAGGGGAAAGCTATTGCAATGGAGGAAAAGGATATGGGGGACACCCCTGTAATGGAAGAAAATCCAACATCTTAACACCCCAAGGAATAGAAGGTCATTGTTTTTAAAAGAAGGAAGAATAAGGAAAAGGGAAAGGATGCAATTGTTACTTATTCTCAAAAAGAAAAGTAAATAAGTCCTTCACCATTACCATAAATGACACCATCATCTCCTCCTAGGTCAACTGGACCTGAATTCATTGATATTGATTCCTCACTGAGATAAGCATCACCACCAAGTGAGACACCTCAAAAGAAACAAAAGGTTCAATCAACTAGCCTTGTGGATTATGAAGAGGATTCTAAAGAAGAGATCTTGGTCACTGAGGAAGAGATGCAACAAGGGATGCCATCTCCACCTAGGGAGATTCTGCCACAAAAAAATTGTTTGAGATTAAGCAAGGCTGACATCATTGGCTTAAATAACCAAAATGATGTAAGAGAAGAAGCATGTACTAAATTCATAGATGATGGTTCTTTTGTGAATTCCAAGGCCATCATGCAATTTGTTTGGAGCGAAAATAAGGATTAATTTGTAGATAAAGTTACAGAACAGAGGAGCCTACATCCTAAGCTACCTAATGCAGTCATCAAATCACAAGCAATAAAAGAAATGAAAGAGAAGTATTAGAAAGTAACTACATATGAGGGTAGAGAATTGGTAATAAAAAGTGGAATTATTTTATTTCTCAAATGAGACTTATCCTTTTCCATTGCATTTTATATAATAAATAGATATGATAGACCTCTCTACAACTCAGAGGAAAAAGATACAATTGTACTACAAGGATCTGCATTTAGTGAGTAGTGGGACACATTGCCCATCTTGGCCCTAGCCCCCAATACCAAGAAGCCAACCATTTTAGAGACTACTACAGATTATAGGGGAGGCTTGATAATAAAGAGAGTGTCTCATACTTCAATATTTTAGGTTGCAACGATGTTAGTCAATGTTGCTCAATTCACAAAAGCAATAATGGAGTCAATAATTGCTGAAAAGGAAAGTTATAGAAAAAATTACAATCATCTATTGATTGATTATGGAAAGAATCAACAACACACAATGCAACTACAAACAAAACACTAACATTTTTGAAAGAAAAATGCAAAACTTGCAACATGGTGAACCAATGGAAACTAATGCTAGTTCACCTTCTAGTTAACAAGAGCCAAAACCTATTTTTTCTACACCTCCTACAAGTTATTCATGGGAAATTATTCCCTACAATACAATAAATGTGCCCATTTCAATTGAGAATCCAAATACATCCAATGCATACTAGGAAGAAGATGTTAGCAGGGAATAAATACTCTAGAATCTTAAGGAGTATGAGGAAAAATGTGACAAACATGATAGATAAATATTTTTTAGCAATATAAAAATTATCACTACAGTCTTAGAACATTTGAATAGAGGAGTGAACAATAGATTAATTACCATCCATGCTAATTATTCTACCATGAAAGATGAAACAAATAACTTTGACATTGATAAGGAGGCAAAAATTCCTCTCATGGAGACATGTATCCCAAGAATGTAAGACTTGATAATAATGGTTGTGGGAGCTATGATGATGTCAATGGACCTGAGAAAATCAAACCAACCCTCAAAAATGTAAATGGAATTCAAGAATTTAGGGGAAAATAGAGCCTTTGGAAGAAAAGATAAGGGATCCGATCTGGAATTTTCATGACATGAATCATGGTCTTCACCCCTCCATATTGAAAGATAATGTTAATATTAAGAACCTATAGGATTGGAGGAAGGAAACTAATGAAGTGATTTAATAAAAATAAACTTTAATTTGTCAAGGGAATGATATGAGTATATAGGAGCGAATTTGCACCCCTTAGGAAAATTCCCCTTTCACCATTCCTCACTTTAGAAAACCAAGTTTCAAGGTGAAAATTTACCTAAGCCTATTGCCTTCATTCCACTTGGTGTCCTTTTTTGTGCGTCAACAGAGGAATTTCTGTCGGGGACGCCTGCGTAGTTCATAGACATCTGCACGATGTGTTTATGTCCCTGATAGATTACTACATCTGGAGCTTGAAGTGATGTTATAATTCCCATTAGGAGTTGACTTGCAATTCCCTCTTCGGCTGACCGACCCAAATATGGTCATTTTCTTCACTCTCTCCATCATATTCACTATTCATTCCTTCTATTTGGGTCTTTGGACCTCTCCATCCTTTCTAGCTCATCCTTCACTCTCTAGCTCTCCCTGAGACTTGTCTTAGCTCTTCATAAGCTCCTCTACAATCTCTTCACAAGATCCAAGAAGCTTCTTCACAAACACTTTAAACTTCACAACAACATCAAAACTCCAACACTTCAATAGAGCAAATGTGGAATGAAACACCATGACAATAGAGGCTTGAGTTCCTCTCATTTTCTCCCCCACTAGCCTTGAGCACTTTGGGTGGAGGTGTTAATCTTTCACTCCTCTCCTCTATTATTTGGTTGAGTAGCATAACATTTTTTTGTAGTGCTTTAGTACTCTTTACTTCATTTCATACTTTTCTCTCTATCTATTTGGTTGTTTGTGGAGGTGGGAACACCAAAATGGGGGTTTGATTGAGGCAAACCTCTATACAACCTCAAAAATTTCTCTCTTTCTTGCATGTAGGTATTGAAAACATTCATGAGTTAGAGGATTTATCATTCATATAGTTGAAAGCATATCCTTTCCCTTCTTCTCCTTGTCTTTATCATTTCTATTTAAGTCTATTTCAGCTTTATCACTTTCTAGAAGTTCTTAGTAATCAGAGTGTAAGTTGTCACTTAGCTATTTTCTGAGACATTCTCGCTCTCTGGTCTATACAAGATGCCAACACACCTCTGGGATGCCAACACACCATGTTGTCATCCATATTCCATGTTGACGTCCTTTGTCTGAGAGCTTGTCAGTTTGTCCAGAGAATCTCTATGACCTGCTCTTTCAAATTCTAGAACTCTCACTGTTGTTCTTTGAGGTAGTTTAGGGTAGTTCACCCCTTGAAGCTCTCTAAGTAAACAGAACTCATGAGTAGCCAATCCCCCTTCTCTACAATGAGCATTCTAACAAAGAACATGGATATGTTCACTCATGGAAGAGTTTCTCTAGAATAATTTGTCAAAGAAGCAAACCAAGTGACCTAACCAAATATGCCCCTTATAGAGAAAAGGAAGATGAAATCATAAAATTTGATTAACCTACAGAAGAGGAATTTCAAAATTGGAAAGATAAATATTTGGATGTTCTTGAGGATTGAGCTTTAGCTATCACATGGCATTACAATTTTGGCCTTGTGAGTCTGCAACTATGAAAGTAACAGATGGGAGAAGTACAATGCATAGCCTAGAACCAGTACAAATTAGGATTTTGATGAATTAATGATAATATGTTGTCTTCTCCCCAATTTGAATTTTATGACAATGAGGCAGACGTGGATAGTATTTTGTCTCTTCTAACTTCTACACTTTATGCTTTTATTTCACATTATTCTTGAGTATGTGTGTAAGAGCCCGTCCCTTATAGCCTTACTAATCCTATTAGTTTTGATGATTTATATGTTATATTCTATGTTCTTTCATGCTGGATAGTGCACATGAGTGATGATTGTTGCTACACCATGAATTTGTTGATATTCTTGACTAATCCTATCTAACGTTTGTTGTGAATTCTTGTGACAGTCAAATGAGTTCCATTCTTTGTCTATGCAATTATGCAATGATCAATATGCTTAGTTACTAGTAATATTACTATGTATATTAAATGGATTACATTATATTAGATAATTACATATCATAGATATGAGTTGTTGTGATTATGAAGACAGTTATTGATATTTAATGTTACTTATAGTAGTATGCATAAGAAGTTAAATATTTTATTCATATAAGTGGTGATATCTTGATAATAGATAGTATTCAGTCAACTGTTCTTTGACTCTATAATAGGTATCATGCGAGTAAGGAGTGTTAAATTGTATGTGACTTGTGTAGATTAGTGGGAAAATTTTCTAGTTGATTATTATTCTCAAAATTTTAATTCATATGTCAATTTTTTTAATTATTATTAATCATGAGTAATACTAACACACTTTCTTGGGTAAGTAAACAGGTAAAAATTGGTCAATGTTGATAAGGAGGTCACATAGCTACTTCCTTTATTGTATCCTTGTCAAATACTAGTCTTGTCATGGGAATATGATTTAACTTTGTTTTGTGTGATATGGGTTGTGTGTATGCGAGAGTTGTTTTATTAGCCCCTTGAGTCATTTTATTAAAATGGTCACTTAATTTATGTTTTATGAATTCCTTATATGTTCTTAATTGTTTAAAATGTTCCCTAGATGATAGGTTTATGGGTTAGAGGTATTTTATTGCATAAAATCCCTTTAATAAATTCTAAAACCCACTCTAATTTCTTACTTACGAAAAGTGACGAAAATTGGAGTTGAAAGGGTTATTGGGAAGTTCAAAAGGAGGTTTCCTTTTACCCTTCCATTTATTGTCTCTATTGGTGTGGAGGAGGGGGTTTTCTCTCTTTTTCTTTTTGAATTGTTCTTGAGTTCATGTTGGGTTTTTCATTCTTCATTTTTTTATTTATTTCCATGTTTGTAAAGGAGGAGCAATGGAAGAGAGTGCTTGGAAAGAGTCTTCCACAAGTTGATATAAAACTTTCTTGGTGAGCTTTAACCTTTTAGTTATCTATCTTTGTTGATTTGTAATGAGTTTGTTGTCAAATTAGTCTTTCTTATAAAATAATCTATGTGAAATTTCATGTTGAATCTCTTGTGTGACTATAATTAGTGTGTTGGGGTTTGGATTGGTTGAGTCTTCCATCTTGTTTAGTTTAATTTCATTTATACTCTTTTTGTGTGTTAAAATAAAGAAATATGAATGAAAGATTTTGTGATGTGCAAAGTATATGAAGTGTAAACTTGTCTAGGAATCCTTGTGAATAGTGGTTGTAATGTATCAATTTTAGTAATTTGGATGCTATATGTTACACTTTAGTTGTGGATCATTTGTGAAAATATTTTGTGGAAGTGTTATATGACCCTAGCTTAGGGTGGATTGAATCTCAATCCTATGGTTGGGTGGAGAGCCCATTGGTCCATATTATTTTTATTTTTGTGGATCTTTATATTTCATGTACATGTGTTGAATAAGAAGTAATATCTTTGAATTTTCGGCCAATGGATTTCAAGAGAGAAAAAGGTTGGTTTTTTTTGAAGTAACAACATTGCTTCCCCTATGCCAAACAAAAATTCGTTTAAAAGTAGTTTCGTGTATTTGATTATAAGAACTGATAAAAATTCTATTAAAATATATAATTTTATGGGTTTTTTCTATTATTAATCTCAAAAAAATAAAATTAAAATTATATTAACCCAAATCACCAATTATGATTAATTAAGAAAATATTGACATCCTTAGTCACAATAAAAGTCTATCATAAAACAGTCCTACAAATATGTTCACAAATAATGAAATATAAAGAGTTAGATGATAAAATTTAAAGGGTTTCACAAAATCAAATATTTGTAAGATATATCCAAAAATCAGAGAAACCCAATAAACCAAATAGAATTTATGATTAAAACATTAGCATATCCTACTCTAAAATTAAAACAATAAACTAAAAAACAAAAACAAATTGATTGAAACCAAGTTAGGGTATCATGTAGGCAAGAGAAATATCTGAAGGAATTTTTCATTGAGAAAGATAGAAACATGAAAAATAACCTACATGTATTCTGAAGTTAGTTTTTTTAATTAGTTTTTAGTTATACATTAATAGCCTTAATTGTATAGTGCTTAGAAATATTAGTTCTAAATTGTTGATTTTAGTTATCCTCTTATTTTTAGGATTGTGTTCTTGTTAGAGAGTTTAATTATTTATTTCGTTTATTAGCGTATGAACAATATCTCCATTTAATCGAAGAATAAGAATATTTTAATTTATATCAAAGTGATTCAGACAACTTATTATAGAAGAGTCTAGGTATAGTGAGTAAAGTTTGTAATTGAAATCACCTAATAATTTTTGTAAGAAGAATAATAATTTGGGTAGAGTTATGAAGTAAAGAAATAAGGTTTAGTTTATGAATTATAATGTTAAAGTTTCTAAATTCATTAAAGTACAATGATTAACAAATTTTAACGTGCTAAATAGTCATGAATTATGTGTATGTGTTTAGTTGTGTGTGTATACTACAAATATACATAATCAATCTCAAGTTTTTGAGTTATTAGTCCTAAACATTAGTCTGTTCAATATTGGATGGTATAGTTCTTGTTAGCTTATTTCTTATATGTTTATGCTTATAATGTTGGTTTAAAGTATTGTTTAAATTATTGTCTTTATTTCTAACGATTAGGCATTAAATAACTCGCTTGGAAAGGTAAATTGATTGAGGTTGATCCAACACTTATGATGCATCTTTAGTATTTTATTTTATTACATATCTCAACTTTTATGTAATCTGGATTTTACCTTTACTAACAATTTTAGATGTCCTATTTGATTCTAATTTAATGATAATAATATATTTTGGGGTTAAGTTAATGACATTGTGGAGATTTAATACTAACCTTATCAAAATATGTTCCATGTTTATGTGTATTTTAAATGAATACAAATGATGTTGACAATTAGTGTAAAGTTGGAACAATATGTTTGATTTAAAAAAATGAAAGGTTATTCATTTTTTTTATATTAACATTGGGTGTGAAAATTATCAAAATCATCATAAAGTAATGACCATGCAATTCCTTAGTGATATTATCATTATTATTTATTATTATTCCCTCTTGTAAAATTAAATTGTTGGATTAGTAGAGAAAGTATCTAATGTGAAAAATATTCTTTTGGAGCATGCAAGGCTTTATCATTATTGCTATTAAATCCATAACATTAGACAAGTTTTAAATTTAGAAGTTTATCTTTAATATTTCTATTTAATTAATTACTTCTCTTATCTAGTTAGTTTATAGTATTATATTAGCTTAATCTTTGGCAAGGCATCACATAGGAATTAGAGCACTAGGTTGCAACACTTTGGGAGCTTTGGGGAAAAGGTAGCAATAATATAAATGAGTAAATAGATAGATTTTATTAGTTAAAGATGGAGTTACACTATTCATTTGATGTCTTTCCTAAAGCTGCATTGAATTATTAAAATTAGATGTAAATGCCATGTTTAAGTTTCCTATCACATTTGCGATGGAAGGGAAACAATTTTGTTTTTGATCATGTCGTTTGCCAAATGTGTGTAATGTCTTAATTAGCGAGTAAAGTTGATTTTTTGATATTGTGGGGTGAAGTAATTAAGTGATCTTGTGCTTAGTCTTGCAATATAAGGTTAAAAGTAGCACATCAAATATAACTAGTTAAAAAAAATGAAGTTATTTTCTCTCTCATCCTTGAATTCAAATGTCTGAGATTCCCAACAATTTTGTTGTGATAATTGTATTCTTATTCTTGTTAGGAGAAAGTTATTTTTCTTTAGGAGGGAAAGTTCCTTGAATCACTTAAGTTCCTTGATGTTAATTCTAATTGTTCATTTTCAATGTTTCTCTTTTTTCAGATTCTTAGTTGATTGTAGTTATTCTTGAATTTGTGTAACCCTAATTAGAGAAGTGATATAAGAAGGAAATATATTTATATGAAATTGAATTTTGGCTTTCAAAGAATTAACAATATTGTTAATGGGAAATTTAATTTTAGAGGTAGTTAATTAAAGTTACTTATGTTCATCACTTTAACTTGATTCATAATAGAGATGGATGCTATTTATGTAGAGTCATTTCATTGAACAATTATTTAATGATTGTTGTAGTAAAGTGGGCCATCATAATTGGATGCTCTCTTGGTTGTGTATTAAAAATTAAATACAATATAGCTATCTACCATAAAACATGGGTTGATTATTAAGAATGTTGCTTACTCTAGATTTTTTTGTTGTGTTACAATTTAATTATGAAAACTATCTAGTCGAGTTGATGATTTTTGACAAGTGTGATCTTTTGCTATGAATTTAATCTAGTTTTATTCATATGTTGAGGACATGCCCAAAATGTGAAAATATTATTGTTGATTGTTTAAAAGTTTTCATATTCAAAAGAGTTGATGTTTTAGTATTGCAAAATATTATCTTATTTCTCAAGTAGAAGATTGGAAATTAGATAAATTAGCCTCAATTATTAGTGATTATCTTGTTTCTAATGATGATGCTTAAATTTAGTGCAATGGGACTATGCGTTGAATCATGTTGTAAACAAGGATTTTAACTGTAGACACCGAAAATTGGTCTAGGCCTGCGAGTACCACTTTCAACATAATTTTCTATTATCCATGGTCATGATTAAATAATGTTTATTATTTAATTACTTTTCTAACACATATTTCCTCCATTAATTAAATACCCCTTTCTAATTAATTCATTAATTCATTAATACCCTTTATTCAGCTTGATTAATTAAATAAATCATGTTTATTTAATTGTCGCTAACTGATTAATTCTTCCTTCTTAATTAAATAAGTTATTATTTAATTACCCCATTGTCATATTTAAACTATAATTAAGTATTTATTATTTAAATATTCATTTAACCCCCTTTATCTATAACTAAATATTTATTATTTAATTATTCATATTATCCTCTTCAACAATCAAATTAAATAAATTACATTATTTATTTAATTAAATTCATTTCATTTTTGAATGATGAATTAAATTAACATTTAATTCTGTAATTAATTATTTATGTTACACTCTTCTATCAGTTATCTAATTATTCACTCACCTTTTGACTCGAGATCTATTTTTAGTTCTCCAGTTATCTCCGGAATCGATGTCTGATCATCTCTACGAGAAGACTCTCTGTCACGACTAGTCATTCAACTAGTTCTAACTCATTTGCATGTATGCATTCGAATGCATTCTCCATCTTCGAGTTCTAACTTTTTCTTTCGCATACAAAGTATATTTCTTCTATTTTTGAAGATTAAGATATTGAACTCATGTTCTAACTCACATTCTAACTTAGTCTCTATCTACAGTCATTTTCTAAACTCACGTTCTGACTCATGTTCTAACTCACATTCTAATTGAGACATAACTCACATCGCATGGCATTCATCAATCTTATCCATCAATCTCTCTTTCAATCTCAACTGATCGTTCAAAAACCCAAAATCTATAAAATGGCCTATCATTATCATTATTTTCTCTCCCGAAATCATACACTTTTGAGAATAACTTATCTTCGATATTTTGCTAAGACATTCAACATAGTTATGCTTGCATCAAACATGAAATCTGAGGGAAAAAATTACTAAAATAGCAAGATGGAGAAGAGCAATGTAGGTTATTTGAAAGAGTGAAGGCATATTCAGTGAGATCAATTCATTTAGTTTAGTTTTTATCATGTTTTCATTATTTGTTCTTTATTGTTTGATTTTAGATTAGTTTTGATTTAGATTAGGATTAAAAATTGTTTGATACTAGTTGTAAATTGATTCACAGATTTATTCTAATGTTACATTTGGTGAACTTGACGTGAACACACTTCAAAATTTTCACAGCTCTTCATCTTTTAGTTTTTCTATTTTTTTCTCTTTTTTTGTAGGTTTTTCGTACGGTGAACCGCATCTGGTAAAACCAGAGACACATTTGTTATTATGAACCACATCCATGAAGTCTTGAACCGTATCAACCTATCAACAAATTCATGAACTGCATCTGCCTGTCAATCGTCAAGCCGCATCTGATATATAGCGAACCACATCCGCTTATCAACTGTTGAGCTGCATCTCTAGCTAGGAAAACTGCATCTAGCTGGTAAATATCTTTCATTTTTTTTATAGACTTTCATACATCCACATTTTTATTTTATCATTTTTGTGTGATTTTCATTTCTTCTTTCACTAATATTTTCTTGTAGCTGTGATAAGGAGGAATAACGTAGTGTTTGCAGAATGAAGCATAGAAGACAATCAAACCCAAACACAATATTTTCTACAGGATGAAAGACGAAGACAAGAGCAATGAAACTATTGATAAATTTGCATGCAGGACCTAATGCCATTGTGTTAAGCTTTTGTTTTGTTTAAATGCTTTATGTTTGGTAGTGTAAATAATTTCGTTTGGGCTTAATAATTAACCAGTTTTTTTCATGCTTGCATTGTTAGTTTAGAACCCCATGATTTAGTAATCGAAGTATCCTCTCCCCTTGCACATTCGTGCGATCTTGGGTGCAAGATAAATGGTTACTAACTCTAGAACTTGGGCCTGTCTTGGTGGGAAAAAGTACTCACCCCAAGATGACTTAGACCAGTACCACGCTAAAGCTAAGCGACTTCTAGCCAGTATATAAAAGAGGATTCTTGGGGAAAACCCAAGAATCACATGCACTATTCCAACAAGATGGACAGAAATGGACTCTCACCGATGTTGGATAGTGTCCCATGAATGGAATTCCCTTATTAAACACCTTGTTATAGAGTTACCAAAATCCTATCTACTTGTTGGCACAACAGGGTCGGCCCTGTGAAGCCGTCTTACAATCTTACTGTTTATGTGTGGAAATGAGATGTATTCCATGGGAGTTTCATGGGTAAAATAGCTTGGCTACCTAGTATAAGTGTGTGCCATGGAGGGGAGCCAGTGGGGTCAAGCTACTAGTCATTTTCCATAAATATGCGTAGCTACAGAAATCCAAGTAAGAATTCAACAAGTATTGTCCAAAAAGCCTAGGTTGTAAATGTTTTTCAAGTCTTAACAGTCCTTTCATCACAAAACTGAAAATACATTGATTGCTATATTTTTTTTCTACTGTGTTCACCAAAATCTTGATCAACAAACTAGGTCATCAAAGCAACTTTTGAGAAAATTTCAACTGTCAAAAAATTGAGTCGCAATTGTCAGTTAAAATGTTGCATATGTCTTATAGAGTCGCATCTGTTAGGGGAAAAGTCGTATGTGGCTATCAAAACATTCCATCAGTCGGTCTACATATTACGAGTCACAACTATCATATTCTAAGTCGCATGTGTTAGCTCAAACCGCATCTGTCGATTTCAAGCCACAATTGTCTGTCAATAATTTAGGTTAATAGAGTTCTGTTGAAACACCGCATGCACTGTCAAAAAATGCATCTGTCAACATTTGAACCGCAACTATCAAACAAAACACTGCATCTATCAAAATGCAAATTTTTTCATCTAGAACAAGGTCTTAGTCAAATCACCACATATGCACTGTCAAAAACTGCATCTCTCTACATTTGAACCACAACTGTTAGGTGAACCACATTTTCCTATCAACAAAAACCTTCAAAAACATCGAAACCGAGTTTGGGATAAACTATCATTTTGTTTCCTATTTCTCAGATCAACCTTGGATAGAAAATTGAAAACTTTACTCAACACCCTAGCATCATTAGGTATCATCTACATCTTAGTCATAAGTCATCCTAGGTTTCATACAAATCATCAATCATCTTACGTTGCATATATCCTATATTTTTTTCCTAGGAAAATTGCATATCATAGATTAGATAACTTTCCTCGTCATTGGATATGTTCATGTTTCGATTTGTCACAATCATTGAACCTAGTCACTTTAGTCCTATTTACGAATCTTTCCAGCTCAACAGTCTAGTTTGGGAATTTGCTTTGTCAACTGTCTTTGTCCTACAATAAGGTTCTTTGGTCAAAACAACTCCTTACATGCATTTATTCCATAAGTGGTAGGTTATTCCCATCTTAGACTCATTTATCATCATAGTCTACTCAAGATTTTGCATATTTTCTGTCATACCATACACCATCTTAGTATACATCATTGTCATAACATTCATCATATCAAAAAAAAAAATCCAAAAACATAGAATTAGGACACATCAGGTTTTTAGCCATAGTCAGCATTATCCCATTTTGAGCAAAAATTTATGGTTGAAACAAGGTCCCAAAAGAGACAAAAATGCAATGACAGACCCCAACGAATTCATCAATCCATTCAGAACTCAACCACCAAGGAAAGAGAAACCCCACAGACCTTTGCTAGGAAAACGTGTCACTAGATACGCACAGGGACACATTTTTTCCGAAGACATAGAAGCTGCAGTGCAAGATCTTGAGTTTGCATCCTTTATGGATGAAATATTAGCAAATGACCCCTAACGATATCTAGCAAAGTTGCTAGTAGACGGTGCCACACTACCACCAGGATTTGATGTTCATACTTTGAAAACTACACCTACTCAGCAAACACAAACTAGCATGTCAACTGTGTCTATTCCACATATTACAATGGCCATACCAATTGCCATACCAACACAAACAATGCCAATTGTCAACACAACCCCTTTCAATGTAACGCAAGGTTTACAATTCACTGTGGGGGGAATCTCATCAAATCCTTTTGGCACAAATATTGTTGGTAAGAAACCTACAATTGGCACAAACACGACCATAGGAACTACACAAAGCATTCCAATGAGAAACGTTCCTACATTAGGGCCTAACATTCCAACTACAAATATTCCTATATCAACTCCCAATCATAACCCATCATAGAATACATTGTTTCAGAACACCTACATTGATCCAAACAATGTGACCAACATGTCTTTGACACAAGTAGATGTCCTACAAAACCAAATGCAAATGCTTCAACAATAGATGGACACCATGTCTATGTCAGGCAAGCAAACTATCTTAGCACAAGATCTTTGTCCATGTCCTTTTGACAAGGCTTTGTAAATGACACCCTTTCCCCACAAATACATTATACCTAATTTGCCAAAGTAAAATGGGAAGAGGAATCCTTTAGAACACATCAGAGAATTCTCTACAACATGTATGGATATATCATATGACCCCACATACTTGATGAGACTATTTCCGTGAACCCTCATCGAGATAGCGTTGGAATGGTTCTCTAAATTACCATACGGGATACGATCCTAGGGAGAACTAGCTGAGAATTTTGTTGAACACTTTGCCTTTAACATACACAATGAAGTAACAATAGCTACCTTGTGTTAGACAATTTAAGAAGAGGGTGAAACTTTCACTACTTTATTCCAGAGATGGAGAAGTTTAGCTAGCAGATGTCGAGTTGAGATACTAGAAAAACAAAAAGTCACGATATTCCTTGAAAACATGAATCCCAAATTGAGAAGTGACTTAAGGGTACATTGTTGTACCTCATTCCTAGACTTGGTACAAAAGGGCATCATCCTTGAAAAGGGCCTTATAGATAAAGGAGAAATCAAAGTACCAGGAAGAAACCTCGTTGTCCAACATCCAAATCTTCCCGCTGATAGAAACAAATTCTAGTCTAGAAACAAGAATGTTACCAACGATGGCATTGTCGATGCTAAGACCATACATACGGGACCAATTATCACAATTAGAGGTTACAATCCCAATCATGACATGACAAACAATCCAGATCAAAGAGCTAATTATGTCCAAAATTCACAACAACGCCCACAAAGGTGTTTTCCTCAACGTGAATTTACCCCTTTGGGACAACCAATAGAGATGATATTCAAAGATCTGATTAGACACAATCCCATCAAACCTATGGAGCCAAGAGATTATGATCCTAGATAGTTTAAACATTCATGGTGGGATGATAACACCTATTGTGACTATCATCGAACAAAAGGACACAACCTACAACAGTGTCAGCAACTGAAAAACATCATCCAAGACTTTGTTGAGGATGGAACCATTAAGGTCAATGGGCAAAAAAATACTGAGAATGCCAATCACAAGGTTTTCAAAGACCCATTACATGATCACATGAAAGGAAATGCCTCTAGTTCGGGACCCAAGAATCCTCCATCGGCCAATTATAACAATGCCAAGTACGACTACAGCAAAATTGTCGACCATCTCTGAGCAGCAAATGAAAATGTCAATATCATCACCATCAAGAAGTGACCTGAATGTGTTGTAAATACACGTAGAACCAAAATAACCCTTCCAAGTCCTTCTTCTGAGCCACCCACACAATCCTATAAGCCTAAGTACAATCTGCTTGAACAACTCAACAAAACTCTAGCACAAATATCCATCTTAGAGCTATTGACCTTGTCACTTGATCATCAGGCAATTTTGGACAAAGCCTTACAGAACACAACCGTTCCTACCGACTTAGATGTCAATCATTTTGAAGAAATGGTAGGATAGCTAACTAACTCCCATCATGCTACATTTTCCCAATAGGATTACTCGACAAAAAAGATTGATCATAATGACCCATTACATCTTGAAGTCTTCGTCCATAAAACCAAAGTTAGACAAGTCTTGGTAGATGGATGAGTAGGTTTGAACCTGTGTACTCTAAAATTGGTTAAGGCATTAGGATTCTCAAAAGAATGCGTAGACACCTCTAAAAGTATAGTCATCAAGGCTTACGATGATGAGGAACGGTCATCCAAGGGAGTTGTTACACTTCCTATTAGAATTGGCCAAGCAATTATGAACACTAGCTTCCAAGTCTTGGATCTCACCCTTCCATATAACCTGTTGTTAGGTAGACCTTGGATACACACAATGAAATAAGTGCCTTCAACATATCACCAATGCCTCAAATTTCCTTATAATGGCACCGAGATCAGAATTGATGGTGATCCAGATCCATTTCAATATTGTACTAGCCTAAGGGAAATTCCACAGTGCCAAGTTTATGTCAATCAATAGGCCTCATCATCCAACTTATCCCTATATGTTGACCCATCAAATCTCATCAAGTCCATTTCATTAAAACTGCCACCATCCACTCCCAAAATTGAGATCCAAGACAACGACTGTGGAGAATATTATAGGAAAGCATCTTACTGTGCTAGTCAACTGATTCCACCCAAGGCATATGGTTTACCAATGTTAGATAGGAGACAATTTGTGGTCTAATTTCATGTTCCCCCTACAATGACATTAACCAAATGGGGAGAGCTAAGTGAGGAAATTGTGGATCAAGAAGATGTTACTTCCTAGTTATACCAAGAGGACAATGAATATCTTTAACCATCTATCCAGATAGCCAAAGAACAATATGGAAAAGGTTTTAGGATAATGCAAGGCAAAGGCTATGACAGACATAGTGGGTTAGGACTCCATCAAACTAGAAGGATAAAACCTATCATTGTCTCACCATGACCGAAACACCTAAGGCTAGGGTTCCAACCACTTAGAATTGAGTTTCCAAGTACTGCATCACCATTTCAAGAGGAAGTGAGTGCTTATGAAGGTGTCGAGATATCTCATCAACCATCTTCCCCAAATTATGACAAACCTCCAATTTATGATGAATCCCCTTACTCAAGCAATGGTGAATGGGATTCCCTTTCATCTACTAGTACCATGGACATAGATGCTCTTTTTGGAGAATTGGACCTAAATGTCAAACCTGTACCAAAACCATCTAGTCCTCGTCCTAGGAAGCACTTGTCCAAAGAAGAATGGCATAAATATTATTATTGGGAAACCCTTGATCATGCATCTTGGGCACCTGACGAACCATCTTCAGATGACCTAGCCATTGCCATAGTCCCATATCAGAAGTTACCTACCCATCGGAAAAAGAACAAGAAGGAGTTAGTCCAAAAATTATGCGACCATGTCAACCATTTTGTATTCACCTTGTCACCTGCCACATTTCAAAACTTTGATGATGACATGCCCCTCATATATCCCCAACTCATTGTTTGGGATCAATAAGGTACACCTATCTTAGACATATTCAAGAACGACAAAGCATTAGCTGAGTTCTTGGGACTTCGAGAAGGCATTCCTAGAGGGGAACATAAAGCTAGTTTTACCATAGACTTGGATGAAAAGCATATTTTGGGAGTCTATTTATACCTCTAGTCACAAAAATGAGAATAAAAAGAAAAAAGACAATGAAAATAAAAATGATTAGTCCCTAGGTGAAAACCGAAAGGCAGCTTTGGATGAAGAAACAG
The DNA here is from genome assembly GCA_007115665.2 of Sequoiadendron giganteum. NCBI lineage: Eukaryota > Viridiplantae > Streptophyta > Pinopsida > Cupressales > Cupressaceae > Sequoiadendron > Sequoiadendron giganteum. Next base: position 365,332,910 of record CM021102.1, on the reverse strand, counting down.
TCAAAATAAAGGACGTATCAGAGGGAAAAAACCTTTTAGAGGCACCCAAGGATAGAGTTTTAAATATTCTCCCTGTTGAATAGGAAAATTCACTGATGCTAGTAGAAGAGTCTGTTGAAGTCAACATAGGTACAAAAGAGAATCCTCGAAAGGTATATTTTGCAGCTTCTTTAATAGAGACAAAAAAACCTGCGTTTAAGGACTTCTTCAAAAAGAGACAAATAAACTTTGCATGGTTGTATGCAGACATGCCTGGGCTAGATCCAAACCTAATATTGCACCATCTACAATTGTAGCCAAGTATTAAGCCAGTCAAATAGAAGTTAAGGAAAATGCATCCGCAGATTGCTCTATTGGTCAAGGCAGAACTTAAGAAACTCTTGGACATAGGATTTATAAGAACTATAGACTATGCAGACTGGATTTCAAATCTAGTGCCAATGACTAAACCAACTAGGGGCATCTGCATTTGTACAAACTTTAGGGATATCAACAAGGCATGTCCTAAAGATGACTTCCCTTCGCCGAACATAGACATGATAGTAGATCTTACAGTAGGATACGAGATGCTATCCCTTATGGATGGTTTCTCTGGATATAACCAAATTAAAATAGCAGATACAGACCAACATAAAATAGCTTTCACATATCCATGGGGCACATACTATTGGAATGTTATGTCATTTGGCCTTAAGAATGTAGGAGCTACCTATCAATGAGCAATGACTATGATTTTTCATGACTTTGTACATACTCTCATGGAAGATTATGTAAATGACATTATAGCTAAATCAAAAACAAGGGAAGATCATTTGAAGGTACTCGACAAGATATTCCAGAGGTTATAAAATTACAATGTTAGGCAAACTGTTAGGGTATATCATCTCTCAAAGAGGCATTGAAGTTTATCCAAAGAAGGTAAGAGCTATCATAGAAATGCCTCCTCCAGTCAGCATTGGTCAACTCAGAACCCTATAGGGGAGATTACAATCCATTAGGCATTTCATAGTACAACTAGTAGATAAAATACACCCATTTCAACACCTACTCAAGAAAGGAGTACCATTTGTGTGGACACCTAAATTTCGGGATGCTCTCCAGCAAATCAAGGACTATTTGCTTACTCCACCAGTCTTAATGCCACCTATAGAGGGACAACCATTGATACTATACATTTCGGCAACTCAATCCATGTTAGGGGCTCTTCTCACGCAACACAATGATCAAGGTCATGAGAGAGTGGTTTATTACATCACTCGTACCTTAGTAGGCTATGAATTGAATTACAACAACATAGAATGTGCCTATCTTGCAGTAGTCTTTGCTACCCAAAAACTTTGGCACTATATGCTCAATCGACAAATAATGTTAATTGCAAAGACTGATTCACTAAAATACCTCCTAAGTAAGGCAACATTAATAGGCCAATTGGCTAAATGGGTTATAATACTTAGCGAGTATGACATTTAGTATGTTAAGAGAAAGGCTATAAAAGGACAGGTAATTGCAGATCAGTTAGCCGATGCACCTATAAAGGAAGACCATCCCTTAGTGGCAGATTTTCTTGATGAATTTCTCTTCAACATTGACATTAAAATCGACTGGAAACTATATTTTAATGGGTCACATAAAAATTGTGGTTCAGGAGCCGGTATCCTATTTGTTACACCTCATGGTGATACCATTCCTAAATCACTTAGGATTTATTTCCCTTGTACCAACAATATAGCAGAATATGAAGCCTTTGTGACAGGATTAAAAATGGCAGCTCAGTGGAAGATTAAGAGCCTACATGTTTTTGGTGACTCTCAACTAGTAATCTGGTAGGTAAATGATGATTACGAGACTAATGATGAAAATATTGCCCCTTACAAGCATATGGATGATAGTTTCAAGTAGTATTTCATTAAAATTACTTTTCAACACATACCACATATTCAGAATAGAGTTGCAGATGCTATGGCAACCCTGAGTTCCTTGTTGGATATTCTGAGTAACATGCCTAAGTCTGAGTTTCTAGTTGAATAGCTGTTGATCCCCACCTATGAAGTCCCTGATACTACGATGGTGTGTACCATTGTTGTCCTATGTCTCCTTGGTATAAATACATATTCGACTATCTCACTGAAAAAACCTTACCTATAGACTTGTCCAACAACTAGCATAGAACCTTTATCCGTAAGTCAGCTAAATACACCATCATCCGAGACACCCTGTATAGACATACCTTAGATAACGCCCTAATGAGATGTCTTTATGTTTAAGAAGCACAAACAACTTTGCAAGTGGTGCACGAGGGTATATGTGGTTTGCATTCTAGTGGTCCTACTCTAGCCTGTAAGATTATGAGATTAGGTTATTATTGGCCTACAATGGAGAAAGACTCATATATCTTTGTAAATAAATGTAGACAGTGTCAAATACATGGAGATTTGATAAGAGCGCCAACACAAGAGCTTCGTCTGATTACTTCACCATGGCCCTTCGCCCAATGGGGACTTAACCTCATAGGTAGGATACACCCTCCATCATCCAACGACCATAAATTCATCATCACTGCCACTGAATACTTCACCAAATGGATTGAAGCTATTCCCATGACCTACATCACTTACACACAAATATCTAATTTTATATTAAACTATATCATTTGTTGGTATGGTGTACCCCAATCCATAATCACAGACAATGGCCACCCATTCAAGACCCAAGAAGTATGCCATTTATGTGAAGAATTCCACATCCAACATCACTTCTCCACCCCATATTACCCACAAGGTAATGGCCAAGGCGAGGCATCAAACAAAACCATTGTAAGAATCCTCAAGAAGACTATCAATGATGTTGGTCGTGACTGGCACCTACAGCTTAACCCTGCCTTATGGGCTTATCACACAAGCATCCATACTCCCACCGGCGCAACTCCATATTCCTTAGTATTCACCTCCGAAGCTATCTTACCTATTGAGGTTGAAATACCTTCCCTAAGGGTATCCTTGAAGGGCCATGTTGACGATGAAGAATACCGTGTATCCAGACTACAAGAGCTTGAGTTACTAGATGAATGAAGACAAAAAGAATTAGATCATTTGCAAGCATATCAGAATCATCTTCATCATAGCTACAATAGGAAGGTCCTGAATAAACATTTTGACATTGGTGACGTGGTTTTAATGGAGAATCCCAAGAATCAAGCTGAATGAGAAAAGCTAGGAAAGTTTGAACCTAACTAGTTAGGGCCCTACATAGTCACAGAAACATTTTCTTTAGGGGCGTATCAACTTTCTACCCCCTGAAGGTGAACCGCTTTTTTCACCCATCAACAACCTTCATCTAAAGAGGTTCTATGCGTAGCTTCTAAGAATCTATCTTAATCGAAAAATTAAAAAAATAGAACAAAAAATGGTTAACTTGATGAAAACCTGGCAAACAGGCATCTTTGTAACACCAAAAAAATTGAAAAATCATAAAAAGTCAAGAGAAATAATCCATCCAATAGTGAAAACCACTTCGGTGGCACTATGGATAAGTACCATGGTAAAAACCTGGCAAATAGGCGCCATGTGTAGTCAACTTCTCTTTCGTCTACCATCATTCCAATCCGACTTTTCACCATCACTCATAATAAATGGTTGTCTTATCCATTATTCGAAATGATTGACATCACGTCCATTCCATCACATTCCTCACTCCATCCTAGATACCTTATTCTATGTCATATGGACCTTGTACATAGCGTTACACCATCGGAAAATGTCCTGAAAAATCCAAAACACTAGAAAACATCAAAATCCAAAAAAAAAATCAAAACGTGTCATAAAACCCAAAAATAGAGTCAAGTCAGTCATGTTAAGTCAGTTGTAGACCTTAGTCAAACTACGTTGCCTCTGTGACTGGATGTAGGGAAGGCCATCTATCGATGTGCCCCTGAGGCATCAGGTCAATCAGTCTAGGTTTGTCATGTATCACACACATTAAATCATGACTCTTTGTACATTTCAAAGTCATCGGTTGTGTCGAACTATGAGGTCTCTGCATGTACAACATAGGCAAGGCTAATCAATTGATAAGCTCCCAAGACCACACTAGGTCAGTCCAATAAGGTTTATCACATTCATTATCACCTCACACACTCAAGTCAATTAGGTCACTCCTTTAAGATACACATCTCAAGTTGACACTGTCGATACACACACACACTATCAATCAAGGAATCAAAACAAGTCATGCATTAACAAGGCAAACATCTCAACTGTCATCAAGTCAATATCAAACACATTGTCAAAATGATCAATTGATGTCTTCACAAGATATGTCTTTCTTGTCAACAAGACATCAAAAAATTGTCATAGCCTCATGTAGCTTGTCATATCAACGTCATCAGGCTCCAACGTCTTATACGACAAGTGTCTTTTCTGAAACCAAGATTTCTCATGCCTTACACAAATAGTCACCAAGTCAAAACTAGACTCAAAGTCTTATATGTGCCATCTCTCACATTAAGCTATGTCAAACATCAAAACAATCCAAACATGATCAAGTTTTTAGCGAATACTTTTATTTGACTTTATGACTTTATATCTCATTTTGTCTTATCTTTTATCGATTTTTGAAAGATCTTGTTACTAGATTTCTCAAGGATGTCCTTTGAAGGATTTAGAGAAGCAAGGACGTCTCAGGACTCTTTTTCTTTGACTGCTGTTTGTCAACTGTCTTTTTAAACTTTGAATTTTGAATCATGTTACTAGCTTTCTCAAGAATGTCCCTTGAAGGATTTAGAGAGGCTATGATGTATCATGATCCATCTTTTATTTGTCTGCTATCTGTGGTTTGTCTATACAACAACTGGGGCAATCTAAACCTTAGTTTGTGTTATGACACTCCTTGTCTACGACTGTCTATTTTTCACAGATGGATGACATTGTACACTATGGTCTATCTCATATCATAGTGTGTATTATCCATTTCTGTCAGTCCCACCCAATGATGATAAAATTGTAAGCATAGCAAAAATGGAAAAATATCAAAGATTGTTTCTTTTCAAATCAACCTTTTTCATTATTTTCCATATTAGCATCTCATAATCATCCATGCTAACATTTCTTCCAAACATAATGATAAAGTCCTATGACACAAACAAAAAACATTAGGTCATCTGCATATGCATCCATTAGAAAAGCATTTCATATAGTTACATTGCATTCCATACATGTAGGAACATACTTACGACATCATTACATAATAAGCATCTCATTACCATAAGTACATAAAGACATCCATAACATCATAAAATGCATAAAAATCATCATATAGAAACATTAATTCATAATACATATACATTCATCATCTAGGAAACATAATCATATAGAAACAATGCATCATCCATAAAATAGAACTACAAATCATGTAGAAGCGGCCAAAAATCATATATATATATTGCTCAAAAAGATGTGTCACAGTACAATGTCAGAATGTATCCATAAATAAAATGAGCTCGTAGGCTCTATGATCAAAATACAGTGTCTACATATCTAAAATGTGTCATCGTGTCCCATTGCCACTACTATCTTGTGGTGAAGGTGGAGGAAGCTGCTTTGAAGGTGCTCTCTATGAGGTGGAAGGCCTGTCATACAGACCTATCCACAGTGGTCCTACCACACCCTCTGTGCTTTGTGTCCTAGTAGGACCACTGCTCTATGATCTCTGACTCCACACCTCTAAAAAGCTAGGAGCTCTTCTCTCAGCTGGTACCACTGACTCATATAAGTCTTTATAATATGTCACTCTCTCCACATCTCTGACTAACTCTTGTACAATCCCCTGAGATGGAGACCCACTACAAAGCTGTCTAACTCCATAAAATACTGCTCTACCTTATGCCATCGAGCTATGGCCTGATCCCTTTCCATCTAAGCACTGTCTCTCACTACATAGGCCATGTATCTCTCTATCCTCATAGCATCAAGCTCTACTGTCATCTATCTCACCCTCTCCTCCAAAGCCTCCCTCTCATCATCCCTAGGAGCATCATCCTCCCGTCTACCCTCCACAATCTGATCTTGGAGTTGTCACTCCTGCTCCTCCATAGGTGCCTCCTCCTCCTCCTCAACATTGTCCTCCCCATATCCTACCAAAATCCCAAGTGGATCTATGTCCATATCTAGGTCCTCATCATCTACTGCATCCTAGCCCCTAATATCCACCTCTACACGCTCCTCTACAACTACCTCCTGACAACATGCTCAACCCTGACCTGTACATCTGCTTTGCCCCCGATGTCCAACATCATTACATCCCCTACCACTACCTCCCAAATAGGTGAAAGTCCACCTACCCAACCACCTCTATGTCCTCTCTGACCCCATCTACCACCTCTGCCATCATCCCCTCTCCCTCCAACTCTCCCAACTCTAGCACCTCCACCTCTTCGTCGTCCTCTAGGTCTTGTCCCTCATCTCTCAATAGGTGTCAGCTGATCCAGATCCATGTAAGGAATAGGTCAATGCTCTACCCACCATGTGTCATATGTAGTTGTCATCCTTGGGTTTGCTAATCCATCTCTCCACCCCCACTGAACTAGCTATAATGCCTGTATCTTTGCCTCTGTAGTAGCTATTGGAATCATAGGCCCCTAGTATGGAACCTCTCTAGATGAATGAGCAAACTCTGCTCTACTTTGAGGCTCATCCTAAACCTCACCGAACTGTCTCAGAACTCTGTCTGGCAAGTGTCACTCAATGATATGAACACTAGAAACAGTCCTCCCAATGAGATACTATGTCTGTCTATAGAAAACTAAATGTACATCCACATCTGACCACTCCTAACAATCCATGTACGGTCTTCATGTGAACTGATCTAATAAGTCAAGGGCATGTCTCCAAAATCTAGTGTCTCCCACATGTGTCTGAGTGATCTATCCTATATAATGGAACACATATGGTGATCTCTCAGGTCGATCTATAGTAACCAGAGGATGAAAAATGGCTATCCTCTCCCAAGCCTATACCATCAGTAAAGTGGTCCCACAACTCAATGACTGAGCATCTTTGTAGGCAATATCATGAAGATAAAAGTATAACATCCCAAGCAGACATGGACCCCATGCATACCTAGTCTCACTCTCCAACATACCAACCAGCATAGCTCCCCATCCCACTAGAAATCTGTGACTCCGTCTATTTGGAAGCACTATCCCCCCAATCAATGTACATAATATATAGTCGATCCTCTCATATTTGTCTGCTAACACTGGCCATCTAATCTCATAGTGCTCTATACCAAGCCTGCTAATGTCATCTACCTGATAAAATCTAGCTAACTCTATCAAACCACACTGGGTATCATACATAACCCGCTCTCCTCTAATAGGCAGTCTCAAGATCCTGTACACATCCTCCAATGTGATAGTGGCCTCCCCAGTCAGCAAATGAAACAAAGATGTCTCTAAATGCCATCACTCGCATAGTGTCGTTAGCATACCCTTGTTCGCTCGAATGGTGGGCATCAATAAATAGTGACGTAGACCAAGACTCCATAGAAGTCGAATCTCTGCACTGGTCAAATGATCTCGCAAATCAAATGTGTCTGGATGTGACTCTTGCATATATATAGGATCTGAAACAACCTACATTTAAACCAAATTGTCAAGAATTTTTCAAGTTTTCTCATCAAAATTTTTAAAAAAATTTTAGCAGTGAAATAGGGCTCACTTTAACAGATGTAGTACATTTTCACAAATGTGTTGCACGAACCCTCACTTGCAGTGCATATTACATATGCGTCGCATATTCCCCTCACCCATTTTCAACCTACTACACATGCAGTGCATTTTCTACAATCCACCTATCTACTACCTATGCATTTCACAAATGCATTTGCAGTTCACTAATCCACATGCACCTATTTCTAATGTAAATGCATTGCATAACTACATATGCGATGCATTCTAATTCAAATGTGATCATTCCCTAAAATGCCTAACCTAGCCTACACATGTTTTGACACATGTGTCGTTTCGCAGTCAAATGCGGTGAATACGACGACATATGCGTCGTTCATGATGAATCACATTCTCTAATTGACTTTTCAACTTCTAGAGAAACAGCAAAAATAACTTTCAAGAGTTCGTTTTCTAGTACATACCGGTGCGCCTGCGTCGGCTGGCCGCTTGAACGTCCGGATCCGATAACAGCGATGCCTAGTATAAGGAATGGGTGCCATTTCCGTTAGCTGGTCAGAGCAAATTCTGGGTTTTTCTAACTCCTCCAGGTGCAAATGAATTGGTTTTCAACCTAATTCATATTTAGAGGTAGGGTTTAGGTGGAATTTCTTTAGACTTTCTCTACCAGTCGCTTAACGTTTCAACTTCCAATGACCTGTACTCGTCTATATCACCTCCAAATTCAATTTCGTCAACTCCATTGCATTTCTAGCTATCAAATTGACTTATCGGGAATATTTCCTGATTTTTTTGAAACTTTTAAAAAAATATTGATTTTCTTGAGGGGGCATACCTTAACCTGTTTCATGCTAGGGCATGATCAGGGCATATTTTCTTTGACACAATGCGAAACAACCTTGTATCAAAGAGGGGCAAACTATAGACACCAAAAATTGTTATAGGCCTGTGAGTACAACTTTCGACATAATTTTCTATTATCCATGGTCATGCTTAAATAATGTTTATTATTTAATTAATTTTCTAACACATATTTCCTCTATTAATTAAATACCCCTTTTTAATTAATTCATTAATTCATTATCACCCTTTATTCAACTTGATTAATTAAATAAATCATGTTTATTTAATTGTCGCTAACTGATTAATTCTTCCTTCTTAATTAAATAAGTTATTATTTAATTACCCCTTTATCATATTTCAACTATAATTAAGTATTTATTATTTAATTATTCATTTAACCCTTTTTATCTATAATTAAATATTTATTATTTAATGATTCATATTATCCTCTTCAACAATCAAATTAAATAAATTACATTATTTATTTAATTAAATTCATTTCATTTTCGAATGATGAATTAAATTAACATTCAATTCTTTAATTAATTATTTATGTCACATTCTTCTATCAATTATCTAATTATTCACTCACCTTCTGACTCGAGATCTATTTTTAGCTCTCCATTTTTCTCCGGATTCGATGTCTGATCATCTCTGTGAGAAGACTCTCTGTCACGACTAGTCATTCAACTAGTTCTAACTCATTAGCATGTATGCATTCGAATGCATTCTCCATCTTTGAGTTTTAACTTAGTCTCTATCTACAGTCATTTTCTGAACTCACGTTCTAACTCATGTTCTAACTCACATTCTAACTAAGATAGAACTCATATCGCATGGCATTCATCAATCTCATCTGTTGATCTCTCTTTCAATCTCAACCAATCATTCGAAAACCCAAAATCTATAAAATGGCCTGTCATTATAATTATTTTCTCTCCCAAAATCATACACTTTTGAGAAGAACTTATCTTTGATATTTTTCTAAGACATTCAACAAGGTTATGCTTGCATCAAACACGAAATCTCAGGGCAAGAATTACTGAAATAGCAAGATGGAGAAGAGAAATGGAGGTTATTCGAAAGAGTGAAGCATATTCAGTGAGAACAATTCATTTAGTTTAGTTTTTATCATGTTTTCATTATTCATTCTTTATTGTTTGATTTTAGATTAGTTTTGATTTAGATTAGGATTAACAATTGTTTGATACTAGTTGTAGAATGATTCATAGATTTATTCTAATGTTACATTAACCTTAGTGGTATATTGTGTTTTGATCTATGGTGAAACTAATTATTGTTCTAATTTTTTTTGAGAGTCGTGTTGAGGATTGAGAATTATGTGAAATTCCTTCTTGGAAATCAAATTTGATAGTGATGTAATTGGGTGCTAGTAATTATTTCAATTGTAAACTAGTTCATGCATTGATAGTTCTAAGTGGTCTTTATGTGTTTCAAATTGGCTAATAGTTGGTTTTTTAAAAATGTGCCTGAAGTTATGAAAGTTAAATGTAATATGTGTTGTGAGAAACAAGTGAATGTTATGTTTGTGACTCAAGTTTGGGATACTATGTATCCAACTTGGGATAAGGGTGTCATGGACATCTACGATAATCTACTTGCATATACCCTCATGTTAATTTATGTGTGATGATATTATCTGTTTTATCGTAGTTTTTGATTCAGTGTGGAGTCTTGTTATGTAATGAGGGTTTGGGTGTGCCTCAGGAGCTGATCTCACTTGTGGGGCCTTCTTCGTTTGGGGTTGAGAGAGTCCCTCCATTCTTTGGAACATGGAAACATTGTGATTCTTGATGTGTCCTTGTACTAGCCAATAGATAAATGTCAAGAATTTGGTTCTCTCTTGGAACATTGAGTTGAATCAGCTCCCCCTTTGAGGACTACATTTGTTGGTCCATAGTGCAATTTTTTTTTTCTTCAGTGTACCCCATGGGTTGAGGATGGATCTAGTGTACCAAAATTTAGATGAGCTCTACTTGGGCCATATGTTATAGAGATTTGATATTTATAGGTATGATTATTACATGCAGTTTTCTTGTGGTATTAGTATTCGTCTATTCAGATACAAGTAATTATTTAACTAGACATGATCCTAAGAATTGTTGGATATAGAGGGAGAATAATGTAAGTGTTTAATTCTTATCATCCAATATTTGTTGAAAGAATATAAAATGATAAAAATAGGGCTCATGACAACAAAATACTACATCATTTCTTAAGTTACAAGAATTACAGTGATTATGATAGAACTATAGGGATGATTACATAGATAGGTGTTGGTGAATGATGTTCTATTGGGTAAGATTTGGTGTACAAATGACTTATTTTTTAGGCTACTTCAAATATATATGTTTATGGCTATTTGGTTGGCATGCCCCAGGTTGTGTGGGACTATGTTTTGTTACTATATGATTATTTTGTGGTTTGAGACCACTATATTGTTATAAGTGGTGTGAGACCACTATGTTTTTCCAACTATGTGGTTTGAGAACCACCATTCCCCTCCACCCCTTGAGTGACTTGAAGAAGTCACATAGTGTAGGTAATGTGCAAATTTTTGTGAAATGTGTATTAATTTGTTGTTTTCACTAGTAGTATTATAATTTTGGATGTTTAATTTGTGTTATCCCTTTTTTATCAAGGACATAATTTGATTTGAATAGTTTTTATTTGGATTCAAAAAATTCCTTTGTATTTGACTGATTTATTTATTTATTTTCTTCTTCTTTATTTCTTGAGATTTTGTTGTAAATTTTGAACTTATTTTTATCTTTTTAAGTTTGAGACTTCTTTGAACTACTAGTATATGTGTCATGATGTGAACTCTATAAATTTCTATATCTAGGAGGGATCCCTTGCAAGTCGTATGGGGGTGTAAATATGTTGGAGAATTTATATTGTAATAGGGATGTGAATGGAACTGATATGGGACAATGATAGTCCATTCTCCCCTAGTGTGTGATTAGTGATATGGCATTTGGAACTGTTCCTCCTCATAAATCCCATTCCCTAAATTGTGGAATATGTTATTGTTGTGTTGATGGTGTGAGTGTTGTATACCAATATTTGTGATGTTATGCATTAATTATTGGAATTTTTGTGATAAAAGGAAAATAATGATTGCTCAAGATGTAAATTCATTATCATACTTGGTAAATTTTGCATAAGATATTTGATGCAGGAGCATCCAGTGGTGTAAGGGCAATCTTGCATCACCCAAAAAATATCTTTACTTTCATTTAGCTTTTTGTAGATGTTGTTGCATTTCTGGATACCCTTTTCATCGAAGAAGAATTCCCAACTTTCAGAACTACTTTTCTGCTTTTTCTGCTCAACTACTATTTTTAGCAGGTATGAATTTGAAGATGTGAGGAGACATAAATTTTAGGGAAGCTTCAGGACAGTAAAATAAGCACTTTGGTGAAAGAATCAAGTTAAGATCATTTGTAATGCCCCGCAAGTAACTCTAAAGGAAGTTGCAATTAACATCTTAAGTGAACCAATTTTTTTTTATAAAGTGCATTTAACATACACATTCACCTACTAATTAACAACAACCTCTAGAGTTACAAGGTTATGATTACTTACACCCACACATACATATTATATATAACCATAGCAGTATGAACTGTATGAAATAAACATCATACATCATAAGAATACCACATAACATAATAAGATAATCAACCAAGGTATAATCTCATAAACATTATCTTAATCCAATAGTTACATCACTCATTCACAGAATGAGGCAAAAGTACAAATGTATTACCATTACATAACTCCACCTCTTACAAAAGAGGGATAAAGTAACTTATACAAATTAAAATATTACAATGCAAGAATAACAACAAGAACCGCGAGTTGTCCATCTGGATATCTCGCCACCAAGTACTGAAGATCGATGGGGACCCAACGGTTTTGGTGCATGATTCACCCTACCAATGTGGTACCCGAAGGCCCACCCCCCATGCTAGGAGATAGTAACAAAGTAACATGGATAAATATTCTACTACCTCTAACCAAAGGCAGACTCAAACTGACTCATACTATTATAACCAACCAAATGAATTAACAAGTACAACTCATTCACTATACAAGTACAAATCAAATACAATAGAAGTACAAATCAAGTACAATACAAGTACAACTCCAACATCACTAACATAGGTCACATTGCTTCGAGACATAATAATAATCAAGTATGTTCACAGAACCATACACATAAAACAATTAACAATAGTTGTCCTAGATAGAGTGTCATCGCAAGGTTTGTCATGAGATCTCCTCTGGGCATTCTTCATAGGCTCCGGCACAAGTAATTCTAGTGGCCTCAACCAAATTTTGGCACTCATACTCACTCATGCGGAATCAACTACCTCTCGCAAGAACAAGATAGTTGATCTTGCCATTCTAGGCCTTCTCACTCATCCCAAGTCTAAACAAGCCCTTGTGTCTATGAGTGAGGATTAAATTATCTTGATTAGTGTGAACTGCATCCTAATCATCTAAGTACATTAATTTAGTTATCACTTGATTAACTCACTTCTGAAGGTTACCTGATTTACCATTTTGGGCTCCGGCCCCAATCAAAATCCACTCTTCTAATGGACAACGCACTCACAACCAATCACTAAGGGAAACACAAGTGCATACAAACTAGGCATCATAACCACTCCAACACAAGGAGGATACAAATAATAGAAACTCACTCCAAACATCTTGGAGGCAACAATCACGTAGTCCAGTCCTTTCATAGGAGGTGCAAAAGATCTCACTCCAAACATCTTGGAGGCAACAACACATAGTCCACTCCTTTCACAGGAGGAAACAAATAAAAGAACTCACTCCAAACATATTGGAGGCAACAACACATAGTCCACTCCTTTCACAGGAGGTACAAAAGATGACGCCACATTACAAGGTCACTCCGTATAAGGAGACATGGATCCCATAATCCGCTCCTAAACCAAGGAGGTGCAAACATCCCCGTTCATGAAAACTGGGTAAAATTGAAAAGACGCCATGCACTACCCAAGGGAAAACAATTGGATGGCATAAAGATTCAACAACCCTTATCATTTAGGTTCTTCTAGAAGACTTATAATTTAGGACTAACACTAAATCCCAAAACCAACAATGCAACTTGACGACATAGCAACAAAAGCATTCAAGTCATCAATCAAATCTAATATTTGGATTTTCTAAATCCATACTCATTCAATAGGTAGTGTTGAAAAAGTCAAAGACACGATAACTAGATCATCTAAAATAATCATAACCCCTATTTCCCTTTTTATTATTGGAAATCTAAAACAATTAAACTTACTTCCCTTTACTGAATACAGAGAATTAAATCCTTTACGATAATCATGAGGAAGATACTACTTTTGGATATACTAAATCCATATCTCTTTCATAACCCAATAACAATGATTCAATTAATCTAAATAGAAATTAATAAATAACATAATTGATTGCCTCATCAATAAAACAACTTCTTAATTTACTTTTAAATCGACACAAATACATGCAAGTAAACTCTTTTCATTTCCTAACCAAATCTTACTTTTCATTCAATTTTCTATTTAAAACATTCAATCACTTTAATATAATAACATATTGTTTCTCTAACCATTTTCCATATACACTAATCAATCCATTTTTAAATCTCTATTCAATAATATATTGCATGCATCTCATTAAAATAAAATACAATAATGAATTTTACACTTAATATATATATATATATATGCTCCATATTATATAGACACCAAATATATATATTAATAAATTTAATTACATATATTCTTTAATATTCCATTCACAATGACTAGATTACTTTATAGAACTAAATAAAATATAATAACTATTTGCCTTTTTCAATATAGTTAGTTCATAAATTTACTTCTAATGCAACCTAACACTATTGTGAACAATCTTTTCAATTTTCTATCCGGAGTCTATGTCTCTTCAACTATCCATTAAAAAAACATGCAATTTCATCAATGTATAAAAATATCTTTTGGCTTATCTATTTGACCAGACATTCATATTGTTTCTAATTAAATCTCATTAATTAAAACAAACATTTAAATATAAATATTTCTATAATTCTTCAATATATTTAAATATCTTTTTCCTTATCAATTTTGGCCATACATTCAAAACTTTATTTTTAAATTCTACATGCAAAGCTAAATTACACGCACTTAAATAAGACAAGGTAAATACTAATTGAAAATACTCATGGATATATATATGCATTTCAATATATTTTCTCCAATCATATTAACAAAATAAATATTTTTTTTTAAATCAAATAATTACTTCAATTAAAAAATATCTTTCTCTATACATTTCCTACACATACTAATCATTTCTTTTAGAACACTAATAATACCCAATTGGTAAATAACAGAATAAAATAAGATAAAATATTAATTCCACTAATCTAATATAAAAATTTTATTTAAAATAATATAAATAATTATAATACTTTAATATTATAAATTATAATATAAAATATTATCAAATAATATTTTTATATTATAATAACAATACATAAAATATTAATATTTATAAATATCAATTTATTATTATTTTATTTTCAGAGCAACCATGGGAAAATAACTTAACAGTAGTCTCATGTTTCAAGCATAACTCAAAAACTACGATCTGGGTACTCGCGATTTTGTTAACAGTCATAAAAAAATTTCAAAATGCAAAAACCCTTTAAATTTCCTGACAACCCAGTTTGTGAAAGTGGAGTTATAGGCGACACAACCAGGCCATTTTATTATGAAAATATAACTCTTCTGCAGATTTTAAAATCCATTTTTTAATAATAAACAGAAGGTTTCATTTTCTAAATGCATTGTTCAATCTCTATGTTTGATTTCAATAACAACAAAATCAATTTTCCCAAATAATTTAAATTCAACTAGGGTTTTCACAATTTTCACTCAAAAATTTTCACAAGCAAAGGCTGTAAATTTATTTAATTTTTTTCTTCTAATATCCAATTTGTTTTCTAAAACAAATTTAACAAACAAATCTTTAATCACTACTATTTTAAGGAAAACAATCAAGAACAATAAAATACAAAGAGGAAAACCTGATACAAGAAGCTACAGGAAGAGATGAATTTCTGATGCAAGCCTCCTCCAAAGATTTCCTAAATTTTCTTCAATCCTCCAATGAATCCAATCGAAAATCCAACAAATGCAAACAATATTTCCTTCAATCAATTCTACAATCAAACTTTCTTCAACCCCTTGTGCAATTTTTCCAAAATTTCTTCCCTGTTATAAAAATGTATTTTTTTCTAAATCTCTTTCTGCTGCCCTCAAATTAAAACATGTATTCTTTATAATCAAAAATACCTAATCCAACCCTAATTCACATTACATGCAAATTAGATATTTCAATTTTTACAACCCTAATTCACATTACATGCAAATTAAATATTTCAATTTCAATTTAAAATGCAATTTCAAATAATAAATTAATTTCCAAAATTGCAACCAATTTCCCAAATAAACATTTAATTACAATTTCTAATTTAATTCTCACACGTTGGAATTAAATTCCAAAATTAATTCTAATTTTTTTATTTCCTTTCATTCTCTTGCATCACTTAATTAATTAATTTAATTATTTAATAACTAAATTCAACCCCCTTGGATTAAATTTAATTAATTAAATAAATTAAATATAATTAATTAATTTAAATATAAACTTTTATCCACATTGCATTATTTAAATTAAATAACCATCAACATGATTTAAATGCAATTATTCTAAATATCTATTTCCAAATCAAGAATTCTTCATAATTAAATAACATCAAAGCTAGACAGACAATGACTCGACACACACAACTGATGACACACTAAGGCTAGGTTGTAAACTTGACACATGTTACCTAGCTACTATCTCCCATTCAACTTAACCTTTGGATCGACACGCTCAAACCTGTGAAACCAGGTGGAGTCGATGCCATGTACATGCAATCCTGCAACCAAGTAAACAACATCATCCAATATATCCAACATATAATACACACCGTGAAGAAAGAATCACGGATTCATAGGGCGCTCGCAAGCGAGTGATGCGAACTCGTCCTCTTCACCCATACACTCATCAAAACTGACACTTCCATCATAATCTAGTAATCTCATAATAACATCTCATGCTAACTCTACAACATCATTAATCCATAATGCATGTGAAACAATAATCAGATAACTACATCCCACAATAATAGTTGTCGCTCAATGGTAGCAATCAAAATATCATAAGAAAATGTATCTAGAAGCAAGGTAACTGCAACCAAACATAGCATAAAGCAACTTGAACAAAAAAAAAAATAGAGGGGTATTACATCATTCTCGGTTCAAAAATTATTCAAGTTTCAGTTTTTTCTTTTTGCCCTATAAAATCTTCGAGGTCAATTTTGAGGCACTTAGAGGCTCCGAATGGGCCCGAAAATTTGCGAAAAATAAAAGTGGTTAGCCTTTAGGCCCCACTTTTTGAACTTTATTTTCTTAAAAGCTTTTCGAAAAGGTATTATCATTGAAGATCTGACGGTTAGATCTTAAGTTAGGGCTTCCAGAAGTTGGTGCATAATTAGAATGTTGTTTTTAGCTCCAAACGAAGAGAAAATAGGTTATTGATGAGCTAGTTTGGAGGTTGTTGAGTAGTTTTTGGGGAAGAAGATCGCATACTGCAAAAAGAGGAATTTTTGTAGTTTCTATAATTTGCATGTATTGTAGAACTTGAGGATTCGGGATCCTCTGCATGTAAGCAGTTCATCATTCTAAATATAATAATATTCTTTGGTTTGTGTGTGGATTTCTGTGACTCGGGTTGGCACCCTCATCAATATTATTGACAAGTGCTTGTTCCTTTTATTTACCTTCACTTTTAGGGATTTCTAGGAGGAAGCCCAATCTTGGTGGGGAGAATGTATCACCACATCCCTTGTGGCCTTTCTAATCCTATTAGTTTTGATGATTTATATGTTATATTCTATGTTCTTTCATGTTGGATAGTACACATGAGTGATGGTTGTTGCTACACCATGAAGTTGTTCATATTCTTGACTAATCCTATCTAGCGGTTGTTGTGAATTCTTGTGGTAGTCAAATCAGTTCCATTATTTGTCTACGTAATTATGCAATGATGAATATGCTTAGTTATTGGTAATATTACTATGTATATTAAGTGGATTACATTATATTAGGTAATTACATATCATAGATATGAGTAGGTGTGATTATGAAGACAATTAATGATATATAATGTTACTTATAGTAGTATTCACAATAATTTAAATATTTTATTGACATAAGTGGTGATATTTTGATAACAGATAGTATTCACTGAATTGCTCCTTGACTCCATAGCATGTACCATTCTAGTAAGGAGTGTTAAATTGCATGTTACTTGTGTAGATTAGTGGATCTAATTTTCTAGTTGATTAATATTCTCAGAATTGTAATTCACATGTCATTTGTTTTAATTATTATTAATCATGGGTAATATAGACACACTTTTTGGGTTAAGTAATCAGGTAAAAAATGGCCAATATTGATAAGGGGGTCACATAGCTACTTCCTTTATTGTATCCTTCTTAAATATTAGTCTTATCATGGGCATGTGATTTAACTTTGTTATTTGTGATATGGGTTGTGTGTTTTTGAGAGTTATTGTATTATTCGCTTGAGTCCTTCTATTAAAATGGTCACTTAATTTATGTTTTATAAATTCTTTATGTGGTCTTAATTGTTTAAAACGTTCCCTAGGTGATAGGTTTATGGGTTAGAGGTATTTTATTACATATAATCCCTTTAATAAAGTCTAAAACCCACTCTAATTTCTCATTTATGAAAAGTGACGAAAATTGGAGTTGAAAAGGAGGTTGCCTTTTACCCTTCCATTTATTCTCTCTATTGGTGGGGAGGAGTGGGTTTTCTCTATTTTTCTTTTTGAATTGTTCTTGAGTTCATGTTGGGTTTTTCATTCTTCATTTTTGGATTTCATTCCATATTTGTAAAGGAGGAGCAATGGAAGAGAGTTCTTGGAGAGAGTCTTCCACAATTTGGATATAAAACTTTCCTGGTGAGGTCTAGCCTTTTAGTTATCTATATTTGTTGATTTGTAATGATTTTCTTGTCATATTGGTATTTCTTATAAAAAATATGTGAAATTTGATGTTGAATCTCTTGTGTGGTTGTAATAATTAGTTTTTTGGGGTTTGAATTCGTCGAGTCTTCCACCTTGTTTAGTTTAATTTTATTTATACTCTTTTTGTGTGTTAAAATAAAGATATATGAATGAAAGATGTTGTGATGTGCAAAGAATATAAATTGTAAACTTGTCTCGAAATCCTTTGTGGATGTTATAATGTATCAATTTTAGTAATGTGGATGTTATATACTACACTTTGGTTGTGGATCCTTTGTGAAAATATATTTTGGAAGTGTTATGTGACCCTAGCTCGATGGTGGATTGAATCTCAATCCTATGGTTGGATGGAGAGCCCATTGGCACCTATTATTTTTCTTCTTTGATGCAAGAGAAACCAGGGTTTAGAGAGCAATATTACATTGACAAAAAAAAATCAAAGTTATTTTATTTCAATAAGGGTTGAACTGATCATGTATGCATAATTGGTATCGGGCTTATAATTTCATTCGGGATACTATGGCTCTTGACAGGAAATTTCGTGAGACAAGCAAATTTTGACGAGACTTTCATAAAAGTCTCTTCAAAATTTTGATTCAGTGTTGTTGTCCTCATCAGTGAGATATGGTAGTGTCAATGTGAGTTCTGAGGATGTCTCTTTAACATTCTAATTAAGTGCCGAGGAGCTATGTCGGCAAGATACAAGATTGTTAGTAGGAATTTCATGAATGTCTCTCTAACAAGGTGGGTCTCGATGACAGTGTGTTGGTGGCAATGTTAGTGTGACATGGTAGCTTTGATCAGAGATCCCTCAAGGTCTCTTTGAAACTTTGATGAAGTTTTGATTGAACTTGTTGTTGTGACATGGGGGCGTCAAAGTGAGATCTTCCTGGGTCTTGGTGATATTATGATGAAAGGAATGAGTGATGATGGTCAACATGGTGGATGGTGAGTTTGGCTATGACACTTGGTGGAGAAACATTTGTGTATTTCACATCATTTTGGTGAAATATAAATTCATTGGCCAACTCAATGGAGTTTCTTATTAAGATATGACATCTTGGAGATTTCAAATTTTGATTAGACAATCAATATGTTTATGACATGAGGAGCAAGATCGACCTAGAGAACTTGAGAGAGATATAAACGAAGATGGAATTCAAGTACAAGATAGATGGGCTAGAAGTTTCAAAAATTACACTGTATAGAGCCAGATGTGAACTAAGATCTGCACTTAGTAGATGCATGTAATGATTTTTCTGTATGATGGCATGTAATTTGTAATGACCAAGTAACAAAGATTAGTTTTTTTGTGTAATCCTGGTTGATTTGTGTTGTTCTAATTTGTAAGTGGAGCCCCCTTCATCAAGTGGTATCAGAGTAGGAGTTATTGAGTCTATAATAGAGCACCAAACGTGAGATAGTTATAGTAGGACTTGTAAGTGTGAGATAAGAATAGAATGCCTCCATGAGTTTCCAACCATGGTAGATTTTAGAGGTAGAGGTGCTAGAGGAGGAGATCCTCCTTAGAGATAAAATCACAGCCCTCAAAAGGTAGATGCAAGCCTTGCTAGAAGAGGTAAAAAGAGGAAGAGGAACACATCAAGAAAGAGATGAGAGAGAAGATGAGACTGAAGAGGAGACAAAAGAGGAAGAACATGATTAGATAGATCCTACAGAGCTGAGATTGCTAAGAGTGATATCTAATATGGGAAAGAAACCAAAGATGGAAGTTTCAACTTGTAGTGGAAGCCTGAACGTAGAAGAATTGATTGATTGGATCAATGATATGGAATAATTTTTTGAATTTGAGGAGGTTTAAGATCCTCACCAAGTGAAATTTGTAAAGACCAAGTTAAAGTTTCATGCTATTATTTGGTGGAAAGAGGTCCGACTTGAAAAAGGTAGACAAGGGAAAGATCAAATCTCTAGATTAGACATAATGGTGGCTAAATTGAAGAAGCAATTCATACATGTTGACTATGAATTGGAGCTACTAAAGAAAATGTAGAGTCTCAGACAAGGAACAAGGATAGTGAAGCAGTACATAGAGGAATTTCACAAGGTTCTAATTCAAACTAGACATTCTAAGGTGAACAAAGAGAAGGTTGCTTGATATATCATGTGATGAAACCTAGTATACATGAGGAATTGACACTAGTAAGAATGACTACCATTGAGGATTCTTATTAGTTCTCACTAAAGGTTGAAGAATGACTGAACGGGAGATTCAAGAGAAAACAAAGAGGTGGAGGTCAAGGTGGAAGGATTGGTAAATGACCATATGGAGGTTGATGTGGTGATCATAAGAAGGGTGAAGGATCAAACACTAGAGTCAAGATTAACAAAGAGATGACTCATATTAGCCTCGTGATCAGAATAGTGGACATCAAAGAGGAAGAGGAAGGTATGGGTGCAAACTAGGAAGATGAGGTTTCAAAGGAACATGCTTCCAATGTGGTGAAGAGAGACATAGGGCATATGAGTTCCCATAACACCAAGAGAAGACAAATAATAGGCCTAAATATAAGGCACAAGTAGCCCATGTGGATGAAGACACTCGATCCACACAATCAAAAGATGCAGAAAGGGGTGAGTCCCTTATTGTCAAAAGGGCCTCGATCAATGAAGAGGAGTCTGATCAATGAAAACATTTATTTTTCACCCACTATACGTGTGAAGGTAAGGTTTGCAATGTCATTATTGATGGAGGTAGCATTGACAATCTAGTGTCAGATGAAATGGTCACCAAATTGTAGTTGGAGAGGAGAAGGCACCTAAGCCCATATCGGATTTCATGGTTGCATAAGGATCAAAGGGTATATGCAAGATCATGATGGACCAAAAAGTGGCGATATGTAAGTGATATGATGGCTCATGTGGTTGACGACTTTTTTTAAACCCAAAATTGATGAAACGAAAAGGGTTTTTAAAGGAGACTCTCAGATTTCCACCAATATAAATTATGCTTTATTTTGAATTTAATAAATTATTATTATTCATTTTCTATTTGAATTACAGTAAAGTTCTGATTGATAGGTTGATTGAAAAAATCTATAACTTTCAAACGATATCACATTTTTTGAATATGAAACATGTGTCACATTCTATGCTTTGCATACTATAGGATTGAAAAAAAATGAATTTCATGAAGTTTTGAACAAGTTAAGGTGGTTAGACATACAAGTTTTTATATTTTTTAAAAGTTGTAATAAAAAAATCATAACTAATTATTTACTTGGAAAAAATTACAAAAAAATATGTATCACATCGAGAAATGAGTCTTTTACTTATATCCAAAATATTATAAAAAAATATTATCATTTTATTGTGGTTAGGGTGATCAGACAGACATCTACTTCTTATTTTTTCCCTAAAATTTAAGCACTACTGCATTGAAATTTTAAATTTTCACCAAATAGATTTTTTTTTTCTAAATAAATCTAGTATTTTAGAAACTACATTCAATTTGATACCAATTATATTCTTACATATTTTTAAAATAATATAGATAACTTATTCAAATTTTTATGTCAAGTTGCCTAACTCTGATTTTTCTAAATTTTATTGCCAGTTAAGGGCCTATTTTTTCCATGATGATCCTGTGCATGCCCCAAAAGGTCCTTATCAATGAACAATGCCTAATAAAATTCAAAATTTCTAGCTACAAGGATGCAATTTTGTGTGATGTGATACCCATGGATGCTTGTCACATCTTGTTGGGTTGATCATGGCAGTTTGATTGACGAGTGGTGCACGATGGACATACGAACACATTCACTATCGAAGGATGGATTTTGACATAATTTGAAGCCTCTGAAGGGAGTAGATGAAAAGGTATGTAATAATGCACAAATTTTTTTGGTTGATGGAAGGAAATTCTCAAAAGGTATGAAGCATGACCACATGTGTCTTGCATTAATTCCAAGAATTGAAAAGGAAGTTAGCAATGAAGTTCCTGTAGAAGTGCATGGTTTGTTGGATAAATTCTAGAGTATTATTTATCATAATGTGTAAGAAGGATTATCACTAGTAAGGGATATTAGTCATCAAATGGGTCCACTTTCTCATTTTCAATTTGTCAATATTATTCTCATAATACAAAATCCAACTAGGGTTCATATACTTGGACTCGACTTGACTCAACAGACCAGAAAATTTCTAACTCGAAAATTTAAAAAATATTTAAATTTCATTTAAAAATTATATCACCCCTTGCGAGGTCAAGGGAAAACACCCTTGTTGCGCTCCCTATTGTGGTATAGGGTGGGGTTGAGGGACATAGCCCCCACTAAGCCCAAATGAAGCCTTTAAGGACAACTGAATCTTCATGGTGAATATCATTTTAAGAATTTTTAAAAAGGCAAAAATTGTGTTTTGAGTGTGAAAATGGCATTTTTCCACATTTTTATGTGTCCAAACTATTTTTTATGGGCACCAAATTTTTACAACGCTTTTTTAGGATTTTTTCAAAATTTTCCTATTATTCCTACATGTGACAATTCTACACTCCAACTTGCCAAGTACTTGCCATAAATTCATGACTACAACTCAACAAGTTTTTCCCACAAAAATTCAATGCTGGAATTTTTTGTTGAGTACTCAACAAGTAGTAGAACTATGGCTCCATCTACTCAATAAAACAAATTCAAAAAGGATCTTGGGTATTTCATAATTTTTTGAAAAATACAAAAATTAGCAAGTTGACATCAAATTTTTTTTCTGTAATGAACCCAAGGGAATTATAAGAAATGATATGAAAATTTATGGCACTTGAAAAGTATCTACCTAGGAATGACTCAGATGAAGAGAAATACAAAAAGGGAGTTTTGAATAAGGTAGTTGTGAGCTTAATTTAGGAAGACCTATCAACAAGAAAAGGAAAATGGCTTATCTTAGAAAGATGAATTCAATTAATTAAAACCCATTTACAAGAAGTTCCAATGTGCATGATGACTTTTTTCCAAGCATGAAGTAAAATAGTTGAAAGTTTCCACAAGATTACAAAAGAATTGTGAAATGGAATTAGATGAAAAAAAAAATTCCTCTAGTAGCCTAAAATAAGATATACCAACTAAAATGGAATGGGTGTTTGGTTTTAAGAACCATTTAGATATCAATTTATTCTTGTTAACAAAGATGATTACAAGTTTATGTAAATAAAAATTCATACATTGGAAAAGGGTGGTAAAAGGGAAGTATATGAACTAATGACCATAGTGTTGAGACTCAGATTCAAAGGATAATATTTTACTCAAACATAGACTCGGTGGAAAAAATCAATAGAAACCTGAAGGGGGAAAATCCTATCAATATGCATTCCATATCAAATCAATTTAAAATACATATATAATGAACTAAGTAAAAATAAAAGAGTAAGACTAATCAATTATATATTTGCACTTATACCCCAAGAAGAAGAATGTGTTACTGAAAATAACACATATCCAGGCAAAACTATCACTATGGTAATGAAGAATTCAATTAATTAATACCTATGTATAAGAAAATTCATTGTCGTGATGTTGGTATTCCAAGAATCAAGTAAACTAGTTGAAGCTATCACAAGTTTTCTAAATTTTAAATTATGCAATAGGACATTCAGAAAATTGAAAACTTTCTCTAACAGCCTGAAATAAGTTATACCGACCAAAATTGGAGTGAGGTATAGATATGGGAATCATGAACTCCATGACTTTTTCCTTTTGAGAAAAAATGGGATGGAGGGTATATGAAAAAAATGACAAGCTTTGGAGATAGGTGGTGAGAAGAAAATAATTGTTCCATAGGATTGAAAATCAAACTCAAGAAGACAATTTTCAATTTGAACCCAAACTTGGTAAAATAACTCAACCAACTTTGGAGGAAAAAAATATTACGAACAACTCAACATTTTGCACAAATTGTGTTGTCTTCTCAATTATGTAGTAGAAATCACTTAAATAACTATGTCTAGCTCTAGTTTACACCATCTAATCTCCTCCCAGCTCTAATTGACCTTCCCTTTCATATTATATTTGAGTTTTTTTCCCCAAATATGGTTTTCCTTCAACCCAGCATGCTAGATTTGACCTTTGACCTTGGACAACCATGAGGAGGGATGGAATGACCTTCTAAAAGTGTGACTATGCCTCCCTAAAAGTCATCATGATTTTCCCACAAAATTTGCAGCTGTGAATAAAAAGGGTAGGAAGAAGATGAAGATGATTGTCAAAATGCATGTCGAATGAGGAGGGAAAAGGAAAATGGATGTTTGGAGGGAAAATGAATGATGAGAGGGAAATGAAAAATATTATTTTAGAAAAAGTATTCTTTTTATTTTCTTAATTTAAGATAGACCTGAATCAATCTTCATAGGGAAAAAAAATCTTTTTTAAGGGAAAAATATTTGTTTTCAGTAGACTCGACCATTACGTTTCTACAATCCATGTAAATTGAATCTAATTTCTTCTAGAAATAACTACTTGACCTTACATTTTTAAGGCATTACTTCTAGAAATAATTACTTTTGCAGACATTACATTTCTACAATCCATATAAATTGAACCTAATTGCTTCTAGAAATAACTACTTGACCTTTTGAAATGAAATTGTCTGCAAGATAGCCCTCAAAATGCAATTGGATTGTTTAAATAACATTTTACTAGTGAAATTGACTAAAAATTATCTTTGGTACATTTCACATGCTAACACAATAGGAAAATCAAATTCACTTCAAATAGTAGTTAAAAACATTAATGATTCATTAACATAATGAGTAATTAAAGTTAAAGAATGTAAATGTTAATTTTTTTTATAAAATATGTGAAGGCCTTATAACTACACTGAGAGGAAATTACTTCCATGCAATATGTATTTTTGGTGCACCAAACAACCTAGGTGGCCAAATGGCCCACTTAGGTAGGGGTCCCATGAGGGGGGCTTAAGCTCTATGGATTATGATCAAATTCGAAAGAAAAAAGAATAGAGTAATAGTAATTTATTTAGTCATTTTTATTTGTTTGATATTAGTCATTTATGTAGTCATTTAGTTGTGATTTTATCTGATGATAAAATTAGTCACTTATGATGATCAAATTAGTCATTTATTTGCTAAATTATACTACTGGATTATATTCTTTCACTCCGTGAAATATTTAGTGAGTTATGTTGAATAACCAAGATATAAAGAGGGGAGTGAATTAGTATCTTCTTAAACTTGTTGAACAAATATAATCTAATCAATCCAATGCATATGATACTTAAGATAAGAAGAAGCATTAACAAAACATAAAAACACACAACACATGAACACCAAGAATTTTACATCGAAAACCCAAAATGGGAAAATCCATGATGAGGATTAACTCATAATATAGTATAACAAGTTATAAGATAACACAAAGGGGTGGATCACTGCCAGGACTCACTGTCCAAAGAGAGAGAGGCTCACTTCCTACAAAAGATACAGTAAAAAAATGGCTTACTGCTAGAGAATGAATTGATAGAGATACACCACAAGTGCAGATTTAGTTCCTTTGAAGCTCAAGAATTTTGCATCACAACAGATCAATATTCACTCAGATTTTCACATCCACACTCAATCTACCAACAATCACATACTCAAAATTCATTCACATCTATATCTCAATCTTCAAATTATCTTGTATATATATCTAGCTTGTCCATAAGTACCAATCAGGTCAGCTCCAAGTAAATACAAAAACTTCCCAAAATAATTCAAGTGTGTATCATTCTATATCATGTTGGCATAGATCGCACAAACCAAATTTAATCCATTACAAATTCAATCACTTATTAAGTTCACCAGAGATAGACCTAATAACAAAAAAATATAAACAATTAAATGATCCCAACTTCACACATGAGCACCTGTCGACATGAGATTCTAAACATGCATGATTTATTGTACCAAAAACCATTTCCCAAGATTGTGAGCACTAATGATCACTAGAGTGGAAATGCGAACCAAAATACCAGAGGATACTTTTGCATTACTAGTTCAGAATATGAGATCAATATTAACTTCGAACTTGAAGTTCAAACTCATATATCATGGTGACATCAATGGCAACAAAAATATTCATTAAGAGATGTGTTCTTCTTCATTCTTTGAACAATTTCCCCCTTTTCATTGATGGCAACATGTGCCAAAAATTTCTCGAAAAACTCTCCCCCAAAATTCTCCAAAACTCTCTTTTTTTATTTTCTCTCCCCCCTTTGATATCAAGGATAAAGGGTGACCCAAAAAATGTGAATATACATATGTACACATGGTCTATATTAAATATCATTACATTATGTCATTATGTTGGATGTTAAGTGGGACAAAGTTAAAAGTAATGTTCTTGAGAACTTGTGGGAAGCTCTAATACTAATTTTTGAATAACAAGGATACTAAGAGGGGGGTGAATCAGTATCTTCTTAAAAATATTTAATAAACACCAAAAAATCAATCCAATGCATATGATACTTAAGATAAGTAGAAGCATTAACAGAACATGGAAACACACAACACATAAGCACCAAGATTTTTACGTGGAAAACCAAAAATGAGAAAAACCATGGTGAGGATTAACACACAATATAGTATAACAAGTTATAAGATATTACAAATGAGTGGCTTACTATCAGGACTCACTGTCCAAAGAGAGAGGATAACTTCTTACAAAAGATACAGTAACAAAATGGCTTACATCCAGAGAATGAACTGATAGAGATACACCACAAGTGAAAATTCAATTCCTTTGAAGCTCAAGAAATTTGCATACCAACAGATCAATATTTGGTCTTTTCACATCCACACTCAATCTACCAGCACTCGCATACTCAACATTCATTTAAATCTATATCTCGATATTAAAATTATCTTTTATATAGATTTGACTTGTCCACAAGTACCAATCATGTTGTCTCCAAGCAAATACAAAATCTGCTTAGAAAAAATCGAGCATGTAGCAAGCTATATCATGTTGATGTGGATCACACAAACCAAATTTAATCCATTACAATTTCAATCACTTATTAGGTCGGCCAGAGATAGACCTCATAACAAAAAAATGTAAACATAAAAATAATCCCAACTTCAGAAATGAGCCCCTGTTGGCATGAGATCCTAAATATACATGCTTTCATAACCAAAAACCATTTCCTAAGACTATGAGCACTGACGATCACTAGATGGGAAATGCATACCAAAATACTAGAGGATACTTCTATATTACTAGTTTAGAATACCATATCAATATTGACTTTGAAGTTGAAGTTGCAACTCATATATCATGGTGACATCGATGACAACAAAAAGTTGCATTAAGAGATGTGTTCTTGTTCATTCTTCCAAAAATTTATTATATTGCGGGGCCACCTTTAGTAACCCTGTAGTGTTACTTGATATTTGATTAGGTGAATTGTTAAAGTTTTTAGGTGGAATTGGCATGGTCAAAGGCCCTTTGAATCTACTTCCACTGTTGGTTTTACTCCCTGGGTTGTAATTATGTCCTTTTGGATACTATTGAAAAGAATGAATTTCATCAGCTTCATCTTGAGGTTCATTTTCATGGTGATAAGGAAATGTGTAGGTTTCCAGAGTCATGGCTGAACTACCTTCTTACTCATAGGTATGACTCCTAGCAATGGCAAGTGACTCAAAACACTCATAACTATCAAGGACTAAAGTGGAGTCATATTCGACCAAAACTAACGCATTCCCTTGGGGTAGGTTGGAGTGACACTAATCATTATAATGCATGGCAACCAGAAATTTTTTTGATGTAGTCTTAAACTATGGGCAATCCACTTCTAAATGAGCATTTGTATTATGGATTCTACACCAATTATTCGTGATGAGTTCAACTAAATTTACCTTAAACATAGACTTGTCTTTGAAGGGATTATCATTATCTATAGGTGTGGATACTCCTCCATTATTTGGTCATTTGTTTTGAGCTCTAGGTGGTTTGGGAGCATTGTATACTTAACCTTGCAGATTTTGATTATTACTCTAAGAGTAAAAGTTTTGATTTCTGAATTGTGTAACCTTTTTGGTTAATCATTTAAGTTGAGTCATGACTTCCTTAATCTCTTCTTTATCTTCTATATTTTTTACTCTTTGACACTCTTGAGTTTGTGTGAAGAAATAATTTCCATTAAGATATAATTTTGTGATGGCTGGACCTGGATGTGGGACCAAAGCTTGATTATTTCTTGGTTGAAAGAAATTGTTTTGAGGAAATGTCCCATTCTAGATTGTTGAAGGAAAAGAATTAGGATTTATTGTATGATTTAATGGAATTCCACTCACATTCGACATAATATGGTTAAATATTCAATCTATTTCTTCCATTTATAGACGATCCACTTTTGAGGTGTTTCATTTCTAAGTTCACACTTATGGCTTTTGCACAGGCTTTGATTCAAGTAGTAGGGGGATTTTACCTTTGTTTTACAAACATCATAGTTGATGGATTAGTAGTCATATAATAAATGGAAATGATGAAAAAATAATCTACCACATAGGATGCTTGCCCCCTATAATAAGCCTTTTGAAATTTGTCATTAAAATCAGCTATAGATTCACCATAAAACCTTTTAATTTGAGAAAACTAATGATATAATAAGGAAAGATCTATTGTCATTCTAAACCTAGCTAAGAATTGAATCTCCATGTCTTGACATGTCTTAATATAATTACAAGGTAGGTTGATGTACCATGGGTAAACTTCATCACTTAGCATGTAAGGAAACAACCTAGATACAACATATTGAATATCCTTGCTCTAAAGCATGTATCCTTGAAGATACTAATATGCTCTTCCACATCCTTGTGAAGATAATACTTAGGACACAACTTTTATGGATTTTTTGGAAGATCATTATACATAGATAATTGAATCAGTGATTCTACGTTAAAGAAAGACATCAATGCAAGCAGGGGTGGTATAACAATAGATGGATTTTATGGTACTACATTTACAATTCTTAACCCTTGGGACCTAGATGACATTCGACCACTAAGTTTCAATAATGTCACACAAGGATCACTAAACTAGGACCTAGTGACTCTATGAGACTCCAACTTCCTTCTTAAAAAAGTAAAAGGGACGTCCTCCTTTTAGGATCCACTCCTATTGACATAGATGTTACTCACACACTAATAGCTAAATAAATTCTCATAGAGTATTGTATGACCCTACCTTTCTTGAAAGACTCCATATGGAGACCTAAATATAAAGAAAATGATTTTAGCCCAAGGCTCGTTGTGATATTTCTATTAAACACAAGAGATAAATAGTTGTTAAGGATTTTCTAGTATCAGAAAGATAGAAACATAATCTCAATCCAGTCATTTAATAACTTCATGAAATCAAATAATTTGCAACAATATTTCATGAAAATCAAATAACTTGCATACATTCAAGTAGATTTAGCATTAATCATTCAACAATTTTCATGGAATTGGAAGATTTATAATAAAACTTCATGCATTTATCATTTTTTGAACATTTTTTGGAATATAAAACACCTATTCTAAAATAAAGCATAAAAATTTTGAATAATAAAATTTCTCGCTGGTATTATCCACACATGCCTCAGGAAATAACCAAACTAGAGCAAACCATTTCACATGTCACTAGATATCTTCATAGATAGGCACAGAATGATGAAATAGTTTAAAGAAAGGGGGATTATTTTCAACTGTATAGTGTCAATATGCACCCTTAAATGGTGCAGCACAGAGTCTTATCCAATAGGAACAAACAATCAGCTATTTCATATTGTATATCAGGAAATAGTTTTGAAATTGGCTCTAATATTAGTTAACTTCTAGTGGAATGTACAATTTTTTAGTCTGGAATGGAATAGATAATAGGAAAAAGGACAAAACTTGAAAAATATTTTGTTCTCCACATCCAAAATTTTTGAACTTAACTTAAAATGATACATCCTATGGCCTTTTATAGAAACAAGATGCCAAAGGGTTTAAACATAATCTCATCAAAGAGAATAAGTGAAAAAAATTAAAATGTAGCATGTGGTAGGTAACAATTTCCATCAGAACTTTCTAGTCAAAGTCGAATATATTTGACTTATTTTTTCAATAGAAAAAAATTTCAAACTTTGGGTTCTAGGTCCTAAACACTTTGCACAAAAACTAAGACTATCGACACTTTTCCAAAACCTCTAGGACTAACTGCCTTCACCAAGATAGGGAATAAACCTAAAAAATTCACTTCAAAACTATATCCATGCACAAAATTTTCAGCTTCTGGTATCTAACTACCTATTCCTCTTCATTGAACTCTAGGTTCGAAGAGTCACCTTCACCTCTCCTTCATTGATATTCCCAAAATGCAATCAACACTTGATGCATACATTCTTTTGGAGTTCTTTGGATAACTTTATAGTTGTATTTATGCCTATCATACTCTTCTGATATTTGAATGATGTTATCATTTCTCTACATTTATTTTGTCTCATATTTGGTCATAGAATTCATGCACTTTATGATATCATCTATAACCTCCTTACTCAATGATTGAACATGATCCTTGTTCACCTTTCCAATCCATTCCTTGAAATATTTTACTTCCTTATCATCTTGTCCAAAAGTTTTGGGATCATATCTTTGTTGAGCTAGCATTTCAATAAAGCTCTCATCTTTATTTTTCAATTTCTTGCATATCTCAATGATGTTTTCAGATCCATCTACACATTGCAGAAAAGTGTCACTTTCCCAATTCAATTGTTTCCTCCATTTCTTCAATATTGTAACTTCTTGTTCCATGGTTATCTTCTCATTTACCAACTCATGGAAATCCATCCGAAGAACTTTTAGCTTTCACCTCTTTGCATTAGTTTTTTCTTGGCAAAATCAGCATTCACCTTCAAGCCTTCTATACTTGTTCTACCAACAGTATGCTTCATTTTTCTTCCCAATTGCATCCTTTATTAACTCTTTTCCTTGGCTTACCAGGTACTCCATCCATTCTTCAAATACGCTTACCTTGTGGTGAAGCACTGTAATGGAATCTACTTTCTCATTAAACATTAGTACCAAATTCAATGGAAATTTAGTCTATGTTTGACCAGATTGGGCTAGTAACCTGATGAAAATCTCTAGGTAAGAAATATATTCATTTAATTATCTTTTCTTATACTTATTATTTTTTACTTAGGTGGTAGTTATTTCTAAACTTATTCTCATCTCTTCTAATCCCTATCCCATAATGAATTTCCTATGTCAATTGCTGTCACCCTATAATCCTTAGGTGTTATTTCATGCTTTCTCTTATCTCCTATTGGAGTAGATATTTGGAGAGTTCTCCCTCCATCTGCATTCCTTTTCATAGAATTTCTTGTCTTTGCTCTAACTCTAGGCTTAGGGGTCTCTATTTCTTGTATTAAATTTTTGAGATCTAAAGTCACCAGTTTCACCTCCAATGGAAGAGCCATTTGCCTAACTTGCTAGTCAGGTGCTTCTTCATTTTGTTTTTCCTCTTCATTATTTTATCATTCTTGATGATTGGAATGTTTAAGAACTTCTTCTCTTGGAATTTTTTCATTACCCATCACAACCCACGAAACTTGAATACCCTTTATCCTCATCTGCATGGATTCTAGTTTACCCTAGTTTATCACTATCTCTTCCTTTTTGAGAATTACATTTTCCTGTCCCACCTTATTCTCAGCAACAACCCTTTGAGCATTATTTTTCTATTATCCTAAAACATCAAGATTCTTATCACTTCTTGGTTCACCACCCAAGGTATGTGAAGGCTCTATATCTTCATTCGTATCTCGAATTTCTCTTGATTTTTTAGAAGTCTACGGTTGCTCAAAATTCTATTCATTTATTCCTTACATAAGTTGATCATCAATTGTGTCTTCTTCATCAATATGATCAATGGGGTTTTGACCTATAGTATCCCCAATTCTTATTTCATATATTTCTTCATGGTTTCCTACTTGTAGAGCGAGTGATACTCTTATTAAATATTATTCTTCTCTATTTTTAGGATATGACCCTATATCTAACAATTTTTCCATTACTGGTTGCATCATGGGATTTCCTTTATATCACTTTCCTTCAAACTATTTCATTTTGGAAGTTAGTTTCTCCAACTATTCTCTGAATTCTTCCTCAATTGGTTCAAGACCTTCCTCTTGAATTACAAGAGTCCCTCCCAAGGCTTGCCTCATTGTTGTCATATTGACTAAGGGTGGAGAAATAAATATATCTACTACCTTTTGCAATACAGACCTTATCTTAGTACATGTCTATTTTTTATTCTCACATGTATGCCAGTCATAGGCTGAGCTCTTGGCTTTATTGTGGAAGAAAATTTAACCTTTAGTGTCTCCATTACATCAGTTGGATTGACCATAGTCTCTTTGCACTAGCTAGTTGGTGTCATTGGAGTTCTCTAGCTTGAAGTATCAAGAACTTCTTCGTTGGTTTTCTCAACTGGCTCTATTTCTACAATCTTTCTTTTCTTTTTAGTAGTCCCTCCATACCCTGACTTATCCACTAATATTACTTTCTCTTGACATTTGATGGGTAAGTGGGCTCTATCATAGCTTCTTTCAATGCCTCAATGTAACCATTGATCCAGTACTGAGTGTATGTTGATACATTCTTATGAATCTCCTTGATGGTTACTCTCTCCTTTTTATAATCTAGGTTTGGGATAGGTTCATCAAAAATCATTTCTATATCATAAATTGTATTCAATACCTCTCCATTATTTGTATCCAATTGCTCTAAAATATCATGAGTTTTAAGAAAGTTGGCTTCTTCTAATGTTAACCTCTGGTATGATTGTTTCCTCACCTCATGCTTATCATCACAATTAAGAAAAAAATCCTCCAGATGATAGAGATTATCATACTTCTTGCTTATTCATTTAGAAAGGTTTTCTTCAGGATCATAGTTTTTTTCTAGAGTGTAAATAAATCCAACTTATAAAGTTTTGACTCTTCCACTCACATATCATCACTTTTGGTTGCAACACATTTGTAATTCTTGATTGTGATAGGGAATTTGATAGAAAATTTATTATGTGCTTACACAAAAAGAGCATGAGACAGTTGCATCTATCTCACCAGTTCTAATAACAACATTTTGTTTGTTGCATACCATGGTATCATGAAGGGGTGTCATGTGAATCCTTCCACCCTGATATAGGTGAAAGATGGAAATTGAATATACCAGCCCCCAACTAACTAGAGAAAACCATCTTCTTCAAGGGATAGTATTTTGGCTTTATTGGCTTCCATCAATCTTACCAGCCTCAGAGAAAACACATTGTTTACCCTTTGATAATGCTCTCGATATTGATAAATAGTAATATATAGAATATGAGCATAAATCAAATCACTTATAAATTTTGACTCAAATTTCGACGAACTTTTGTTAGAATTATTTCATCGATTTTTTAATGAAATTCTGACCTAGCATCATCGGTTGAGTCAAAATTTTGACGTTTCAAATTTCATCAAAAAATCGATGAAATAATTCTAACAAAAGGTCATCGAAATTCCAACAAACTTTCATCGGAATTTGAGTCAAAATGTATCAATGAATTATTCCCTGCTTCTCTACCCATGGTACCAACTTTATTCAATCCTTGTATATTTTATCTCAAGGCACAAGAATAGACAACATATGTATACATGGTGAAACATTGGGTGTCTAGGAACATTATTATCTATTCACGCAACTTTTTGTTGATGAAATTCCCCTATAAATTTGCATAGTCCCTTCCATTATTTTTACTATAAGCCTAAACATCTGGGGTTTGATTTTGTTTGCATCTTTGAGTCCATCTATCCTACTTAGTAGGGTTATTATATCCTAAATGTATTGAATAAATTCACGTATGAATTAGCTTCATCTATTTTGTAAGCTTCTCCCAACACCATGTTTAACTCATAAACTTCATATTTTGTTCCTCTACATCATGGTATATTGTGGCTAGGACCTATATATTCAACTGATTCATCTATTTGAATGTGGGGAACCAAAATATGAACATAATACCCTTTGTGGAGAGGTTTTCATATACTCTTCCTTCTATCTCAATGACCCTCTTGTTTGGGCCATCTATTTCTAGTGGAAACATCTTGCCAAATGTATTCGAATTGCAACATTATTCTTAGCGTACTAGCTAATATGACCTATGAAAAAAGGAATTGAAATTCCTTTTCTATTTCTTTCTTCCTATAAGTGCTCATATTTCTCTTGATTTTCTACATTATTAGCAAATATGTTCCTTGTGTGTGAGTTAGGATTAAATTCAACCATCCATTTTTAATAATTCATGAAAGTTCCTTACTAGTGATATTTACAATCTTCAATTAGTTTGAATTAATTAAAAATAATCAACATTTTAGTGACCTAACCAGTGGTAATGCCATTTAAGTTGAGCCATGATGCATAAACAAATTAAGATAAATTTTGTTACAAGAAACACACCTTGTTTCTATGATATTATGGTTTTCTAGATGCATCTCAAAACCCTTGGTACCTGTGTTCTTTAGCTTTCTGAGACTTACCTTTCTTTGGGCACCACAATCTTGGTTTTAATTATTTGATGTTGATATAGGTGAGTAATTTGGTGGAAGGTAGAGTGTTATGAAAGCAATTGAATGCTTGAGGTTGTGCCAAGTACATATGCTATTTTCCACCTTCATTAATTTCCTTTTCTATACATTAATTATCCTGAATAAAGGTGCAATCATGTTAGAGTAGGGTTCAAATTATGAGCTCCTTGGTTCCTACATAGGGGCTCACCGTTTGAGAGGAAAGCAACATAGTTGGTTGACGTGGCATGCTTACATGTCACTTTATTTCTTACTAGACAAGAGGCTTTAGAGGTAATTCTCATCTTGGATACTTAAAAATTGGAAATTAATCAAGATTTGAAACATTGAACAATGGGTTTTGAAGAATCATCAAGAGTTGAGACTTTTACCCACTAGGTTCATGAGAACTGGGTGCAAATAAATACCAGAGATTGGTGCAAATGAAACCAAATTGGTTCAAAATGAAATTTACAAAAATATTTTGGTCTCTGGTTCTAAAGAAAAGAAGATCCACTACTAGGCTAACCAAGAAAGAGGGGAAATGTACAATGGGACAATTTTACCCAGGGAACAACTTACAAGGTGCGATGACTAGCTAGGTGAAAATTGAAACTTGTTGAAGATACAACATCTTTAGAGAAATGAAACTGATACCTAGGACACATGGATCTGGTGGGTTGATAAGGTTGGTAAAATATTTTGGAAATAATCCAAGTCAGGTAAATCAAGAACTTAAGCGTAGGGTCGACGATTTGGATCAATACCTCGACATTTTACCATTTTCTTCGAAAGAAGCACACTAAAGCAAGCAAAAAATAAAGTAAAGGAAAAAAATTTCTAGGAAAAGAGGGGTTCAACATTTTTTTGAAGAGAAAAATGGGGTGTTTTGTGAGACCACACAAGATTGGGTTTTTGGGTGTCAAATTTTATTGCTCTAAGTAGAATACATGTTTTGCAAAATTTGTGCTTGGCTAGCCATTGCACCGAGTGAGTTTTCACCTTGGAGAAGTTTTCTTGAGTGTTCAAGCATCAAATTTTCTATGGTTAAGTCCAATCGCAACTTTTCTTTTCTTTGTAACCAAAAACTAAGATTTTTTGGAATTGAGTTTTTTTTAACCATACCGGTCTTACATTTTACCCGCACATAGGTATCCTTTGCACTTAGCTCTCATAAAACTAACAAGGTAAAATCTTGGCCTCATTAACTCTTTGAGAATGAATTTTCTACTTTTCAATTCTTATTGTTAATTACTCATTCAACATAAAAGCTAGATGCTTTTGCTAATGTTGTTGCCTTGAATGTGACACATAAGTGTGCCATGTCTATCACCTATGCCACTTTTCTTTCAAAGGTGGGCCCAAATGTAGAAATCAAGGATTTCATGATGTGAACACTAATCCACCATGATTACACCTTTGCTCAAATTATTTAATAAATAGTAATAAAAATTAAGAAATGTGGCAAATAACATACATACTTGGCACCACCTTGATCATGAAGTTTCTTCCATAATACACTACCTCATGTAAGACCATCCATTTGCAAGAACATTAATGAATTAAAATAACAGTTGTGGCACACAGAGAGAAAAGTAAGTTTTAGAGCATAGAAGAATAATTTTATCAGGGTTTGAACCTATTTTTTTTCAAACACACTATCAACAAAACTAGGTACTTTTATTGTAACTAAATTCTATTAATCTTTTATGCATGCATGGTTCCGATTAAAAAATATTTCCTTTGGTAAATGATCATGGGTAAGGAATTTTCATAAATTATTGAGAATGCATGGTTAAAATTAGCCATAACCTGTATGCAAAGAACATATATGCTAATAATACAAGAAATTAGAGAATACATGAGTACTTCAAGGAAGAGTAATCCCAATGATGAATTTTAATTCCTCATCTC
The DNA here is from genome assembly GCA_007115665.2 of Sequoiadendron giganteum. Taxonomy (NCBI): domain Eukaryota; kingdom Viridiplantae; phylum Streptophyta; class Pinopsida; order Cupressales; family Cupressaceae; genus Sequoiadendron; species Sequoiadendron giganteum. The sequence goes on along the minus strand of CM021102.1, from coordinate 365,295,676 downwards.
ACAAGCCATACAATCCTACAAAATAACTATAGACACCCATATGGGAAGTTTCAATGAATATGAATTCACTAGGAGGATTCATCAAGATGACATCACTCAGTGCACTAAGAATACTATCACTAGTGGAATACATTTTCTAGGAGGGTTCCCATTGGAAATGGATTCCCATAAATTGATACTAGAATGTATGAAATGGTACGACCTAGATAGGAGGTCTACTGTAAATGAAGGGAGATTCAATGAAAACCTTTGAACATATGGCATTGTGTATAAATTTGGGCTCCCCTTGTTTAGCAAGATGAATACATTTGAAATGGAGGATGTGACCACAACATATACGAGCTCAGAAGAGAAAAATAGGAGGATCATGTTATCAACATGGTTCTAGGAGAATACAACGAAGATTCTAAAACATATCTTGAGGATGTTGTTCATTCATTAAATCTAGGATATGATAATCCTTTTGAGCAGAATGTTGGATGCAAAGATGCTAGCAAATTCAAACCTTGTATATTCAAAATTATTAGGAAAATGAGGGAAAGCCTTGTGAAAATTTATTGGGTAAGTTTTATTAGTGAAAAAATTGCATGAATAGATGTAGACCTTCCCAAATACCTAGTGATTCATGATGTCCGCATATGTTGTCTATTCTTGTGCCATAAGGACAAATATACAAGGTTTAAAAAAATTAGGTACTCTGGGGAGAGAACTAAGAAATAACTTTATTTATCATAATTTTCCTTAGATCACTGCTCATTAGTTATATCAAGAACAATATCGAAGGGCAAATGATGTGTTTTCTATGAAGTTGGTAAGGTTGACAGAAGGGGACAAAGCGAAGAGAATGTATCTTGAAGTACAAGATGTTATACATGTTTTGGATGTTTGGTTTATTCACCTACACCAAAGTGGAAGGTTTTTCATATTTTCTCTTCATTCTACCTAGATATCCAATAGAAAGGATATTTTTATTTGAATTTGCAAGACATGTGTTACCATCTCATACTATTTTTTCACAAATACACAAGAAAGGATCTGTGGAATTCCCTATCACTATTGGGAATAATAAATTCATGTCAACTAAAAATTTTAGGCTATGCAAAGATGAGTTAAAAACCTACGAGCTAGAGTTCTTCACAGTCGAAAGGGAAAATTATGACCTAGTGGAGAGTCTTTCCAAGAATATAAGAAAGAAATATGCCCATGTTCCTCACCTATAGGACCGTTGGTATGATGGTGATGATGATCATTCCATGAGAAAGTGGTCACATTATATTTTATCACTTGATGTAATAATGGTCCTTAGAACTCATGATTTCCTTAAACAAATGCATGTGGACAGTGTAGACATAAGCAACCCAGATTATGAACCAAAAAATTTAATGACGAACCTATCCCAAACCCTAATTGGAATAAGGAGATTGTAACCATCAAGGGGATTTCAAAGTAAGTACTAAATTATACTTAGTCTTGGATAAATGGTTACCTTATAACAATGAAGAATTTCAGGATAACACACATATAACTACATAATGTTAAGAGAAAGAAAAAGCTGGTAAGTGAACTAGGGTATAGTGGGGTGCTGAAAAAAAGAGAAAATTTGTTGTAGAAAAGGTATTTGAAAAAGGTAGGGAAGAATTCCTTAATACCTCAACCCAAGGAATTTCAATGGCATGACAACCAACTAGCCTATACAAAGAAACTATGGCCATTTTAACCAATATAATGGAAACACAAAAAATGCAATTTTCTTCCACAACATTACCAAGTGACAACCCTTGACTTCTAAAGAAGTAGGAATAAGAGAATAGGTACATGCTAGGACAAGGTCTACATCACAAAATGTAGCAGTTATGTTTACCTCTCCACCCTCTATTAATACAACAGAAATGATACAAGCTTTGGGAGGGACACCTGTGGTTATAGGGGAAGATCCTGAAATAAATGAAGAAGAAGATGCAGAGAAACTTGAAAGGTGATCTACTACATTGGGATTATTTAAAGAGAAAAAATCTAAGGGAAACTGAATAATATAGCCTATAGTTGAAGAATTGTCTAATATACAGTGACATCCTTAAAATAGAGGAGAAGATGAATTTATAACAAGATCACTTTCCCAAGAGGTGGGAAACCATGAGGAAATAAATGTAAGGGAAGAGATGTCACCACTAAGAGAAATAGGGGGTACTACAATTTAGAGCCCTATTTCCGTTATTCATGAAGATGACGATGTAGTTGATAATTGTGAAACTAAGGATCATCTTTTGCATGGAAGAGCTAAAGTGATTATTGAGCAACCCTTCACTTCTAGAGAACCAAGTGAAAGTCGAGATATGGATAAAGGTACGAAGTCCTCTTAGACCTTGGGTATGAAACAAGGAAATGGTGAAAATATTGATGTTTCAAGACAATCGGAAAAGTATTCTCTAAGTAATGAAGATGAAAAGGAGGTAGGATGGTAAAATGTATGCTTCAAAGAGAAAGAGAAAAAATTGGATAATGGTAATCTAGAATCCTTGCCATTGGGGACATAAAATGTAAAAGTTTCAGAGGTTCCTAAACATTTTGATCATATGGAATGAGTTAATATTGAATAGGAAAGACAAAATGAAGAAGCAGATAATTGGCTAGTAAGGTAATTGGCTCCACCATTGGAGGTGGAATTAGTGCCTCTATAATTTAAAATTTTAATGTTAGAAATAGAAACCGCTAAACCTAGAGCTAGATCAAAGACTAGACATGTTAAACAAAATTCAAATGGAGGAATATCTCCAGATAGCTACTCTAGTAGGAGAAAAGAGAAAGCATGAAATTATAGTTAGGGAATACTAGTTAATAATAATCAATGTATGACATTTACTATGGGAGAAAGAGTTAGAAGAGATGATAATGAATTTAGAAACTACTGGTGCATGTATGAAGAAAGATAAAAAAAATTAAAAAAAATTAAAAGAATGGGTTTCTTTCCTAGAGAATTTTATCAAAACATTAGCCCAATCCAGTCAATGACATACTGAATTACCGTATAGCCTAGTATTCATGTCCAAATAGCAGGTATATGCTATCATAGTGCTCTGACACAAGTTGAGCATGTTATAAGAATGAATTTAACATATGGTGAAACAAGGTGAAGAATCAATAAAGGAGGAAATTGTGAGATTTAAGGAAGCATACTATTGGCTTGACAAGTCTAGAAGACTTGAGAGTGAATATCAAGACTACCAAAAATAGAATGATATAGAAAGGTGAAGATTAAAGAAACTTCCTTAGATGGATGTTCAAGAGTTGATAAGTGAAAAGGTGATTATGGAACATGAAGTTCTGATGCTTGAAAATTGGAGAGCACAGTTAAGTTTGGAAAGCCTACATTTTACTACAATGCATGAATGGATTAGAGAAGTTCATTGAAATGTGTGAGAAGCTAGTGGACAAGGATGTGAGCTTCATTGAAATGGTATCTCAACAAAATTGTGATCCTCGGATCTTAGGACGAGATGAGATAGAAGTAAAGACTTTCAGGGGATGGATTGAAAAGGTAAGAAAATATCCTTTTTAGTCTTTGAGCCAAGAGGTCATCGATGAGATCATAAAGTGCAAGAACAATATGAATAATTATGAAACAAAAATTAGGTAGAGGAATGAAGTCATTAGTAAAATAATAGAAGAATATTCAAGGCATTAGTATAGTTGGAAGGTAATTCAAAGTGTTCCAAAGGAACATATACATCAAGTATTGTTTGATTTATGAAAATATCAATATAAGAAGGGTGAAGATGAGTCTGCAGACCAAGAGTCTAGTGAAGAAGTGTAAATAGTTAGGTAGTAGAAGACCAAGGGTTTTGTGCATAGGTAATGTTTTGAAGTGGATTTTTAATGGTTAATCTTGGGGATTTTATTGAAGTGTTAATGGTTTTACATTTTGTGCAAATGTACCTACGACTTTTGTGTAAATTTACCCGTGACTCAGAGCATGGACTTTGGAAGCTTGGTGTAGAAGAAATACAAAGTATATTTGACTTAGTCTAGAAAGTTCCTCTACCGGCTATTATTTTCCATGTGCTACCATTTGATTTGTTCCTTTTATTCTCTTTCATATGTTTCATTTGAACTCTCAAGTGCCTTGTTTCTATAATTTAATGCCAATAGTTGCTTATTTTCATTAAGTTCAACATTTATGGATTCTAGAGAACTAATTTTTTTTCAAGTTTTATTCATTTTCCTCTTTTTTATTCCACTCCAAACTAAAAACTTGTACTTTAATTTGGGATTAACTAGTCCCAAGGCCAATTCAAATCTATTTCTTGATATGAAATCATACATAGTTGATTGTTTGTTCCTATCGAAAAAGATTATGTGCTAAGCCATATTTGGGTGCATAATGACACTATCCGATGGAAAATAATCCACATTTATTTTTACCAATCATTCTACGCCTAGCTTTGAAGCAATCTAGTGAAGTATGGAGTGGTTTACTTTGATTTATTTTATTTCTTGAGGCATGCATGGATAATACCTAGGAGAAATCTTTACATTTTAGTATTTTTTTGTTCTTTATTTAGATTAGATGTTTATAATTTTTAGAACATGTCATAAAATTAATGAAAGCATATAGTTTTATCATAAATCTTTCAATTCCATGAAGTTGTAGAGTGCTTAATGCTAAATCTACTTGAATGTATGCATGAATGGATTAAATAAGGTCACTGAAATATGTGAGAAGCTACTGGACAAGGATGTTAGCTTCATTGAAATGTTATCTCAACATAATTTTGATCCTTACCTTAGGAAAAGATGAGGCAAAAGTGAAGGATTCCAGGGAATGGATTGAAAAGGTAAATAAGGATCCTATTCATTCTTTGAATTTAGAGATCATTGATGAGATCATAAAGTGTAGGAATGGTATGAATAAGTATGAAATAGAAATTGGGTGGAGGAATGAAGTCATTAATAGAATAATAGAATAATATTCAAGATATAAGTATAGCTGGAAGGTAATTCAAATTTTTCCAAAGGAACATATACATCAAGTGTTGGTTTCTTTCTGCAAATATTAGCATAAAAAGGGTGAAGATGAGTCTTCAAACCAGGAGTCTAGAGAAGAAGTAAAATTGGTTAGGTAGTAGAAGATCATTGGTTTTGTGCATGGGTAGAGTTTCCAAGTGGATTTTACATGGTTATTTCCAAGCCTAATAAAGATAGTTAATCCTAGGGATTTGGAGAAGTGTTAATGGTTTTTCATTTTGTGTTAAAGTACCCATTACTTGGAGCCTAGAGTTTGGAAAATTGTTGTTGAAGAAAGTCAAAGTACATTTGACTTACTCTAGAAAGTTCCTATTCCAACTATCATTTTCCACATGCTACCATTTGATTTTTTCCTCTGATTCTCTTTCATATATTCCATTTGAACTATTGAGTGCCTTGTTTCTATAAAATGTCGATAGTTATGTATTTTCATTAAGTTTAGAATTTATGGATTTTGAATAACTAATTTTTTTTCAAATTTTATATTTTTTTTCTAGTTTTCTATTCCATTCTAGACTAAATACTTGTATGATTCATTTGAGATATACTAATATCAAGGCCAATTCAAAGCTATTTCATGATATGAAATCATACATAGCTAATTGTGTGTTCCTATCAAAAAAGACTTTGTGTTGCGCTAGATTTGGGTGCATACTGACACTATCCAAAAAAAATAATCCACATTTCTTTAAACTCCTACATCATTCTATTCTTATTTGTGAAGCAATATGGTGCATTATAGAGTGGTTTTCTTTGATTTAGTTTATTTATTGAGGCGTCCATGGATAATACCTTGGAGAAATGTTTACATTTCACTAGTTTTTATTCTTTTTTAGATTAGATATTTTATATTTTTAGAAAATATTCCAAAATTGATAAATGAATGGAGTTTTATCATAAATATTTTGATTCCATGATTTTTTAGATTTCTTAATGCTAAATCTACTTGAATGTATGCAAGTAATTTGAATTTCATGAAATATTATTTCAAATATTTTCATTTCATGAAGTGTTAAGTGACCAGTGAATGATCAAACTAAGACTATGTTTTGATCCTTTCGATACCGGATTACCTATGATAACCATAGACCCCTCGTGTTTTAAAAAAATTACATAATGAACCCTAAGTGAACCTAGTACATCAAGACCTAACATTCCCAAACCTTGGGATTAAGTTGAGATCACCTTAGATTTACATTTTATCTGTGGGTCTTTCAAGAAAGGTAGGTTTCTATTGTCCTATGTAAGAATTTATCTACCCATTGTTTTGTGAATGCAAGATCCATGTCAACAGAATTGGCACTAGAAAGAGGGCCTTCTTTTTTTCAAAATAAAGAAAGCTAGAGTTCCAAATAGTTACTAGGTATCGATCTAACAATATTCGTGTGACACTCATAGAGCTTAGTGGTTGAATGTCACCTAGGGCTAGAAAGTTAAGGTCTATAGGTGTAGTTTCATAAAATCAAACCACTATGACACCTCCTCCACCCATAGTGATGTATTTCTTAAACATAGATTCTCCTATTCAATTTTTTATACAATGATCTTCCAAAAAATCTAGACAAACTATGTTTGAAATACTATCTCGATAATAATGTGGAAGAGCACATCAGTATCTTAAAAGATACCTATTTGAGAGCCATTATACAACATGAGTAAGTTGTGTGCAAGTTGTTTCCCTACATGTTAAGTGATTAATTTTATCAATGGTATATCAACATACCTTGTAATTTTGTTAGAAAATGGAAAGATATAAAAAAATAGTTCTTAGCTAGGTTTAGAATTCCAATAGATCCTACCTTGCTATATCATCAATTTTTTCAAAATAAAATGTTTGTTGAAGATCCTATAACTGTTTTCAATGATAAATTCCAAAAGGCTTATTTGAGGTTACAAGAACTCTACATTGTGGACAATTTGTTTGTCATTGTTATTTATTGCATCATAGTTGATCCATTGAAAACAATATTTATGAAAGGGAAAGAAAATCCTCCTACTACCTTATCTAAAGGCTATGTGAAAGCTATAAGTGTCAATTCAGAAATGAAATACCTTGGAAGTGGATCATCTATAAATAGTTGAAATTGTTTGAATAACTATCCCATCCCAACCATGAGTGGAGTCTCATTAAATAACACAGGGATTGCTAATCCTTTACCTCTAGCAGTCTAGAGTGGAATCTTTCCACATAATAGCTTCTTTCAATCTGGAAGTGGTCAAGCATTGGTCCCGCACCCTAGATTAACTATCACTGAAATAAATCCTAATGGAAGTTACTCCTTTACACAGAATCAAGAGAGTTAGAGAGTAAATAATCAAGAGGAGAACGAAGATATTAAAGATATAATGGCTCAACTTAAGAGATTAATGACTGAGGTTATGCAACTGAGAAACCAAAATTTCTATTCTCAAAATAACAACTAGATTTTTTAAGGTTGAGCATATAATGCTCTGAAGCCACCTATAGCTTGGAATACATGGGCTAATAATGGGGTGGTATCCACACCTCTAAATAATACCAACTCCTCCAAAGATAGGTCCACATCTAAAGTGAATCTAGTTAAACTTTCTATCATTGATTGGTGTATGATTCACAATACTAATGCTCATATGGAAGTGGATTGTCCACAACTCAAAACTATGTGAAATATTTTCCTAGATGCAACATATCATAATGAGCAATGGAATTCTCACCTGCCTCAGGGAAATGAACTATTTCTAGTAGGATATGATTTAGTGTTAGTTCTAGACAGTTATGTGTATTCTGAGCCATCCACTATTGTTGAGAGTAGTACCTGTGAGTGGGGAGATAGTTTATCCATGACCTTGGAAACCTTCACATTTCCTTATCAAGATGAAAATGAACCTCAAGATGAAGCTGATGAAATTCAATCTTTTCAACAGTATCCCAAGGGACACAATTACAACCTGAGGAGCACCACCAATGGTGGGAGTAGCTTCAAAGGACCCTTGATTATATCAATCTCATCTAATAACTATAAAAATTTGCTAGATGATAACTATTGTAATAATACAGGGTTACCAAAGGTAACTTCATAGTGTAATAATTCTTAGAATCTTCCACAGAGTGGTAAAAAAGAATTCACCGAGAAAAGTAATATGAATAACTATTTGGCACAACAAATAAAAAGGTAAAGATCAGTTTTTCCTTATCAGAATTGGTTAAAACATATAGAATCAAGAAATATTTCATAAACATTTTAGAAGAACTTTCCAAAGAAAACTCAGTTAGTAAAGAGACACAGTTGAAGGAAAACTCCATTAAAATGAAAGACAAGAACATTATTTCAAGGGAGGATGTACAGGTAGCTTTTTATAAAGGAAAGATAGAGTCATTGCCCTTTTTTTTAACACTAATATTTTTTAGTAAGAATCTCCACAACTTCTTGGTAGATCCAAGAGCATCCAACAATGTGATGCCTTTGTCTATATGCCATACACTAGGTTTAACCCCAACTAGTTCCCTAAAGAAAGTTGCTCAATTGGATAAAACTGATATGAATGTAGTTGGAGAATTAACTACCATCCATATGCAGTTAGATTCAAATCCTAGGATTCAATACTACAGTGATATCCAAAGTGTTAAGATACCAAATACTTATGAGATATTATTGAGTAGAGATTGTCTAAAGAATTTGAATGAACACATTTCCACTAATTTCTCAAATATGTGGTTACCCTGGAAAGGAGTTCCTAATCAGATAAGAATATAGAGGGAACCATGTATGAGACACATGATTACTAATTACAACCAAAAAAATGAAGTCCTATAAATCGATGTAGAACTCGATGTATATGGAATTAAAACTTCCAAACCTAAGATAGAAGAGGTTTTTATGTGTAATGTAGAAAATCATGATTAGATAATATCAAGGATAGATGTTCTAGTAGAATTTGACTATTATTCTTATGAAGGAGAATAGAGTCATTTGGACAAATTTGGGAAGACTATTGCTAGAGAAGCCCCTAAAGGCTGGAAGACTAAAGATTCATTGAAATATTTGTTATTGCAAAGCTGGTGCAAGTTGCATAATTCTACACATTTAGAGAGAAGTAATGTGATGTATTTAGAAATTAGTTATAGAATTGGATATGAGTTTTGTCTAAAAGGTACGATTCCTAGTAGGTCTGAGCCACAGATTCTTAATAAAAAACCACATGCAACATACAATGAGAGTATTATTTTATGAATGTTAAAAAATGTTGAGTTCAAAGCTACTAACGAACAATCTTGCAACCTTAGATTTGATGGGTTTAAATCTAAACAAGGGATCAAAGTAGGAGTTGAGTTGATTAGTCCCCAAGGTAAGTTGTTTCTTGCTACTTAAAGATTACAATTTCAATGTACTAACAATGTGGCAGAATATGAAGCCCTCATCCACAGTTTGTTACTTGCTATCATGAAGAGGGTCAAGATTCTTAAGTATTTGATGATTCAAAACTAGTGGTTAAGAATGTTCGGAAGTAGTATATCTGCCATCTCAAATTCTTGTGTAGTTACTGACATCTAATGTGGGATCTTATTCACGACTTTGATGCTTTCAACATTACTCACATCCCATGAAGATTTAATTAGAGAGAATATTCCTTAGCTATTTCCACTAGTAATTTAGATTTGTTGTATAGTTTGGACCTGAGAAGGTTTATTATTAAGTTGGTACATCACGAATTTAGGTATCTTCAAAGATTAGATAATTAATGAATTAGCTCAGTCAAAATATAATAATATTTTGAAAGGAATTATCGAATTGGAAAGCTTGTTCAATATAGATCAAATAGTTTGGTATAAAGGATCTACCTAAAACCAATAGGGGAAAGCTCAAGTTGTATTATTTGAGCATCGAGGAGGACCCTAAGAATGTGTTCATAGGTAAAGTATGCACTGAGGAAGAGAGAAAAATATTTCTCAAGAGCTCAAGGATTACTAGAAATTTATAGCATGAATGTATGAAGACTTAAAGACATATGGAACCTCCATTATAACTCATACAATCCCATTGAAACATAATGTGAAACCTTTCTAGAAGAAACAATGCTTGATAAATGTGCTTTTAGAACCCCTTATTAAGAAGAAAGTTCAAAACCTCCTCTTAAAAAAGATCATTTTTCCCTTCAAACATTCTACTTGGGTGGCCAATTTGGTGCCCATTATAAAGAAGAATGGAGAAATTCGGTTGTGTGAGGATTGTCATAATCTTAACAAGGCATCTAAAAAAGATAATTATCCCTTTCCCTCAATGGATGAGTATTGTAGCTTTTCAATGGTTCATAGATTATGTTCTTCTTGGATGGATTCTATAGGTATATCTAGGTGATGATAACCCAAGAGGATAGGATGAAACTAACCTTCACTACAAAGTGGAAAAAAAATTCTTATAGAAGGATGCCATTTGGGTTAATAAACGTTGGAGCCATGTTATAGAGAGAAATGGATTATGCCTTCCGAGACTTAATTGGCAAGTGTATTATAATATAATGGATTACCTCATGGCATTTTCCAAAAAATAGAGGAGATGATGTTCATGATCTCAGAGTCATATTACAAAAATGTGAAACATATAGAGTGTAACTAAACTCGAAGAAATTCATTTTCAGGGTAACTGAGGGTAAATTCATTAGACACATTATCTTAGAAAGAGTAGTTTGATAGATCCAGATTCAATGAGTGCCCTATTGAAATTCCAATCCTCAGGAATACAAAAGGAATTGAAGTCCTATTTTGGAAAGATTAATTTCATTCAAAAGTTCATTACTACATTTGTTTATATAGTGAAACATCTTAATGACATGCTGAAGAATGATGCCAAAATTTAATGGAAAAATGAGACTAAGATCACCTTTGAGAACATAAATGTTGCAATTGTAGAAGTACTTGTATTGGTAATACCATATTATGTTAAACCCTTTTAAATTTTTTTTTCTTCAGGCCATACATTTGCAACTACATTAACACAAAGGGGCAAAAGAAAAGAAGTGAAACCAATTGAATTCATGAGAACTCCACTTAAAGAGGATGAGGTAAGATATATGGATATTGAGAAGAAATCCTTTGCATTAGTCAAGGTAGTAAGGAAGTTCTAACACTACATTCTCAATAGTATAGTTAAGGTGATTGTACCCAATGCAATAGTAAAGACGATAGTTACACAAAGAGAAATTGGAGAGAAAAGAGCTAAATGGGTCACTATCCTACAAGAGTTTGACTTCGAAATTATACCTATGAAGTTGGTTCATGTAAAAGCATTGGTTAAATCTATCATTGATATTGATCCTCAAATATCTAGTAAACAATATTATATGGATGTGGAAAAAAAAATGACTAGTACTCAGATATTTGGTACTATCTAGTTAGTAACAACTATCTAGAAAACATGCGTAGACATAAAAGAAGAGCCTTGAAGATTAAATCCTAAAGCTACATGAGTAAAGGAGTTTTATTCAAGAGAAACCATGGTGGAATTTGTTTAAGATTATTAAATAAAAATAAGTGGGTGAAGTGTTATAGGAATTACATGATAGGTTTGGTACAACTCACAAAACACCTTTAGCTACTACCCAACTCATTCTAAGAGTTGGTTACTATTGGTCAATTATTTTTAAAGACATGTATGAGCATGTAAATCATTGCAATACATGTGAAACCACTATAGAAAAAGGAGGGTTCAATGCATATCCATTATAAACTATGATGGAGATTTATCCCTTTTCATAATCGGGTCTAGATTTCATAGGCATAATTAACCCACCATCATTTTTAGGCAATAGGTATGTACTTACTGGTACTGATTATTGTACTAGATGGACTAAGGTATGCCATAGCAAAAAATTCACCATGGAAGTGATGGTCAATTTTTTAGAAGAAAACATCATTACTAGGTTTGGAGTACCATAGGCCTTTGTATGTGATAATGGCCTATCTTTTTCTTCGTTGAAATTTTCTAATTAGAAATATGAATATGGTATAACACTAAAATTTTCATCTAATTCTACCCATAGGGAAACAAATTATCAGAATCATCAAATAAAAACCTAGTAGACATAATTAGAAATTTTATTGAGAATAATCACAAGGAATGCCATTCCCTGCTAAAATTCACCCTCTAGGTTGACTGAACTAGGATGAAATCTGCATTGGGGAATTCCCCTTACAATTTGGTATATGGAGTTGACCCTATATTGCCTATAAATTTGAATATCTCTACTTGTTAGTTTTCCCAAGATTATATTTGATTAGATGACTAGAATGAGGCTCGCTCGTTACAACTGATGCACTTAGATGAAAAACGTACTAGGGCCATGCATAATTTTACTAAGAATTAATCTATAGTAAAGCATTGGTTTGAGAAAAGAGCTAGATTAAAATATTTTAGAATATCTAACTTTGTCCTATCCTGGGAAAAAGTCCATGAACACAAGGGAGAACATGGTAAGTTTGACAATTTATGGACTCATCCTTACCAAGTATCTAAAATACAACCTAGTTAGAGCACTTATAGGCTTGTAGTGTAGAAAAAAGTAACCCTTTTTCACACTTAATTTGGGAATGAATAATTAAAATAAAATGGACTTAGAATTGTCTTATTTAGGGTGTTGTAAAGTGTATCTTTACACTTTCACACTAATCTAGGGCTTTATCAATTAATTAACCTTAATTGGCCCCTTAAATTCAAATCCAAGCCTACCTAATTGCATTTTCCAAGGGATAAAACTTGAGACTCTAAAATAATATTACAAAACACTTAAATTTACAAGGAATGTGGGTATGTATAGAATCATCATGGAAAAAATAGGCCCTTAAGTGGTGATGAAAATTCAAAAAATCAGAGTTAGGCAACTTGACGTAAAATTTGAATAAGTTATCTATATTATCTCAAAAATATGTAAGAATAGAATCTGTAGCAAATTGAATGTAGTTTCTGAACTACTAGGATTTTTTTTTTTTTAAATCTATTTGGTGAAAATTTGAAATTTCAATGTAGTACTACTTAAATTTTCGGGAAAAAATAAGTAGGTGTCTATCTGACCACCCTAACCACAATAAAAGGAAAATATTTTTTCATAAGATTTTAGATATAAGTAGAGGACTCATGTCCCAATGTGATGCATATTTTTTTGTAATTTTTTTCCATGTAAATAATCAATTATGAATTTTTTATTACAACTTTTAAAAAATATAAAAAATCATGTCTCACCGCCTTAACTTGGTCAAAACTTCATGAAATTCATATTTTTTAATCCTATAGTATGTGAAGCATAAAATCTGATGCATGTTTTAGATTCAAAAAATGTGATACCATTTGAAATCTATAGATGTTTTTCAACCAGCCTATCAATCAAGACTTTAGTCATAATTCAAATAGAAAATGAGTAATATTTATTTATTCAATTCAAAGGAAAGCATAATTTATATTGGTGAAAAAGTTGAGAATCTCCTTTAAAACCCTTTTCGTTTCATCAATTTTGGGTAAAAGAAATTCATCAGCCACATGCACCATCATATCATTTACATATCACCACTTTTTGGCCCATCATGATCCTGCACATACCCATGTGTCCTAGGCTAGTGACCTAGGACCCATTCACCACTTGCCGAATGGGTCCTCACTAGGTCTTAGGACCCCTTTTTGGCATAACATTTCACATTTCTTGAAGTGTGTCCTTTTTAAGTATGCTAGGACGCATTCACCCTATGGTGAATGGGTCCTCACTTAACCCAAATACCCCCCTTGTGATATGTTTTTGAAAGTATTTTAATGATGTCAAATTCTAGCTCTGATGTCGGCTTGTGTTATTTGAATTTTTTGAATTAATCTTAAGATGTCTCTAAATACAAGGTCATTTCAGTATGTTTAAACTAGATTAAGAGATTAAAAGAGATAATTTTCATGACATTAAGAATTCATATTCAAGAAGCATGAAAGAGTGAAGTCTTGGAGTAACATTATAGTCTTGAAGCTGATTTTGCTATCAAAGATCAAGCACTATTGAAGGAGTGACCTATTTTCCTATTTTCCTTCTTTTTTGTAATTTATTTCTTCATTGCATCTTGTATACTTAGGTTTGGAGGTTTTTTTCTAATTTAAGTCTCCCTAAAGTGTGATTTGATTCACCACCCTATCCTTGAATAAGGATAAATTGCAAGATCTCAAATCTTCACTTGGCTCACCTTTTAGGTTTATAGTCACTTCATGGTTTAGATATCATTTCTTGAATGAAATAGTGGAGGAGAGGGTCATATTATTTTCCCCCTTTCCCTACGTTTTATTTTGGTGAACTTGACCCTTTTGAACATCCTAATTTCTAATCTAGAGTGCATTAAAACCCTAGATCTTAGTTTACAATAGTTTGCATTAGATTTACATTACTTGTCTTTGATTTAGGGTTCTTTCAGTTTTCCTTATTGAACATTGCATTTAGGGTAAATTTTCATGTTTGCATTGATTATATTCACTAAAAATTAGAAAAAGTCCATTAGATCTAACTTTGTTTTGCATAGTGTTCACATTGAAATCATCATTCAATAATTTAGATTCATATTGCAAATTGAATTTAGTCACCATCTTCATCATTCAACCTTAGTCAACATTGCATTTAGAGACTTGAAATATGGAAAATTTGTTATATAAATGACTATTACAGATCTAAAACAACAAACACATAGAATAAACTAGGAAAAAATAAGACAAATTTAGAAAACCCTAATCTAGGACCCATTCACCATAGGGATAATGAGTCCCTATACATACCTGTTTAGCCAAACTTCTAAGTAATTTTTGGTGTTTGATTTGCATTATTGTTCTTTAATAAAACCTAATTTGGGACCCACTCACCATAAGGTGAATGAATCCCTGTACAGATTGTAGCAGTAAAAATTCTGAGACATTTTTAGTTTTTGATAGGAATTTTTGTTTTTATTTTAGATATAGGAAGTAGTTTTTTGAAACTATCTTTTTTGCATTCAAATTACTGTTCATTTGTTTATATTTTTCAAATGTTGGGAAGAGTGTTTCTTGTGTATTTCAATTAAAAGTAGCATTATATTTCTAAATTTCTAGCATTATCGCATCATTAGATACGTTAGTTTACATTTTGTAGTCATTACAAAACAAAAACAAAAGATGAAAAAATTAGAATCATCAAATAAGACCCTTGGAGAAAGAATAGTTATTTGATTATGTTAAATCTAATCTTCAAAGTTAACATATCCCTCAATCCCTTTAGTAGTGATGACTTTAAAATGTTAGATGAAGCCCTTGAGGACTTCATCTCACAAGGTTCATCCACAAAGGGTTAATATGACAAACTGCAATGCAAATATGTTAACACAATCACACTATAACTTATCATTTTGTAGAACAAGAAAACTAAGAGGGGGGTTAATTAGTTGTCACAAAAATTAATCTTTTAAACTTTCACCAAAGATTAAATCAATCACAAATCCTTTACTCTACTAAAATGATTAAACATTTAGTACAAAGGAAAAAAATGAAAAGCATCACACATACATAGTAATGCCAAATTTACATGGAAAAACCAATAAGGGAAAAACCACGATAGGGATTAGCTCACAATATAAAGAATATCAAAACCAATTAGAAATTCTCACTACAAGAGTAGTCTTATTGCAAAAGTAGGCTTAGTGCCAAAACAAGACTCACTATCTAGATCAAGACTCAGTCCAAAAAGGGTTAAACACTTGGAGGGCTCATTTCCACACAAATACAAAGAAGATAGAAGAGATATGTTATAGAGAGAATAAAATCTCAATGCAATAGGGATTTCTACCATGACTCACTCAACCACTTGCAGAAATACATGAAATATAAAGTACACCTTCAACTCATTACATTTGAAAACTTAGCAATTATATTTCACACCGATCTACCAAACTCATATCATATACACACTATTTCGTATCTATTTCACATCTATCTTTCTCTATTTATTTGTATACCTTTCATCGATATGTCATCCTATATTTATACCATCTTCAACTTTGAAACATATCCAAAGTTGGCCATACATCATTTAAATTCAAATTAGGTCAACACCAAAGAATTCTAGGGTGGAATTACAATTAGAGCAACCCTAACATATGCTTGATGGGGACCCAAATAAGTCCCAACATGCTTCATGAACTTCTAAACTAGTTTTTAACACAAGGTCAACAAAACCAGTGTGAAACACATAGAACAATTAAGCACACACAACCATTAACACAAGCCAATCTTTCTAGACAAAAAAATTATCTTCAATATGATCATAACAGATTAACTCTAGAACTACAAGTCATGAGACTCAACAAAGAAGAAATATTAAGAAACTATATTTGTCTCAGACCTCAGCTAGATACCCTAAATAATATAGTTCACAATTGGTGAACATAACTCCCACTATACAATGATCCAAAAACCCAAAATATGGATAAAGTAGCTTCCAATAGCCATGATCAACATATCTGAACCACATGAACATAGGAGAAAATCCCAAAGCAAACACTAAACACCTAAAACCTTTCTTCATTTCAATTTTCTCAATATCCTTGACATATACAACCAATAACCTGCATCCATGACATCAATGAAAACAACAACTAGTTGATAACCAATTGACTAGTTGGAATCAATGACAACACCTTCATTCTTGCAACAATCTCCCCATTTGTCATTGATGGAAACACATGATGTAAAAAAACATTAAAGAAAACACAATAGCTCTAAACACACCTATCATGATTTTACTTTATGTTTCTCCCCCTTAGTAGATAATATTTTTCACATCTTCTTCATCTCCCCCTTTGACATCAATGGAAAAGGAAAAGGATATTTTACATTGATTTCCCCTTTGACATTAAACATAGAATACTCTTTCAATGAAAACACATGACACTACCTACTCCCCCTAAGAGGTAGCCACAGAAACATCAGTCCAGAAGAAAGATAGATCCATAAACCCATCAGACTAATGTATCTCCATATGCATCTAGTTCAATAAGGGAGGGGCAATAACACCTATCTTCTCCAAAAGATACTCAAAAGTATCTTTAGGAAGATCCTTCATAAATATATCAGCAATCTAATCCTTCATAAGTACATACTCAATTTTTACTTCATTCTCTAGAACCTTCTCTCTCAAGAAGTGATACCTAATAGATATATTATTTTTCCTTGATTGCATCATAATATTCTTTGAAATGTTAATTGCACTCGTATTATCACAAAATATAGAAATAGGATCATCATGGATTACTTTAATATCTTTTAGTGTCATTTTCATCCATAAAACTTGTGCATAGTAAGATGAAGCATCAATATACCTAGCTTGAACAATGGACAAAGAAACTAAAGCTTTCATTTTACTCAACCAAGCCACCAATCTACAACCAAGATAGAATGCACCACCACTTATAATTTTTCTATCATCTACACAACCAACCCAATCTACATCTATATAAGCACATAGTGTAAATTCAGTATCCCTAAGATACCATAAGCTAGAATATGAAGTGCCATTCAAATATCTGAATATTATCTTAACAACAACAACATGTGTTTCTTTAGGATCTTCTTGAATTCCAGCCACAAGACAGACTCCATGCATAATATCTAGTCTAGTGCAATCAAATACAATAATCCACCAATCATAGACCTATATTTTCTCTCATTAGCCTTAGGTGAATCTTCATCTTTACTCAATTTTCAACCAGTCACCATAGGAGTGCATACCAGTTTGGAACCATCCATCCCAAACTTCTTCAATGTCTCTCTTACATACTTTGACTATGAAATAAAAATAACTTTCTCTATTTGATTTATTTGTAGGCCAAGAAAGAAATTAATCTCACCAAACATGGACATCTCAAATTATTTTTGTATTTCTTCCACAAAATTCATGTACATAATTTCATTTCCTCCAAGGATAATTTCATCAACATATACAACCACAATAAGATTTTATCATTTTTCATTTTAAAATATAGATTACTATATGTCATACCTTTGTTGAAACCTTGCTAAATCAGATAGCTATCTAACTTGGCATACCAAGATTTGGGAGATTTCTTCAATAAATATAAATCTTTCTTTAATATGTAGACCATATCTAGTTGATATGACAACAAAAATCCTTCTAGTTTTTCCATTGAGACCTCTTCCTCTAGCTCACCATTCAAGAATGTACACTTAACATGCATCTGATAGACCTTGAAATATTTATGAGAAGAAAATGCTAAGAACATCCTGATAGCTTTCATTCTTTCCACTACAAAAAAAGTCTCATGAAAATCTATTCCTTCTACTTGTGAGTAGCCCTTAACACAAGCCTTGCTTTATTTCTAACCACTTCTCCACTCTCATTCAAATTATTTCTATATACTCGCTTTCATCCAATTATGTTTTTATTTATTGGTCTAGGAATGAATTCCAAGAATGATTCTTCTCAATTTTTATAAGTTATTCTTTCATTGATTCCATACAATGCTCATCTTTACATGTTTCACTTATGGTCTTTGGTTCAATCTCAGAAATTAAACATAGATTTATCTCACTAGTAGTAGCTCTACTTGTTATCAATACTAGTTTTGTCTTGTCTCTAATGATCTGACTATCTACATGATTTTTCTACACATATTTAGGTGTCTTAGGGGACACCACTAGAGCTCCTTCTCCAATCTACTTCTCTTTCTCATCATTTTCATGTTCTTCCACAATTTCTTCAATCCTTACACAATTAGGTTCATCAAATAAATATCCAGCAATTTCAATTATTCATTGCTTCATAAAACTTGACATTTGTGCTTTCTACAATATTTCTCAATATTTTATTGAAACATCTGTAAGATTTTCTTCTATTAGAATATCCAAGAAAAATAACTTCATCACTTCTAGAATCAAACTTCCCTAAATTTTGTTCATCCCATTTGGTATAACGTTTGCTTCCAAATAACTTAAAATATTTAAGAATAGGAATTTGTTCACACCATAGCTCATAGAGGGTCTTATTACTATTGTCTCTTGCTTGAACTTGATTGAATACATAATTAGTAGTGTGAATAACTTCTATCCAGTAAACTTGTGGTAGACTAGCTTTAGTAATCATCCATCTAGCAACTTCTTTAATTGTTTTGTTGTTTGTATCAACAACTCCATTCTTCTAAGGGGTTCTCAGAGAAGATAACTATATTAAACTCATGGGAGGTGAATTCACCACCTCTTTCAGACCTTAAGTATTTTATTCTAAAATTTACTTCATTCTCAACCATAACTTTAAATTTCTTGAATCTATCTAATGCATCTGACTTCTCTCTAAGAAATGTAACCCATGTATACCTAGAGTAATCATCAATCAAAATCATAAATTACCTTTCACCTTATGAAATTCTCATTCTTGTAGGACCACAAAGATCTATATGAATTAAATAATAGTAGTCTGGTAGTAGATCGTTCCTTTGATCTAAAGTTATTTCTTTCTTGCTTTCCAAACTAGAAATTTCTATAAATAAAATTAATAGGATTTATAATCCTTGGTAAATCTCTCATGGCTTGTACTACACTAGTCCTTACTAGGTTATCAAAATTCATATGGAACCTTCTCTGATGCCATAACCAACTATTATTAATTTGGGTCATAAAGCAATGTCTATAAGCACCCTTAAGTTGATATATATTTCCTTCAAACTTCTTTTCTACAAAAAGCATTTTTTTAATCCTTTCTTGATTTCACATCTCTCATCCTCAATTGCAAGATTATATCCTTTACTATACATTTGGCCAACACTTAAAATATATACCTTAAGCCCCTAACATAGTAGACATCATCAATATTATTCTTTCCATCAAAACTTATAGAACCTATCCCACAAATCTTAGCATCAGTATCATCTCCAAATATAACTAAGCCTCCATCATTATTTTCAAGTGTTGCAAACTTACTCTTATCACCAGTCATGTGATGTGAACAACCACTATCAACAACCTGATAGTTCTTTCCCTATTTACCATGTAGGACATAGATTATATTATCTTTATCTTTATCTTTATCTTTCTTTGAAAGACAACTTTTCACCTATCTTTCAAAACTAGTATAAGTAGATTCAACTTTTATAGCCGAGAACAAGCATTCATTGTCATCAAAATCTCCACAATCAAATTCTTCATCAGAAATACTATTATCTTGATTCACATAATATGCTCTATTGATCTTCTTACCTTTTTTTTAATGAAATCTATGTTTATTCTTCTTAGCTCTTTTCAAACATCTTGAAGCATAATGACCTATTCCTTCATAACTAAAGCATTTAAATGGTAACTTACCTTCATACTTACTGAAGAATTTCTTCATCATTCTCAAAAATTTAGCTTTTACTTCATCAATAATTTCTTCATTTGTATCTTGAGCTCTTGTAGCCTTAAAATTAGTTTTTTATTTGGATCCATTTCCCAAATTTGACTTTCTCAAATCATAAGATGTTAGAGTTCCCAATAACCAATCTCTAATGTAGGACTTGTAGTCTATATGCTCTTCAATAGTAGATACCTTTTCACTATATGAATTAGGAAGAGATTTAAGAATCTTCTTTATAATCTTGGATTCAAATATTGTAGCACCAAGACCTCGCATTCCACCTATCACCTCATCCACTCTTTGAACATAGGATTTAAGGTTCTCATCTTCAGACATATGCATAATCTCAAACTGTCTCCAAACTCTACAAATTTTCTTCTTTGAACCTTTGATCTCCTTCATGTGCCTTTTCTAAGGCATCCTAGACTTCTTTAGTAGTCTTTAGATTTTGAACTTTAATCAACTCAAAATGTGTAAGAATATTCTTCAAAATGAACACCCCCTTATTGTTCACTTCATGCACCTTGATTTCATCAGTTGTACTCAGACCATTAGTAGGAGGGGTGTAAGTATTCTTGTAAGCTTTCTCAACTTCATATCCATAATCCTCCAGATATTCTTCCATCAAACTTTAGATACTCAAAAGTGACTTTTCCTATCATCCTTGACCTTCCTTAAGTGGTTAAGCTCTTTTCTTAGGAACCAATATCTGACACCAATTGTTGAACAATAAAACTAAGAGGAGGGGGGTGAATAGTTTGTCACAAAATTTAACCTTTCAAACTTTCACCAAAAATTAGATCAATCAAAAATCCTTTACTCTACTAAAATTAGTAAACATTAAGTGCAAATGTAGAAATTGAAAAGAATCACACATACACAGTAATACTAGATTTATGTGGAAAACCCAATAAGGGAAAAACCACGATGAGTATTATCTCAAAATACAAAGAATATCAAAACCTATTACAAAGGCTCACTGTCATAGTAGGATCACTACCAAAGTATGCTTACTACCAAAACAAGACTCAATATTTGGATCAAGAGTCACTATCCAACAAGGGTTAATCACCTAGAGGGCT
Organism: Sequoiadendron giganteum; assembly: GCA_007115665.2. Lineage (NCBI taxonomy): Eukaryota > Viridiplantae > Streptophyta > Pinopsida > Cupressales > Cupressaceae > Sequoiadendron > Sequoiadendron giganteum. The sequence continues at coordinate 365,274,209 of CM021102.1, read as the reverse complement.
CACTACCACACATTTGCAAAGAATATAGAAGAGATACATTACAAAGAGAAGAAAATCTCAATGCAATAGAGATTTCCACTACAACTCACTCAACCACTTGCAGAAATGCATGAATGATAGAGTACACCTTCAGCTCACTACATCCATAAACTTAGCAATTAAATTTCTCACTAATATACCAAACTCACAACACATACTATTTCACATCTATTTATCTATCTTACTCAATTTCTATGCATACCTTTCATTGATATCTTATACTGTATTTATACCATCAAATTTGAAACATATCCAAAGTTGACCATAGATCATTTAAATTTAAGTTAGGTCAGTACCAAAACATTCTAGGTTGGAATTAGAATTAGGATGACCCAAACACATGCTTGATGAGGACACACATAATTCTTAGCACAGTTCATGAACTTGGGAAGTAGTGTTTAAAAAAAGTTTTGCCAAACCAACGTAAAACACATAGAACAATTAAGCATATGAAAACCTTAACATGATCCAGTCTTTTTAGACAACATTATCCTCAATATGATCATAATAGCTTAACTGTAGAAATACAATTCATAAGACTCAACCATGAAGAAATCTGGAGTAACTACATTTCTCTCGGACCTTAGCTAGATACCCTAAAAGACATAGTTCACAACTGGTAAACATAACGCGTATTGTATAATGATCCAGAAACCCAAAATTTGGATAAAGTAGGTTCTAATAACCATGATCAACATATCTAAACCACAAAAACATACAAGAAAATCCCAAAGAAAAACTCAGAGTGAACAATGAGCACCTGCAACATTTCTTCATTACAATTTTCTTAATATCCTTGATATGTACAACCTATAACCCGAATCCATGAAATCAATGAAAATAGAAACTAGCTGATAACTTGTTGACTAATTGACATCAATGACAACACCTTCATTCTTGCAACACATTTACCCTCCCTTGTGAAAACCCCAAGTCAAAACAAACCCATGATTATCCTAGAATGACCTAAAAATAATCCTTCATTTGATGATAAAAATGCTTCACAAAAAATGGGTTACAATATAATTATACACACATACAATACAAGGAATAATAGGCAACAACAAATAACTCTAGTTTCATTACCTTTGCCTCAACCTATCTTTCCTAGGGCTCCTCAGCTACCCTCAAATAGTGGAAAGGAATATAATCTTGTTGGACAACTTAAGAACACACTTGCTAATATATCCCTATGGAATCTTATTCAAGCCTCACAAAATATCCATTGTATACTTCAAAAATCCTTGCAACAAGTTATGTTTCCTCCTAATACTAGCTCAAATGATGTGGTAGCTATAGTTCAATGGATGAATGAGGTAAATTCAAAAGCAACATAAGGCTTTCATGATAATAGCCTATGTTATTCAAATCATGATAAAACAAACCTTTGTTGACAGTGGTTCAACCCTTAATGTGTGTAGTGTGATACTTTTGGAAAATATTGATATGGATAAGAGTGACATCAAACCCAATTCTTGAACTATCCATGGATTTAATAATATAGGAAAACAACCACTTGGATTCATCACATTACCTATTAAAGTCAAGAAAGTAACATTACAAAATTTGGTGCATGTTATGCCCCATGATCTTTCTTACAATATCCTCTTAGGGAGACCTTGGATTCACGAAGTGAATGGAGTTCCTTCTACCCTACACCGTGTAATGAAATACGTCTATAACAACAAGGTTTACACGCTAAAATTCGATCTTGAACCTAAAAGTCATTTTCTTTCTGAGAAATAAGGATGCCATCCTTTGAAAGCATCGAAACCAACTTAAAAAGTGGAAGCCACAAAAGAAGAAGAACATGAGATGGACATTTATGAAGTTACTTTTTTTTAGAAGGTGATTGGGGGTCCTTAGATTTTCCACCAAAATTTATAGGAGAATAAAAAATTACAACAAGGGAAATTGAAAAGAAAAAATAACCAATGGTAATGTCAACAAAGAATTAACTTGAAAGCATCTACTTCATCTAATCTAGAAAAAGACACAAGCTATATTATGAACTTTGATAAGATAGACTATCAACAACTAAAAAACCTAGAAGAGCTGGAGAAACATTATGGAAGAGGTCATGAGATCATAAAAAAACTTGGTTATAGTAGAAAAGGATATGGAAAGAAATAACAAGGCATCCATGTTCCTATAGAGCTTAACATACAAGAAACAAAAAGTTTTTTAGGGTATTTTCCTTCTAAGATAACGTATGAAATGAGAAGACCCTCACTCAACATCAACATCATCATATGTAACTCCACTAAAACAACACTCACTTTGAAGCATCCTAAATTAATTGATACAACTTGTGAATTCATTAGAATACTTTGAAGATGATGAGTATTTGAAAGAAATATTAGGATTTTACAATGTCATTTACTCCTAAAAAGAAATAGGTTACATGTGCTATGGTTAGTGCTAAACAAGCAAACAAAGAAAAGGAAATTAATGAGGGTGATAAGGACAAAGAAGAATACAATCCTGAAATTTTGAAACAAAATGCACAAACTTTAGGAGATACAATCAACGTACCAATGGATATGACTAACAAGGAAAGTCTGTTTCAAATAGGAAGGTTCCTTGATGAAGACAGACAAGAAGATCATGCATCCTTACTTCATGACTTTCACAAAAAAAATTCTTGGACTTATTCAAATATGATGGGAATTGATGTTAAGATAGTGACACACATCATAGTCCTTAAAGAAGATACTAAACCAGTGAGACAAAAGATATGAAAGATGAATCCTAAGATAGCTTTACTTGTTAAGGTCAAGATTGAAAAACTCTTTGAAGTTGGTTTTATACAACCTAGTCATTATTCTCCTTGGATCTCAAACATTGTCATAGTCACAAAGCCTGATAATTGTATTAGGATGTGTATGGAATTTTGTGATTTGAATAAAGCATCTCTAAAAGATGATTTCCCCTTCCTAATATCAACATGATAATAGATTTGACTGCAGAACATGCTTTGTTGTCATTCATGGATGGATTTTTTGGATGTAATAAAATATTTATCAACCCTCAAGATCAATACAAGACACCATTTACTATAACTTGGGGAACATTTTGTTTGGTAGTTATGCCTTTTGGATTAAAGAACTTAAGAGAAACATATCAAACGGGCTATGACATTGGTATTTCATGATTACATACACAAGATTCTAAAATATTGTGTTGATGATATTACAGACAAATCTTTAACTTGATAAGATAATGTGAATATACTTCAAAAAATGTTTGAACGAATGTGGAAATAAAATATGAGATTGAACCCCAAAAAGTGTGTTTTTGGCATAGGTAGTGGAATATTTGTAGTTTTTATAGTATCTCATAGAGGCATTGAGCTGGAAACAAAGAAAATTCATGCTATAATTAAAATTCCACCCCATAAAATCATCTCTCAATTGAGTACTTTACAAGGAAAAATTTAAACTATCCATTGTTTTGTAGCATCCTTAGTGGACCGAACATTACCCTTTACACAACTCCTTAAGAAAGAGGTTTAGTTTAATTGGAATGAGCATTGTAAACAAACCTTTGAGAGTTTTAAATATTATCTTGCTACTCCACCTATTTTACAACCCACTATGTAAGAAAAACCATTTATCCCTTATATAGCAGTGCCAACCCATGCTCTCCCAGCATTATTGGTTCAACAAGATGACAATGGTAAATAACATCCTATTTATTATATTAGTTAAACCATGACTAATTATGATACATGGCATAGAATGATAGAAACATAATTTTTGTCTCTCGTATTTGTTACTAGTAAATTGAGACATTACTTATTGAACGTTGAAATCCATGTGATGACAAAATTATATCCCTTAAAACATCTTTTTCGCTAAAAACAATTTATTGGGACACTTAGCTAAGTTGGTTTTTTTTAACTAAGTTTGATCTTTAATTTGTATCTAAAAAGGCAATCAAAGGACAAGCCTTGATCAACCAATTAGCTAATGCTACCTCTCCCCTAGTTTTACCTAATATAGTCCCATTCCTTGATGAGAATGTGTTGACTATTCAAAAAGAAAAAGAATCATGGGAATCATACTTTGATGATTCTAAGTTGGCTCTGGGGTAGGGGTTATATTAATTCCTCCTTCAATTAAACTTATTCCCTTATCTTTCCATCTAAAATTGCTATATACAAATAACACTACAGAGTATAAAGCTTTAATAGTTGGTATACATGTAGTGTTAGCATTAACTGTCAAACACATTCCTATATTTGGTGATTCTCTCTTAATTATTAAAGAAATAAATGGTGCATATCAAGCAAAGCATGATAAGTTCATTCAATATAGAGACCTCACAATGACATTATTAGAAAAATTTGAATCATATATGATCAACAACATACCACAAAAGCATAATCAACATGTAGATGCAATGGAAAGTGTTTCTTCCCTTGTATCTCCTACAAATCCTTTTGTTGATTTCACATTTACAATCCAAATGATCTCAAGAATGTTGTTGGATGATAAAATCAAGGAAGTGTTATTAATTGATATCAAAAATTCTAGCAAATGGTACATAACGATATTAAACTATTTAAATGATGGTACCTTTCCTGAGCCTACAATTAAGAACACTCGAGCTCATCTTCAAAAATTTGCATCTAAGTATGGAATCCTTGTGGAAATTTTATACAAAAGATCATTTAATGGTTTTTTACTTAGATGCCTTAAACAATCTAAAATTTGTATCACTTGAAGAATCTCATGCAGGTGCTTGTGGGGGGCATTTTGGAGGAAGATCATTAGTTCAAAAATTGGTTCGTATAGCATATTATTGGAGATACATGGAAAAATATTATTTTTCATATGTGAAGAAATTGTTGAACATCTAGAATACTAAGAGAGCTATGAATCACTATTCCAAAAAACCATTCTAATAAAATCCATCTAATCATCATCATAATTCTGATTCAATCAATAAGAGAGAACATAGAAAAAATCAATGCAACCAAAAATATGAACACGTAGATTTTTGGGTGGAAATCCCAAAAAGGGAAAATTCATAGTGAGGGTTAACTCATAATATATTATATCTGGATACAAAATATTACACGGCTCACTACCAAGACTCACTATCCTTGAAATGCTCATTACCTGAATACAAAAGATGGCTAACCACCAAGATACAAAGGTAGTGGCTCACTACCAAGAGTTTGAATTGAGAGAATACACCTTCAATGTCTAGGGTATAGTTTCATTGAAGCTCGAAATATGAAGTACTGGCTCACACAATAGTCAATCAACAAATCTGCTTTGATCCCAACTGATAAAGAATTTAGGCTCAAATCTGCACATAAACCCTAATCCTTTTCACACCTTCCTACCACTTCCCTTCACCACACTTCTCCTTTCTCTCTTTTTCTTTCAAAAGATCTCACATATATATAAAATTATATCTTATTCATTGATTAGGTCAACCTAATTAGATGAACATAAAATAATCAAAATATTCTTGTGAACCCTATATATGGTTTAAAACATTTTATCCATGTAGAGAATTATACCAAGTTGGGTAATATTCATAAAGACTAACTAGTATCCATAGTAAATTGCATACATTAGGTCAACCAAGACTAGACAAAATTCATAGAATCTCCAAACCAACAAACAATCCTAAAAAAAAAAAACCTTTTAGATTTGAGACCACATCAATTTCTAATCATATGACTTGTTGGCCCACAATTGTCGTTGCACCAAAAGATCAACTTGTTAATGCCTAATACAACTACCACAGTTAATGGATCCATAGGAGGTTGTTATTCCATGTCATGAATCCTGAGGGGAGTGTTGACCATCTACCAACAAACTTTGCCTCAATGTTACCCAAGGGGATTCAAACCCAACACCTTTAGCTCTTATACCACTACCAGAGTTAAAAGATCCATGACAGGTAGTTAGTCCATGACATGAATCTGAAGGGGAGCACTGACCATCTATCGACACATATTAGTCCTTGCAGTGAATTCTGGACTAAAATATCAGTGCATTAACTCATCACAAAAGAACATTAGCAACATAGATCAACTTATGGTAAACCAAGTAAACTTCCTATATATTTGTTATCATGTTGACATCAATGACAATATAGGAACAACTAACACATACCAAAATAAACCATCTTCACTTTATGCTCATTTTTCAAGGCTCCATAATTTCAATAGAAATGACATAATTGTCAAGAACACAACAATTTGATTCATGCTCCTACTTATGAGCTTTGTGCCCAAGTTCCTATTTGGCCATTCTCAGTTTGGGGTTTGGATCTTATTGGAAATATATCACCTCCTTCCACTAGACATGTGTTTATCATTATTGCAATTGACTATTTTACAAAATGGGTAGAAGTTATCCCTCTTCGTTCCACAACAAATGATGCAATATGTCATTTCATATTGGAACACATTATTGCTCACTTTTGTCTCCCTTTCACATTGAATTTGGATAGTGGAACTCCAATTAAGAACAATAAAGTGAATAAATTCTTAGAAACATTTAATATCCAATAGCATTTTTCAATGCCAGATTACCTACAAGCAAATGGACAAGTAGAATCGACTAACAAAACTAATGAACAATTCGTATGAAAAAATTGTAAGTAAAGACAATAAACATTTGCATACTCAAATAACCTATGCATTGTTGGCTTACCATACAAGCATCAAAATATCTATTGGAAACACTCCCTATAACCTTGTTTATGGCGTTGAAGTGATAATGCCCTTAGAGTTAGAGAATTTCTCTTAAAGGGCTTATTGATGATACTACTTATAAAGAGAAACAATTGTGTCAGCTTGAAATGCTTGATGAAGAACATATCAATTCTTTTAAGCATCTTCAAGACTATTTCAAAAGAATGTAACATGGTTATAATGATAATTTCATTCCTCATGCATTTAATAAAGGTGACTTGGTGTTATATGCAAAATCAGCGTAATGGCAATGCTCTTGTGAATGAAAAAGGAAAATTCAACCCTAATTGGCTAGGACCTTATGTCATCAAGGAAAACCATGGGTCTAGATCCTACACATTAACAGAAATGGATGGTACAACTCTAAAAGAACCTATTAATGTCATGCATTTGCATCAATATTACGTGTAGTTCTCTCTCTTTTAAATAGTGTGTTAAAGTAGTTTTGTTAAATTAGGTATATAGTTTCTATTTTATATCATATTGTATCATTCTTTGACAAATGATAATAGTGTCTTAGAGTCTAAAGTGATTATTCAATTGCTTTGAATTATTAATTTAGTTTCCATGCTATTCAAAATAAAATTTTGTGTGTTATGTTAATTTAGGTCTTGTATGCATTTCATGTTATTAGATCAAAGGTGCATTTAAGTTAACATATCATATCTAATCACAATGTAGCATCTAACATAAAATTAAAAAAAATTAATTAGATCAAATAAACATTAAATCATGGAGATATTTATTAGAAATTCTTGCAAATTATTTTAATAAATCACATTGACATTTAATTCAACACAAGACCATAAAAACATAAAATTTCAATTCTCATATATTTTATCAAAATTTTAAGTGCATATACCTCACTGAATACAATGCTAGTAAGGTCTACTATTTCTAGACCTCTTGGGAACTGGTGGTCCTCATGGCTATCACAATACAATAGTATGCAATTGTGACCTACCTCAGGATTCTTGTAGGCTCTCTACTAGTCCAATTACTCTTTCCTCTCATATGAGTGCCTCGATGAGCTCTCGATCTATCCATTCTCTATCTGCCTCTACCCTAGCAAGCTCCTCCCATAACCATGAGATCTTTTCTCGTAAGTCATCCTCCATCCTACTATGAGTAGGACCTTGAGATGCTCAAACTATTGCAAGCCTCACTAGAAGCTGGTCAACATGACTAGTGGCTCTCTCGTATGTTGTGCCTAATCTCGCTACTAACTCAAGAAGGTCTACATGTTTCCTCATAGATTGTGGTGGAATGCACTCTAGAGTTTATCATCCTCTACACATGGTGGAGGCACTATCCTAGTGGTCACTCACTGGTAGAGCACGTACCACTCTTTTGTGGACCTTGCAAGATAGAAATCATAAGAATATCAATACACTTCATAATCATATATAAAGCATGTACATAAAGATAAAAGTTTAATGAAATAAAATAAATATCAAATCATCACCTGGATCTCCAGTCCACCAATCAGGGTATAACCATACAATGGTGGTCCCCCTCTATGTGGAAGGTGTGGATGGTTTACTACTACTGGCCTCTCCATGCCATTATGTGTGGATCTTTGACCTAGATGTGACATGTGATCTAGTGACTTTGGTAGGGGGAGTATCTCTCCTATCAGGGGCAACTAGATCCTCCTATGTCTCATTGATATCCTCACTCATAGACTATGACTCGTTCTCCTCATCCTCCTCATCCTCGTTTAAACCTAAAAAATATGTCAGGAGCGGTGTCATAATCATTTGTATCCCCATCTACCTGCTCATTACACTAGTAGAATTTGGCAAATAAATGACTATGTGACTAAAATTTTTAGTCACGTGACTAAAAGTTTTAGTCACGTGACTAACACTAGTAGAATTTGACAAATAAATGACTAATTTGGTCATTTATAAGTGACTAATTTAGTCATCACGTAAAATCACAACTAAATGACTAAATAAATGACTAATATTAGACAAATAAAAATGACTAAATATCAAGATTAATATTTTACAATGATTAATACCTATTTCTAAAGTATAATTATATTTGTTTAATTTGGGTAAAACAAGTTTATATACAAATAAATACTAATTAAAAAATAAATATGAAAGTAAATTATATAAATAGTGAATTTGAATAAATATATATGAATTGTTTTCATGTATATTTGTAATGATAATTTTTTTTGATTTCTTAAAATCTTATTATAAATTTTAATATTAGCATTTTAATGTCTATATATACAAATTGGATCTTCTAGTTCATTTATATTCTACCTAACTTAATACTTATTGAAAAAGGAGTTATCCATAATTTGTAAATTTAAATTAATTTTTTAAAATATAAATTTATAATATTTAATAGTCTATGTCATACAAATATGTTGTATAATTTGAATAAGTATGTTTAATTATGAATGCCAATTTTTTTTAAATGATTTTTTACCCATATTACAATACATTTCTTACATAAAATTTGTTTCAAGAATACACTTTCAAAAATAAAAATCATCTCCTTTAAAATATCTAATGTGAGTTGAATGACTAAAATGAATTAAATGTAGGTGGCATTTTTAATATAAAATTTGAGTATGTAAATTGACTAAAATAAGCTAAAATTATACATGTGTTAATAGAAGTGAGTTAGTTTTGGTTGTGTACCTTTAAATAGGGGACAAGTGAATTTTATCTAGTACTTTTACAAGTCTGGGTTTTGGCACTAGCCTCAATTATACTGACCTTGCTTCAAATTTGTTCACAAGTCTTGGTATTGGCTTTACAAACATTGAAAGCTTTCTTTGATCTAGTGAGGCTTTTGCATTGGAGTCTTTGAAGTAAGTGGTGTTTGCACACTTGCAGGACGTGAAATTATTCACTTTTGAAGCTCATAATTTCTAACTTCGCTAGAAATTATCGAAGGAGCCTTTTTCTTATTCTTATTACTCTGCACACCATTTTTCATTACTGCATTGTCAATACTGTGTTGCAAAGAACCAAATAATAGGCCTATCAAATCTAGATCATATCTTACTCATTTCCTTTCTTAGATCAGATAATTGTATTGACTTTACACTTGGTGTTTTTGTTTGTGTTCCCACCTTCGAAGGCAATTTTCTAGGTTTCTTTATTGCACCTTTAACATCCATCATAGAGTGCATTTTTTTTTTAATATTGCGGATTTCTTTAATGATCTAGAATGTGTCAAAATTTTCTACTTTTGTTAGTCCTTATTTGTACCAAGAAAATAAAATATCCTTTCAAACATTTAAACAAACTTGCAAAAAAAAAAATTGAAATATTCACAATAGATTGAGACTTTTTTCACAAAAAAAATATCATTTGATAAAGACCCTAACATTTGATCAATGCAAAAAATAGACCCAAATTTTCTCTTAATGACATTCTACACCTCTTCGGTGTACCCATTGCACAACAAGGTGCAATTGCTAGTTTTATTTTACACATATTTAAATTATATTTTTTATTTTACATTATCTCAAATTAAGACAATAGAAATTAAACATATTTAAGTTATTTTTTTTATTTTATATTTTCTCAAATTAACACAATATAGAAAAAATACCTTTTCCCTAAAAATATAATTGATTTTCTAGTAACTTTTCCTGAAAGTAAAACTGAAACTAATGTTTTTTCCCATCTTTTCAATGGCTCTGATTTGGCTCTCGCATCTGCTACTATAGCCGCGACATTGCACTCAGATGCAGGTTCTTCTGGTGGGAAAACTTACAATGGGTTTGGCGGGAAGTGATTACTATATTGGCTATTTAATGATAAACATTTGTAGAAAATATTATGCCCTAGCTACCATTTTATTCAACCTGTGGGATGTTTGCAAGCAAATAGGTAATAGTCTATTTTCATTGTTTATCTCAATAGATTCGAATTAGTGTTCTCAAACTAAGTTTCCACCTACTGATGACAAATATAAATTCATTCCTAATTATTTCATTATATGCTGGTGTGACTGAATACACAAGCAATTCAGTTATGAGAATGGTGAATTTAAATAAGAACCTTCAAATTTTTCACATTTGTTTTCATGTCTGTTTCTGATATCATAGTAGACAAGATGAAAAAGATCTGAAATTTTACATTGAACATAGGTGAATGTATTGGTGAATGTAAAGATAGAGATACCAAGAATTCAAAAGGTTATGGGTTTTGTGTCTACTAGGTGAGCCTTTCTGCATGCTGATATTTTTGTAAAATCTGAACAAATTTTATTTGAAATGGAATTTTCAGTACTCTAATACAAGCATCATTATTTCTTGTCATATTCAATATGCTAATTACTTTTATCAAAAATATTAGGATCTAACTATGATAGACATTGCATGTGCTTCCCTAAATTGGGAGATAAAACTTTGAATGTTCGTCACACTATAGCTGGGTATAGATATGCATGAGGATATAATACAATTGAATCTATATTATTTGTTTTTAACCTATACTTCTAACAATCTAACTCAGGCCATCTTATTTCTTTCTCATAGCAGTGGTCAACCAAAACTAGACCAAGAGAATGTCTTAGCTTAGGCTCAACAACACATAGCTTTACAGGTAAGACTGGGTAATCATCTTTATAGTGAGAAAATAGATTTGGATTCCTTTTCTATTATGATTCTATGTTTATTATTCATGTATGGTAAGAAAAGCTTTCTTTTGGTATATCTATAGAAGCTTGTACTTCAAGTTGGGGATTTTGGACCTCCAGAAATATCTACAAAAGTTGTATGCATGACATAGGTATGACCTGGATTTCCTTTAGCTATGGTATGTGAAATGGCCACATTGGTATTCTATTGTTGTGTACCATCTTTTAACTTTGTAAACGACACTGCATGTTTCATTTGTGTAACATGGGACACAGGACAAGCACCGTACTGTGTCCAACACATTTCTTAGTTTTCTTTGGGTAAGAAAGATTACTTGAAAATGGTAGTAAGAATTTCCTTGAGTTGTTTCCATCAGTACAGACCTAAGTCACAGGGTTCATTGAATTTAATCCACGAAGTTTGAAATTCAGAGAACTTAAAAGAACCCTAAAAATTTATTTTAGTCTACCTACAAATTCTTTTGAATGAAGGGCTAAGGGTTTTTGATTAATTATTTTTTCTTTTTTTTGGATTTTTACCTTGAAAACAATACTTGAGACATATATTTCTTCTACTGTTATTTTGTGGGTATGCAAGTCTTTTCTAGAATTGTGGACAATTGGTTTTTGAATGATCTTGTAAAAGCTATGTCCAAGTTCGAGTCTCCTATGCACAACCTAAAAGAGTTGTCCTAAAATGGTGGATGTGTAAACTTAATCCCTACTAGCAAAGGAATTAGTAGGTTTACAAAAGAAAAAATAAAGATATTTTTCACTATTTTTTTAATCTTAAATTTGATTTGACTCTATATTTTACATGCAAAGAATACATTTTGTAAATTTTCTGTTCATTGATACAAGTACTTAATAACTCATCCAGGTATTGATCAACCATTACATCTATAGGTACAATCCAAATCTGCTCTTCTAAGGTTTGATTTTTTAAAATGCATTCTTCAAGACACTAAAAAAACTCTCACTAGGCTCAATTTCCATCTTCCCAACAATCCACTTGAAAATGCACTCAGTAGACATAAAACCTCACTATGTTAATAATATTTTTTCCCAGCATTCCAATGCTTTCTCATTTTGATACAAAGCATCATAACCAAACACTCATTCTTCTGGGGATTCCAATCCCAAATAGAATCAGGAGAAGATCAAATTGAACAAGCATCTAAATTGCTTTATCTTTTCAAACAAAATTCTTACATTTCACTTGAAAATAACAAGGCATCTATAAGCCAAATCAACTAGATTGTTATTAGATCTCAAATACCATTTATCCATCATTACTTTGACTGATTTCGAACAAAACCTGATCAACAAACTTTGATTTCACAATTCATTGAATTCACCCAACTTTGCACCAACACACCACAAGAGACACACAATACAAAGTCACCTTTGATGGAACTAAGAACAAAAACCCATACCAACCTTATGAACACCTTAGAGCATCATCTTTTATCAGGAACAAACAACTCATACTGCCCTTAACTCTATTTTGTCAGAATTTCCAATTTCATGCATTCAAATTACCATTTTCACATAGAAACCACTTTGCCAAATCAACAGTTTCAAATAATTAGTCTCCTAAACTTCTTCCAAGAATCTAGGCACCTTTACCAATTAAATTTATACAGGTTCAAACCAACTTCAATCACTCTTAACCTTGGTTCCACAAACTCACCCTTCCTAGCAGTCAACTCACTATTTTGGCTACTAGGTTTTACCAGTCACTAAATCAGGTATACCCTCAGATCCTTATTGAATAACCACACACTCCTTACCTTTTTAGGAACCCATTACGCCATATATTGACATACTTCAAAAGCACATAGACCTATTTTGGAAAGTATAAGAGAAACAATAACCTGTCTACAGCCAAAGTGCACCAAATAAGATAGTTTTCCAAAGCAACTACCTTTGTATCAACTTAAAAAAACCTAAAAACCCTTGCAAGAATTGAGTTAGGTCACATTCCTACAAATTCCATCATTTTCAAGGACTGATAAACCCAACCAAACACTAAACCATGAAACCCCTGATTTTAGGCTTGACAATGCTTAAGTGCATGAGGGTTTATAGAGGAAGTATACTCCAAACCTTCTAGGGTTCTTCCATTGCTTCAAAAACATTTATATAAGTCTGAAAAAGCCTTATAAACCATCTCCATACCTTCTCAATTGCTCATTCCATCAATCTTTAACATGGAGCCATCATTCTATATGAAGAAAACTTAGAAATTACTGAGAAAACAGTTACCCATTCTCAAATCAGACATTCCCCTGTACTTCCAACACAAAAATCACTTAAAAAATTCTAAATACAACCTATTATAACCTAATCCACCATTCTACATTATCTAATTTGGTGGAGTAGCCATTTATTGCCCTCTAGACTCTCTAACCTAGTCTTTAAGAAATACCAACAGTCATAAGATAAAAGCTTGCAAATGACTCTTAGATTCTAATTGATCCTTCAAAACCACATTTTATGAAGAGTTCCAATCTTTAGAAATCCATATCAAACAAGAAATAAAGTTACTAGGTGCTGCACAGAATCAGAAGATTGGAAAAATCACACAAAAAGCATTGATCACTGAAAACAGGCTACTCTATTATTAGATACTCTTCAAAATTACAATGGATGGCCATTCTCTCGCCTTACAAATGCTTTTATATATGGTTACCAAGGAAAAACTACTTTTCCTCTTCCTTCATCGAATGCAACTACCTCTTAACTCTTAATATTCCTGATTTATGCTCTTTTTTTGCATAATTACATTTTGACAACTTTTCCCACCTTTTGACAATATTTTGAAAATATGCTCAAGTGACCACCTGATGCAGAGCAAACTGCCAAACCACACAAACATAGGGTACAACTGACCCAAAACCAAATCATGAGAATTTCTATCTCAACATATCCCATTCATCTTCATATTGACTAAATCAAATAAAAAATCACCTTTAGGAAGCTTTGAATTAAATCATTATTTTCAACATTCACAACTTATGCTCATTCTTCAATTTTTTCAATGAAACCAAGTCCACCAACAAACTCACTCTCCAAGGCAAAAGAATAACTAAACATTCTCCCTTATCAGACCATCAAACCACTGCATTTATCTTGATTGATGACAAAAGTTCAATTATAGATTTGCAAACTCACAACTCACCAAATTCACCACTCTTGACAAATTACCTCATAAGGCAAAAGACCACCATTTTCTCAACTCACCTTAACCTATTACCAGACCTTTAAGATACCAATTTTCATCATGTTTCTTCCTGAGATAAACCAATAACTCATTTACATAATACTATCTTATCAGGTTCACAATTTCTTATAGTCAAGCCACCTTTTCACACTTAGAAAACACTATACTACACACAACCAAACATCAAGTTATCCTCCCAAATACTTTCCAAACATTGAGACATCCTTAAACTCATTATTTTGTCTATCTCAAGACAAATTAAATTGCTGAGGTCACTATTCTATCAAATTCACTGCTTTAAGCAAACAAACTAACATTTTCCTTGTAGCACTACCTTATGACAAAACTGGGTATACCAACTATCCTTGATTGTAACTCCATGAGCTATCTACATATTTAAGAACCCATTTCATTCACATTTTACATACTACAATATCAAACCCTATTATTTTGGAAGAAACATCAGAAAAATTTACTGTTCACACCTAATGGCCTCAATTTAGGTCAACTTTTCAAAGAAACACCCATCTACTCAACTCCAAATTGCTAGACAACCATAAATAGTCTTTAGTAATGTTACAAAACTCTCAATTATTCATTTTTTAGGGATGAAAAGACCCATTATGATAGCATATTAACAAAATCTTATTTGTAGGTAGAAGATTGATGCAGAGTGGTAGGGATAGCAAACACCCAACTATAATGGCAAAGACCCTCTAGCACTTAGGTTTCAACAAACACCCAACACTATGGTGATTTAGACCCCTTTTTGTCAAAAGGCTAGTAGCCTTACCCCGTAGGATAGTCAATATAAAAACCACATGGAGGACTTTCAAGACACCAAACCTATGGATTTAGACATCCAAAATGGACCCCTACAAAGTTCCAAAACCTTTCCTCTTGACTGTCAAGGCATCACTCACAATGGCCCTTTCTACCACTACTCCAAGAGGCCCAATTCATAGACCTACACCTGGGTCTTGATTACCTAGGCTCTCCCCTTCACCCCAAAGACAAAAACCAAACTCCTATAGGTTTTCCACACCTGTTACCATCATTCCTAAGTTCCCTTCAAACAGATTCTTCAAAATCAAGCAAAAACTCACTTTTTTGCTTGTAAAATGGGCTTGCCACATAGAGATGTCAAGCCAAAACATTGAACCATTTTCCTCCAAAGTGCCTGACATTCTCCAAGAAATCTAGGAAATAATAGTACACCCTCATACCTTCTGTCAAACCAATATTTTGCAATGTTACAGTGTGGGAATGGAAGATGCATCCATATTTTTCTCAAAACCTTGATTTTAAGGGTTTTTAGACCACCTGGGAGTAAAATTAAGATATCTCCCTTATTACTCAATTAAATCTCACCACTCCAACTCCAAAAGAATTATTATTTAATTAAATTTATAACCATTACACTCTTCAAACATAAAACAAAATGTACAGACCGTACCAAGTATGGGATCAACAAATTCTATAGGAAAAACATGGGGTTTGAGACCACCCGGTAGTAAAATGGGGATATCTCACTCGATTATTAATGAAATCACACCATTCAAATTCAAAAAGAAATTTTATTCAATTATCTATCCAACCATTATAGTCTTGGAGTGTGGAAAAATATGTACAGGATGTACAACATACGGGATCAGCAATTTCTTTATGAAAAACTTAAAAAAACAGCAACTTCTTATTTGAAACTCCTTCCATACTTGTTCAATAGAATTGACTCAACCAAGAGAGGCATATTTGAATCCTAATAACTCTCTCAAATTCCTATAACCACCTAACCACCTTTCTTTAAAATGATTTTAACCCTTTACAATGCTAATTATGCACCCTTTACTAATGACAACTTTATATTTGCAACTTAGACTCCCAAAGACTCAAACTACATTAAATGGTTCATATGAACCTTATTACATAATGAATGGTCTCATGGACCTCATTCAACACAAAATCACTCTTTCTACCACTAACTCCTAGACCAAACCTCATATAGTGTATTTTGCAATTACATGATTCAGGTGCTCCTGCACCAAAGATCACCAAAAACAGTGAGGGTTCAATGAAACTCATACTTACAAACCTCCAATACTCCAGAAAATAATTGAAACATGCTTCATTGTGTTTTCCAAAGCATTTGAAACTCTATCCAGGATTATGCACATGATATTTCTTCTTTTCCTTGTTTGAAACCACCAATTTTGAATGGAAAAACTCAATTTTTATCTTGAATCAACATCATATTCTTGTGTTTTGGTCTTCTACTGTCCTACCACCATAATAAAACACTAAAAACATAAAAAGGCTCCTATTTAAACCCATCCCATCGACCTATTATACCTACATCGATGGGATGGAGGTCATATTCTTTGAATGACTCTCAAACCCTGTTTTGAGGGTTTTCTAGTTCCTTGTTCTCAAAACCTCCTAAAATTGAATTAGCCTCCTTAGAACACTTCCACAAGATGAAGGATTCACTATTCCATTAAAACTAACAAGTTGATACCCTCAAGATCACAATACAATTCGTACAGGGGCTGAATAAAAGAGAAAACTCAGAATTTGATAAAACAAAGTTCTTTATTTCACAATTTTTATTCACAAGAATACAATCCTCTCCTTTCCCCACACCATACAATGTCTTTTATAACTTTTCCCAACTGAGTAACTAACTTTCCATCAGTGCAAACCTCCGAAACTACCCCATAACTCCTCCTATTCTTGATTTGTGCTCTTTTTGCTGCATAATTACATCATGATTACTTTTGACAACATTGTATTATTTGGATTTTTACATTTTTACCTCTTAGTGACTTCTTTTATGACTTGATTACATTCAAATTAGGCTTTGCATGGCCTTGACACACTAATTTAGACTTGAACATATAAATTTAACATATTAGCCTTTTGAAGGCATTCCATGACCTAGGTGCTCCTGCACCACCACCTAATGACTTAGTACATGACTTTAATATATTAAAATTAGCCTTTACAAAGCATTGCCACCTTATTTTTGCCTTGAACACATTAATTTGACCAACTAGCCTTTTGAAGGCATTACATGATCTGGGTGCTCCTGCGCCACATTTGTATAAATGCACACATAGAAGTGACCTTGTAATCAGTTGTAGTAGTGAATTCAAAACCACAAGGAAAAAGAGAAGATTTCATAAGGTAGTTAGAGTAGTCTCATTCATTGAAAGCAGTTGGAATTTGATAAGTCAAGTTGTTAATTTATTTAAAAGGCCTTGTATACAGTTGAGAAGGTGTGGGTGATTGTACATCAATTTTTGAATGAATAAGAGCATTAGGTTCTGCATATTCTCATAGAAAATCACTGTGTTCAAGCTTTGTATGGCCCTATATGGGAAAGGACACATGTGAGGATGTTTTTAAGTGATGGTATAGCCAATCACCTTCCATATCCTTTTTGTTTCATGTGTTTTGGTAATGTTTGGAGTTAGATATTGTGAATTCTCTGAAAATTGCCGATACCCTGACCTAGGGTAAACAGTGAGGACTAAATTTGAATTTCTTCCACTCTAACTGTGGAAACCTCCTAAAAATTTGTGGACATATGGTTACTAGTATATGCTAACATATTTTATAATTTTCATGGTGTCAGGGTAAGGGTGAAGAGAGTAAGATTCCATTTTCTGACTATAAATTTGTGTCTTAGTCTAGGGACAGGGCAGTCAAGAGAATTTTGGTTTATGGTTTTATAAAAAAAAATTGAGAACACAATTTTAATGATCTAATAATCATGTGAAGGTCAAATATAACATGTTATAAGCATTGGGCAAGTGATTTTGAGTGGGGAGATAAGAAAACCAATAATCCCTTGTGTACATCATGCCAATTAGGCCTAGAATTGGAACAAGACAGTCATGTTGGAGTCTATTTTTTCAAAGGAACATATATTAGTTCTTAGGTATGATTTAGAACCCTTTAAAGGGTATCCAAAAAGCCAATCACAGTCAGAAGTTATGGCCACCATGAAGACTTGTGTATGATAGTTCCTTTATGAAGACCTCCACGAAACTGGCAAGCATATGATAGAAACCAACTTTAACTTGGTTGCAAGCTTGATGAGTGATCAAATCATGTTTATCTATTTCATCTAATCTTGTTAGATGCCTTAATAAAGCCATGTGAAGGTTTGGAGTCTTAGAGGTGGTTTGTAGTCTTTGGAAACTTGTTGCATTGAAGAGTCTTTGAGGGTGTTTTGAGTGATCAGTCAAGACCTAATCTTGAAATCTTGTACAGACCTGATGTTTGCCAACCTGGTCTTGCATTAGTAACTTGATTTCATAAGGCAAAAAGACAACAAATGATCAAATCATGATCCTATACCTTTACCAAACCTTTTGGTGCAGGAGCACCTTTACAATATTTTGACTCCATCATGTAAAACTTGATAGGTTGATTAAATTTTGGTGTTCCAATATTATATTAGGGTCCATCAAGTCATTAGAGTCATGTTTTTCAAATAAATGTGGAAAATGTAAAGTTGTCAATAAATATTGATTAAATTGCATAATTATGTAAAGGTTGTATTAGGAAGTTGAAGGTACATTTGGGCTTTTAGGTCATTTAGAGGTAGTTCGAATATTGAAATTCAGTTGTTTTGACTTTAAAAATGCTTTAATATGTATTGTAACTTTGAGGGTCATTGGAATGAGAAGATATAATGAAGGAAATCTCTTATTTTAAGCAATTTCTACAGAAAATATGTGTTTCCAAACATATCTATGGATTGTACGGACTTTAAAATGTGAAAAATTACTTGTAAATGTCATGGCCTTCAATCACATTTCATTTGGCACAAATTTCATGCATTTTGGTTATTCCTTGAGCAAGATATTGAGTTTTTTGTGAAAATTGTCAAAACCCTTGCTAGGGTAAACAGTGAGGTTACAAAATTAAGTTTCTCCCATTTCAGTCAGTGGAACAATCTAAATCTTGGTAGGGAGACTTTTTTTTATATATTCCTTCATATTATAGAGCCTTAGACCAAAAGATAATGGTTATCATAGGGAAAAATGAAGCCTTAGGTCTGTAATTTTGCTTAAAATCTGGAAAATGTCTATGTACAGAGTTGTTTTGAGATATTCGATGATGGTGAATGAGTTTTCTTGAACCCCATTTGATTCTCAAGGCTGTTAAGGGTAGTTTGAGTCACCTCTAATGAGGGATTGGTCTATTTATATGTTTGTGGCCATTTCTTATTGACTGTCTAGTGAAGATAGACTGATGAAAGTCACAGTTTGATAGGGAAAAGTGATTATTCTGTGCTCTGATGAAGTGGAAGGCACTCTACTTGGGTAAAAGCATTATAATGGGTTGTGTTGATGTAATTAGATCCCTCTCAAAGAAGGTTTGGTGGTGTGGTGTTCTTTTGTGTACTAATCTTTCATGGTAGCCTTGTGATAGTCACATTATGGAATAAAAAAATGAAGGTTCTATGTAGGAGCTTGTTGAATTACCATGTATAAAGGTTTAGAGAAAGTCTAATCAAGTCGTGCAGGAATATTTATATCTACTTGTGGTATTTTTAAGGATGAATGGGATAGGAAATGGGGAGTTATATATTGAAGGGGTCTAATTAGGCCTAGTTGTGAATTAGGATAGTCCACTTTTGAAAATACTTAAGATAGAGTTGTGTATGTTGGAGAAAGTGTTATGACTATCCATAATGTGCAACTATAACACCTAGAAGCCACCAAACTACAAATTTTGCTTTCCCAGGTACATAGACTTCTTATTCTAATTGCACTTCCTTCCCTAACTATTTGTAAAGCTTGTGATTCTTATTCTAATTGCACTTCTAATGGCTAAATCAAGAGAAACATAATTTCAAATATCCATGTTTACCCTAGTGAGAGTTTTTAGCAGACTAAAGTAAATCCACAATAACTCACACAAAATTAAACCAAATTGCATGAAACTTGAACTAAAAGGAAGGTGATTGAAATATCTAACTCTTACAATCAATGAGAAACCTCTTCTTGCCCGTACAGGGCCGTACAAAGCTTGAGAACCATGATTTTCTGTTTATGTTCATGAATCTCCATACCCCGTTTCTTATTTCTTTTAAATGCTATTTATCTAGTGGTTTACATAGCTTGTCTATATTTATAAGTCATATAACTTGTAAAATGTATTATTGTTGGCATGGGAATGAAATTGGATTGTTGCTGATGTTTGTTATTCTCATGGATAGGTATTGAAGCACTTGCATGGGTGAAAAAACTTGTTTGGATAGGACCTGAAGACTTTTGAAAAGGCGGGCAAGGAATTTGGAGTTTTCTACAACAAATTTGAAGTCAGTGAAGCCCTTTGCAGCGAATTCAGAGGTAATTTGAAACCCTCATTTCCAAAAGTGAGCTGATAGGAAAAATAGGCATATTCCATTCTTAGTAGGTAAACTTCAAATGAATGTAAGATAGATCTTAGAACAATGACTCGTTATATCCTCTTCTTTCTGTTATGGTCTCTACTAAAAGTGACTACTTTCAACAATGTTTTGGCATCTCTATTTTCAGATTTTTTTTTTTTCTTAAATCAAAAACTAAATCAATACTGGAATGTACAATATTACAAATGGATCAGCATCAAAGGTTGAATACTGATCAATATCATACATATGATGAGAGAGTAGCTGATGAGAGGGACATTGACAAATATCGATGTCCATGAAAAAATGTCTCGGTGGAAAGGTGAAAAAAAGAAATGTGATTTATCAACATATGATAAGATATGGGCACATTGGTATAAGCCCTTGGGCTTACAATTATTATAAAGAAATGATAGAATTACAGACTGTGAGAGATGAAGGGGCAACAAACATAGATGAAGTGGCACCAAACATAGATGAAGAGGTAAAAATGTTTCACGAAGGGTTTGAAGTTGATAGAATGTTGAATGAGGGTCTAAATGATGATTGGGCCAAGTCAATGGAGGATTCTTTAAAGCTTGTGTATGCTAATTGCAAGTTAAGTCATTTGACAACAATCCTTCAAATTCTTAACTTGCAAGTGGTACATAGTTGGACAAATGAGAGTGTAGATCAGTTATTGGCATTATTAAGTTCATTGTTACCAGCTGAATCCACATTGCCAACAAAACGAAGTCAATGTAAAAAGCAAATCAATAATCTCAGCTTGGGGTATGAAAACATCCACACATGTGTGAATGGTTGTGTATTATTTCACAAAAATCTTGCAAATGAGAGTGAATGTCTGAAATGTCATGAAGTGAGGTATAAACAAGGGTTGAAGTAAGCTGTGGTTCCTAGAAAGGTTCTTCGCCACTTTTTGATAATCCCATGATTACTACGAATGTATAGGTGTAGAGACATTGCTGAACTTATGCAGTGGCATGCCAAAAATAAGAGCACTGATGGAAAACAACGACATGTGCCTGATTCTAAGATGTGGATGGAATTTGATAATAGATGACCTGATTTTTCTCAAGATCCTCGTAATATAAGGTTGGGTTTGGCTCTAGATGGGGTGAACCCATTCTCAGATCAAAGTACTAAATGGTCAACTTGGTCGGTGTTTCTAATAAATTATAACTTGCCTCCATGGTTAGCAACTAAACCATTTTTCTTAATGTTATCATTGATTATACTAGGAAAGAAAAGTGTGACTTCAAATACAATAGATGTTTATCTAGAGCCATGATATGATGAGCTAATGGAATTTTGGAAAGGAATAGAAGCAATTCAATCTTTAAGGGATGGTCATTCAATCAAATTCACTTTAAGAGCTTCCTTATTGTTTACAATTCATGATCTTCCTGCATATGGCACATTGTCTAGTCTCTCTATACATGGATACCATGGATGTCCTGCTTGCAACTTTAAGGATTTTGTGAGGCACTCAAGAAGTTTGCATAAGTGTATTTATTGTGGACACTGTGCTTACCTTAAAATGGATCATCCATATCATCAACAAAAAACATGTTTCAATGGTCAAGAAGAGAATTGTGAAGTGCCATTGCTAATAACAGGTGATTACATTGTTGAGAATGGACAAAAAAGAATGTCATTTATTGAAAATGATGGGATTGCTAGCAGTAGATATGATCCATGTAATGAAAGTGGTGTCAAATGGTTGTGCATATTGTATAAGTTTTCATACTTTAAGGATATAGCCATTAGGCATATTGTTGACTTTATGCATACTGAGAAAAATAAAGCTTATGCTATTATAGACACTCTTTTTGGTGCTTTTGATACTATTTCATCACGTGAAGACTTCCAAGAAATAAAGATTCATCGAAATATTTGGGTTGAAAAATATGATAATGAAAAATATAGAAAACCTAGTGCTCCTTATGTCTGGACAAAGGAACAATGTGCACAATTCTTACAGTTGATGACTCAGACCCACTTTCCCATTGGATATGTATGTAGTAGCATCAAAAGCCAAACTGACATTAATAGCATAAGAGGCCTCAAGACCCATGACTATCATGTCATAATTGAGAATATTTTACCTATTGTGGTAAATATATTGAGTTTGGAAAAGGGGCCAAGATTGGAAATTATAAGGTTGGGCCTAATATTAAAGAGAATGAGTTTACATGTATTAGATCCTTCGAACTTTGATAGTTTGAGGGAGGAGGTTGTTGAAGTCCTTTGTCTATTGGAACGGGAATTTCAACCAACAATATTTAACATTTCTATGCATCTTTTGATACATCTACAATATGAACTAGAGCATTGTGGCCCAGTAAGAATGAGATGGATGTATCCTATAGAACGATATATGAAGGTTCTGAAAAAATTTGTCCATACTAGGGAAAAACTAGAAGGCAGCATGTCTAAGGGATATTCGATGCAAGAGGCCATGGGATTTTGCACAGAATATATGAAGGATTTTAAAATGTCAATCGACATGTATGGGATGATGATGAAGATGAGAGTGTTGCAAGTGAAGTATTAGAAGGCAATAGATGTCACTTCAAGCTATCATATCAAGAAAGAAGTGCAATACATGCCTTTATTCTTCAAAACACATCTTCATTCGATAACTGGCGCAGGTAAAAAAAAATTACACAATAATTTATTTACTCAATTGCATTTACACATTTATATTATTAATCTTACTATTTGTAAATCATTATTCTATGTAGAAAATATGAAGAAGAGAATCAAGCTTGGATGCAACATCAGCCTCAAAAGCGCAGATGCCATGATTTGATTAGAGGTGATTATTTTCCAAAATTTGAAGAATGGATTGCTAATGCAATCAGTGATGCAAAAGAAGAAGGTCAAGATATAACAACAGAGGAAAGTGAGCTTTGACAACCTCCACATTTATGGGCTATGCATTTTAGTGGAATGTGGGCCTATGGTAGTCATTTAAGAGTGGAAGAAAAAGACAAAGGAAAGAGAAATTGTGATTGTGTTGTTAGTGCTGAATTTCTTCACGAAATTGAGAAGAAATTTTATGTTGGATTCATCCAAAAAATTATTCAAGTGGATTTTGGTGAAGATAGTCCTATATTATTAAAATGTAAGTGGATCCGACCATCCGTAGTACAATTTGATGAGTATGGATTTGTACGTGCAAATACATGACAATTTTTTTCAGAGACAAATGAGCCATATGTTTCCCCTCTTCAAATTAACCAATCATTTCTAATTGATGATGTAAGAAGCCTAGGTTGGTCATATGTCATTCAAACAGAGTCTCATTCGAAATGGAAATTCATGGAAGTTGTTGATGTAATGCTTGATGGGCAATATGTTAATTTACAAGAAACATTCGAAGACGTGGATGAAGACAATGAGGGATTGTTTGAAGAAGAGATTTTGATTACCAATGAAAAAATTGGAAGAGAGAATGTATTGCATGTCACAAATGAGGATGAGGAAGAAAATCAAGTAGATGCAGACACGAGTGATTGGGATTCTGATCTTGCTAGCAATTCTGATGATTATTGATGAGCCCCATTTTATGACCTTTTATTTAAGGCTTTTATGTTGTTTTAAGATTGTTTTATGTTTTAAGGACATGGACCTTTAGACTAATACCTGTTTCAAAGCATTAATTTTGAACAAAGTTTCTATATGGATGTAATATGAATATGTTTTCATATAAAAATGAGGATGCAATATGAATATGTTTTCATATATAAATGAGAATGTAATATGAATATGTATACCATCATTGCTTTACTTCAAAAATGATCTTTTCTTGACAGCTCCTTTGGATCATTGCTTCCACTATCATGATAGGATGTTATAGCAGTCTTTGATCACTATACTTTGACTCACTGCTATGAGTATTATAATGCTTGTATTGTTCTGATGCATTTGTATTAAAACAAAACCTTCACTCATTAAGTATGTGATGCAAAGGTAGGGGTTGTTCAAAGTTCTCAATCTATTAGGACACTAGTTTTGTACTCCATCACTTAGACACCCTTGAGACACTACTTGGGTTTTGTGGCTTGGACCTTCTTTAGATTTTGGAACAACATCTTAGGTTATTGTTCACATACATGTTTAGGTAGCAACATCACAAAAAAATGTTTGGAGACCAACTTCAATGTCATATGCTCATCCTTTCTATTTAGGACTGCTCTCATTGATTGGTCAAAATCTCTCTGTTTCTTCCACTGTCATTCCTTAAGTGATTAATTGTAGTTATATGGATTGCCTTTAGATAGATATTGCATATTCCCCTATTGAAGAAATCTAGCAGCTAAGATCAAATTTGAGTAGCTAGTACTTGTAGGAGTCAATAAGCTGTGAGTGTGCATCTGATCCCTGAACCTCACAAGCTAAAAATGAAGATTCAAATTACACCACAACTCCCATGATTATTTACTATGAGTTCTATAGACATAATTGAATTTCTATTCTTTACTCATTCATTTTAGTATAAAAATAAATTTCCTATTGGTGTGAGTTAATTCAAAGAATTTCCAATCCTATTAGCGCCAGACTTTCCATTAGCCATGAGAAAAATAATATCCCAAGAGGATTTAAGGTTTTACTTATAATTATCCACAATTGTTATTGCTAGGTCAAATTGGCTTGTTATTATTTGGGAGCAGTCTGTTGTTCCACCAGACTTACAATGTCATGGCACACTACTTCACTTAGCATTGAGCCACATTAATGTTGTGCGTATGGCCATTGGTTTTTTGAATTTTTGTTATTGTTGAGGTGCCACTTCTTACTTGTAGACCACATTGCCCATTGCGCATAAATATGCTTTATTGTTTTCACTTGTTGAGGGTTTCTATTTTCTCATCTTCACATAAAAGCAAGAGTTTCAACTTGATCACCTACATTCAAATTCCAATGCAGATATGGTATGTTGAGATAATGCTTTACGGGAAATGTTGAGCAGTTAGCCAGACTTTGCACCATACACAAGAGATTGAAAAAAGTTTCAATTCATTGGTGTTTGAGAGAATACTACATGCACCATACATAATGGATTGAAAAAGGTTTCCAGTCACTTGTGTTTAAGGAAATAAATGTATAACAGGTTCACCTGGTTAATATAGTCTATATGCAAAAGGAAAAAGGTGAATGCATTTTTCTCAGAATAGTTCACTAATCTTATCGATCTATCATTGTCATAGCTAGTTGGAAAAGGAGGTGGATTGGGATGACGACTAGCAATGAAAAAGGTAGATGCAACAGATAAATGATGATGAATGATATCTGTTAGATTGTGATATTGGAAGAGTACAATTGGAAGGTCATGTAGAGGCATTGAATTTAAGGGGGATGACTGTAGAAAGTTTTTGTAATAATTAAAATATTGGATGTGAAAAATATTGTAGGAGTAGTAAAGAGCTGAGGAGCTAAAACACAAAAGACAATTTTGGTAATATTAAAAATATTACTTATGAGAATATATAAACAGTGTGTGACACATAGACACTAAAAATTTGGGAACAGTATAAAACTTGTGAAAATTATAAATATGAATATGGTGGAACTATTTATGGATTAAAATAGAACTGTCAAATTTGAAAGAAATATTAAGAACACTCATCTTAACATCACAATCTATATTTTGGTCCCATTTATGTTGATACTAAATGATCATGATTTACTCCCATGTGTATGCAAACAAAACCCTAATAAAGTTTTCGTGACAATTTGAGAATAGAAGTTAATCATAATACTTAACATCAAATCCTCCTTTCATTTTCTTTCAAAGGTTACTCAAAAAATTAACTCTTTTGGTTTTAAAACTTGGATGTTTCATTAGGAATAGGACTTAGTTTCTCCCAAATTTACTACAGTAATGTCCTAGCATGAATTAAAACCATTTAAACCCGACATACTTTTGAAGTTGTGTTTTGTTAGAATGGGAATGGCCACTATTGCAATAAAAAAAAGTGTATTGGATTGTTTCATTTTCTCTTGTGTTGTACTGAGTCTGATCCTTGGCAAATATTTAAATTACATAGGAACAACTGTATGAAAATTATAAGGACTTCAAAAAGAAATCAAGTTACAATGATTTTGCATTATGTGAAGGCATGGAAAAAGTCAAATTTGTAGATATTCCATGTGATATTCCTTGTCTTCCTTATCCATACCTTCACTATTAAGGATACTATTTTTTTCTCAAAAATATCCTTCTTGATGTTTTTTCCCATCTTTTCATCTATAGAGGATTTTGATAGTTTCCTCTAGTTTCTAATCCTAAAAAGTACCTATGAGATGTTTATAATTGCAATTCCTAGATGCTCAACTAGAGGTGTTTTGGTGGAAAATTATGAGATAAGGATCAATTTCTAGTGAAGTCTAATCAAGAGGTGAAAAAATAAAAATTCAACACAAGGGATAAGGTCCTAGGTGTGGACATGTCATTGATAGGTGGGTTGGAAGCAAATTGTGAATTTTTAAACAAAAAAAATGAACATTATGACTACGTATTCATGTTATGAACAAAAGTAAGTATAAAATCGAGTAACAAGGGAGAATATTAAATTTTATCCCTTACATTTTCTCCCATTCAAAGCCCATTCATCCCACAAAGACTAAGATATAACTGCTCATTGCCCACAAATATCAGATTGTATATTAAACAAAAGAATAGAGGAATGAAGCCAAAAGACCAAGAACACCAAGTTTATCACTGACCTAATGTTGAATATGCATCTAATGTGAATAGAGTAAGATTTGATTTTATGATGGTAAATCTGTGTCTTAGTCTAGGGACATGGCAGTCAAGAGAATTTTGGTTTATGGTTTTATAAAAAACATTTGAGAACACAATTTTAATGATCTAATAATCATTTGAAGGTCAAATATAACATTTTCTAAGCATTGGGCAAGTGAGTTTGAGTGGGGAGATAAGAAAACCAATAATCCCTTGTGTACATCATGCCAATTAGGCCTAGAATTGGAACGGGACAGTCATGTTGGAGTCTATTTTTTTCAAAGGAACATATATTAGTTCTTAGGTATGATTTAGAACCCTTTAAAGGGTATCCAAAAAGCCAATCACTATCAGAAGTTATGGCCAGCATCAAGAGTTGTGTATGCCAGTTCCCTTATGAAGACCTCCAAGGAACTGGCAAGCATATGATAGAAACCAACTTTAACTTGGTTGCAAGCTTGATGAGTGATCAAATAATGTGTATCTATTTCATATGATCTTGTTAGATGCCTTAATTAAGCCATGTGAAGGTCTAGAGTCTCATAGGTGGTTTGTAGTCTTTGGAAACTTGTTGCATTGAAGAGTCTTTGAGGGTGTTTTGAGTGACCAATCAAGACCCAATCTTGAAATATTGTACAAAATTGTTGTTTTCCAACCTAGTCTTGCATCAATAACTTGCTTTCACAAGGAAAAAAGACAACAAATGATCAAATTATGATCCTATCCCTTTACCAAACCTTTTGGTGCAGGAGCACCTTTGCAATATTTTGACTCCATCATGTAAAACTTGATAGGTTGATTAAATTTTGGTGTTCCAATATTATATTAGGGTCCTTCAATTCATTAGAGTCATGTTTTTCAAACAAATGTGGACAATGTAAAGTTGTCAACAAATATTGATTAAATTGCATAATTATGTAAATATTGATTAAATTGGCCACATAGAGATGTCAAGCCAAAACATTGAACCATTTTCCTCCAAAGTGTCTGGCATTCTCCAAGACCTCTAGGAAATAATAGTACACCCTCATACCTTCTATCCCACCAATATTTTGCAATGTTATAGCATGATAATGGAATATGCATCCATATTTTGCTCAAAACCCTAATTTTAAGGGTTTTCAGACCACCTGAGAGTAAAATTAAGATATCTCCCTTATTACTCAATTAAATCTCACCACTCCAACTCCAAAAGAAATATTATTCAATTAAATTTCCAACCATTACACTCTTCAAGCATAAAAAAAAATGTACAGACCATACCAAGTACGGGATCAGCAAATTCTACAGGAAAAACATGGGGTTTGAGACCACCCGGTAGTAAAATGGGGATATCTCACTCAATTATTAATGAAATAACACCATTACAATGCCAAAAGAAATTTTATTAAATTATGTATCCAACCATTATAGTCTTGGAGTGTGGAAAAACATGTATAGGCCATACAACATACGGGATCAGCAATTTCTTTATGAAAAACTAAAAAAAAACAGCAACTTTTTATTTGAAACTCCTTCCAAACTTGTTCAATAGAATTGCCTTGACCAAGAGAGGAATATTTGAATCCTAATAACTCCCTCCAATTCCTATAACCACCTAACCACCTTTCTTTAAAATTATTTTAACCCTTTACAACACTAATTATGCACCCTTTACTAATGACAACTTTATATTTGCAACTTAGACTCCCAAAGACTCAAACTACATTAAATGGTTCATATGAACCTTATTACATCATGAATGGTCTCATGGACCTCATTCAACACAAAATAACTCTTTCTACCAATAACTCCCATACCAACCCTCATATAGTGCATTTTGCAATTACATGATTTAGGTGCTCATGCACCACATTTATATGCTTGAAACACACTTTCACACCCCAGTGTTGCACATTTTACTAAGTGTACAACACATGTATATGCTTGAAAGATATTTTCAAGCCAAAGTAGCCATCCTTGTTCTTCCAAGGACAATTTCACATTTTCATGCCTATGAAACACTTCCATGGCTCTTTGAACATTACCAAGATTCTTGAGACACTACTATTTCTAATTGTCTTGATTTCAATTTTCGATCATCTTCCTAACAAAGATTATTTGAGAGTAATGCTACATGTTAGCACATGGAATCTTAAAAAAATTACACCCTTTCATATGTAGTTGCCACATTCTTGACAAAGAGGCATGCAGAAATGTAGCTCATGAGCAAGTACCATTCACCAGACTATAGAAGATTGATTTTTTATTTTTTATTTTATTTATTGATTATGTGGTTAGGACCATATGATTTGGACATCATGGGTGGGGTCAATATTACTCCTTTTTAGATTGCTTTAAACCATGGTAACCTTCAAATAAAATACTATGATTACATGCAATTCTAGTTGGCTCTTAAGTAATGCAAATGCCAAGAAACTATGGTAATTTACACTAAATAATACCAATGTGACCACCACTATCTACTCATGAATACAAGAATCCTGGAGAGAGAATTGATGGGAAGGAACATTGGGGAGAAATTCACTGAAATCTGCTATAGCAACAACATCGACAATAGTGATAAAAAAATTCACCCCCAACTCAAATCCCTCCACTGTAAAATCATTGGCTATTAATATAGCATAGATGTGAGGTTGCAGTGTTATGATGACAAGGTAAATTAAAACTCAACCCATGTTTACAATATCAAGCATATAGTCCAAGCTCAACCTACACTATGATAAAGGGTGCCTATAACCTTACCATTAATTTACTAATTAAAAATAATCATAAAATTTTATTTAATGCAATTTCTGTTACAGTTAGTTATCTTTGTATCAAGTTGCTAATTTATACATTATTGGTTTTTTGGACATTAGGAAATGAGGAAAAGGAATTTAAGGTGCAAATTGGATGATAGTGATCATAATGCTGAAATTTCAGTGACAGATTATGAGCGCTTTCGTGAAGAACGTGTGGCCAAGAATAATGAATATTTATTGCGTCTTGGTTTGACAAATAGGCAAGTTGTAAATTCAATTAGTATATTGTTTATTTAATATTGTTTAATGAAATTTTATAGGCAAGATGTTTATGTATATAAGACCTGATATGATATTTTTTTTGTTTTCCAGGCAAGAAAATGAGGGCAAAGAAAATATAGAGAAAAAAAAAGAAGAAAGTAAAGATATAGTGCT
The DNA here is from genome assembly GCA_007115665.2 of Sequoiadendron giganteum. Classification (NCBI taxonomy): domain Eukaryota; kingdom Viridiplantae; phylum Streptophyta; class Pinopsida; order Cupressales; family Cupressaceae; genus Sequoiadendron; species Sequoiadendron giganteum. The sequence goes on along the minus strand of CM021102.1, from coordinate 365,243,267 downwards.
GCCAGCTCATAGAAGTCAACACATAAAGGATGTGTTTGAAGTGAAATCTGCAGAGACCAGTACTAATATACCTACTCATGCCACACTTGATGTGGCAAAGGAGCATGAAGTTCTGGTTAATGAAAGTCATGAAGAGAGTCTGCTTGCATCTGATGTGCCTCAAAGTGCACCTGTTGCATCTATAAATTTTGATGGAATTAGTGGATCAGCTAGAAATATTGGTAGTGGTTCAATAGAAGATGTGCCTGCTTTTGTTAAAAGACAAAGATTGAGTCAAGATTTATACAGATCTACAGAGAGGAATGCAAAAGGAAGAATATTAGAAGGGAAGAAACCATTCTTGGCTGAGGTATCAAGAGATGGTGAACCCATTGGGAAAAATTCTGCAAGGTGGGCCTCCAAGTTGGGCGTAAGATGTAGGGCTCATTTGGATATTTGCAAATCAAATTTTGCACAAAAAGATCCACGAAATGTGGAATATGTTATACAAAAAATGGAAAATGCCTTTGACACTATTGGTGGACAAATATCTAGAAAATATTACAAGCACGAGATGAGACTTCTAATGAACAATTTTAGATACAACTGCAGAAAAATAATCATGGAGGGAAATGAGAGGTTAGAATCCACTCTATCTCCCAAACAGTGGGAGGCATTGAAAGAAAGTATGCATTCTGAAGAATATTTGACAAAGAGTAATAGAGGCAAGAGAGCAAGAGATAATGTGAGGGCTGAATATACATTTGGCCGAGGTAGGTTGCAGGCCAAAATGGACAAATTTGGAGTAAGTGTGGATTTTTTGTTCAATTTACATTGTGTTATTTATTTCAATTTTTTATTGAACTGAGTATACGTTGAAATTGACATTGTATTTTAAGTGGAAAACAATAATAGAGAAGCAGGTGTAGAATATATTGTCAATTATATTGCAACACTAGATCATACTAAATCTAAGAGTAGTATGAAGTGGAAATCTAGTTCGTCAACAGAGATTTCACAACCATTTGTTGAACGACCAGTAAGAGCCTCTCCAAATCATGTCAACTCAAATGAAGAGTACCAACATATAATGAGTTGCTTACATGGTATCACCGAGAAAGTTTCGCAGTTGGTTGCCTCTCTTAAGCCTATAGTTTCTGCATGGAATGACCATAATTCCACGGATTCAGATCAAGTAAGAGGCTATCCCTCAATATTTTGATTCTCAACTATATCATTTTTTTGCATACTCTTTCTCTTATTGTTGTTTTTTCTTTGCTGAGCTCTTCATAATTGTCTTACTCTATATGTTTTTATAGTTGTAGAAAAATTATATGAAAGTAGAACGAAAAGGAAAAGACCCTGTCAATAGAGCTCTCAGCAAAGCTACACAACTTCAGGACAATGTTGATAGTGATTATGCTGAATTCAAGGAGTATGTGCATGATATTTATAGTACTAGTGGTGCTAAACTTGAGGTGAGTGCTATGAAATGCTACTTTTCCTTGATTCTGAAACCCTTCAAGTGGAAGAGAAGCACAAAAGATATAGGAATTCTTTAGTGTACCAAAATGTTTCATTTTAAAGTACTTATCAGTTCATCTTATTTGAAGTTTCAGCAACATGACATAGATTATTTTTTAATTTTGGCTGCTTTGGGTTTGAGCATAGGTCACAACCAAGGATTGTATATCAGATTCATTTATGATTGCTTTTAAATCTAAAATTTTTGGTATGTGAAATGAGTGCATTTTAAGCATTGTTGTCAACCATGTAATTTTTTGCATAAAATATTGAAAATAATTATGCCAAGCACTATACCCTCTAGTTTACTTAGAATCCTATTTGTAATGCTGTAACATATATGTCTTCAATATGTGCACATACTATAATATACACAATATTATTTTTGGTTCTAGTATTTTCCTTGGTTGCTTATAAATGATAGGGAAAAACCTTTAGTTGTTCAGTTGTAGATAATCAATTTTTGATGTACGCCCATGTTTGCATTATGATTCCTTTGTTTTTTCTCTTATTGTTGTTTTTTCTTTGTTGAGCTCTTCATAATTGTCTTACTCTGTATGTTTTTATAGTTGCAGAACAATTATATGAAAGCAGAATGAAAAGGAAAAGACCCTATCAATAGAGCTCTCAACAAAGCTACACAACTTCAAGACAATGTTGACAGTGATTATGCTGAATTCAAGGAGTATGTGCATGATATTTATAGTACTAGTGGTGCTGAACTTGAGGTGAGTGCTATGAAATGTTACTTTTCCTTGATTCTGAAACCCTTCAAGTGGAAGAGAAGCACAAAAGATATAGGAATTCTTTAGTGTACCAAAATGTTTCATTTTTAAGTACTTATTAGTTCATCTTATTTGAAGTTTCAGCAACATGACATAGATTATTTTTTAATTTTGGCTGCTTTGGGTTTGAGCATAGGTCACAACCAGGATTGTATATCAGATTCATTTATGATTGCTTTTAAATCTAAAATGTTTGGTATGTAAAATGAGTTCATTTTAAGCATCATTGTCAGCCATGTAATTTTTTGCATAAAATATTGAAAATAATTATGCCAAGCACTATACCCTCTAGTTTACTTAGAATCCTATTTGTAATGTTGTAACATATATGTCTGTCAATATGTGCACATATTATAATATACACAATATTATTTTTGGTTCTAGTATTTTCCTTGGTTGCTTATAAATGATAGGGAAAAACCTTTAGTTGTTCAATTGCAGATAATCAATTTTTGATGTATGCCTATGTTTGCATTATGATTCCTTTGTCTTTTCTCTTATTGTTGATTTTTCTTTGCTAAGCTCTTCATAATTGTCTTACTCTATATGTTTTTATATTTGCAGAACAATTATATGAAAGTAGAATGAAAAAGAAAAGACCCTATCAATAGAGCTCTCAGCAAAGCTACACAACTTCAAGACAATGTTGACAATGATTATGCTGAATTCAAGGAGTATGTGCATGATATTTATAGTACTAGTGGTGCTGAACTTGAGGTGAGTGCTATGAAACGTTACTTTTCCTTGATTCTAAAACCCTTCAAGTGGAAGAGAAGCAAAAAAGATATAGGAATTCTTTAGTGTACCAAAATGTTTCATTTTAAAGTACTTATCAGTTAATCTTATTTGAAGTTTCAGCAACATGGCAGATTTTTTTTAATGTTGGCTGCTTTGGGTTTGAGCATAGGTCACAACCAATATTGTATATTAGATTCATTTATGATTGCTTTTAAATCTAAAATGTTTGGTATGTGAAATGAGTGCATTTTAAGCATCGTTGTCAGCCATGTAATTTTTTGCATAAAATATTGAAAATAATTATGCCAAGCACTATACCCTCTAGTTTACTTAGAATCCTATTTGTAATGTTGTATCATATATGTCTGTCAATATGTGTTGCGATCAAATAAAATTGAGGTACAACAGTCCCTAATGTTGTATGGTGCCTTCTACAATAACTAAAATCATTAATAACTATCAATATCAAATTGTATGGGCATGGGTGTTAGAGTCATTCCAATTCCATTTAATTTCTTTGTAGGGATACTGTAAGGAGTAGAGGCAGTGACAAAGTCATTAAATCCATTTGAATTCTTGTTTTGAGGACCCTATTGGTGCAAGGGTATTTACTTAAAATCAAACTATAAGAAGAACAGAGTGAGATTATCTGTATAGATTGCCCTGGAGGTCTCCAGTTCACATTTGGTGCTTGGTTGTTATGCTTTGTGCTCTCAATGGCATTACTGCATTTGCCATATACTATTATATTGTTGTTGATTTTACAACAGTGCTAGTGGAAATTTCATTTAGCTATGCTTTCATAGTTGTTTCTGTTGCAGCAACCTTTTTTCTATTGCAACATCTTCTTTATAAAAGTGGGAGCCACTGTTATAACTTGGTACAAAGCCATTATAATCTTAGGAAACTATTTCAATATTCTTGAGAAGATTTTTTTGGCCATAATTACTTTGTATCCAAGCACAAAGTATGTGTGTAATTAAGCCAATTTAAGCAACTCATCACTAGTAGGTAGGTTTGTAATAAGGTTACTGAACAATAGTTAATATGGAATGCTTGTTGATATTTAAATTCTTGATGTGTATGCACAAGTAGGCTGATGAGAATGGGTTTGTAAAAAGACCAGCTACTAGTATGTTGAGTGGAAAGCAGCTTGATTCTCCAAACATGGTGAGTTCTGTGATGACCTCAATGAACACATTTTATTGTATTTTTTGTGATCTATGGTATTGAATAATAAATCTTACATTTTTTTATTTTTCTAAATGAGATATTGATTGAGCAACATGTAGCTCTTGTAATCTAAAGAGAAAACTGTACAAATTTATTAGTTTATGTTATTCATGCATAAAAAATTGTTGGAAGCCTTTATGCAAGTTCATTAGGAACATGGATGAAGTGCAATTTTCGAACATCATAAAAACTCAACATATCTTCCAAGGATTGTTATAGATCAACTATAATATAAGTTGAACATCATGCTTTGGATTTATTTTTGGTTGCCTTGTGCATCCTTTTTTACTAATGTCCTTATGTGTGGATCGAAACCAACCTTATACCTGGTCAAATCATTTTGTCAAAATGTTAACTTAGAGTTTATAAGCTGAATTGAAATTTTGAACAAAAATTAACTATCATCCACAGGTTTTGGATAAGAAATTCTTTTTTCCTAGTTTTTGACTCCTCACACCTTGGCAAAAATGTTTGTTTTGTAGTTTTCTCTTGTTTTCTATGTTATAAGGTGGGTTTTTCATAATGTTACTAAATAATAGTTAATATGGAATGCTTGTTGATATTTACATTGTTGATGTGTATGCACAAGCAGGCTGATGAGAATGGGTTTGTAAAAAGATCAGTTGCTATTATGTTGAGTGGAAAGCAACTTGCTTCTCCAAACATGGTGAGTTTTATGATAACCTCAGTGAACACATTTTATCATATTTTCTATGATCTATGGTATTGACTAATAAATCTTACATGTTTTTATTTGTCTAAATGAGATATTGATTGAGTAGCATGTAGCTGCTATAATCTAAAGAGAAAACTGTACAAGTTTATTAGTTTATGTTATTCATGCATAAAGATTTATTGGAAGCCTTTGTGCAAGTTCATTAGGAACATGGATGAAGTGCAACTTTTGAACATCATAAAAACTCAACATATCTTCCAAGGATTGTTATAGATCAAATATAATATAAGTTGAACATCATGCTTTGGATTTATTTTTGGTTGCCTTGTGCATCCTTTTTTACTGACCTTGCAAGATTCAAGCTAACATAATTTAAACCATATGCCTAAAAAATTTGCATGGTAATGTAGAGTTTATATTTGTGGCCTTTGTATTTGATTAGCATGAAGCTAATAGTAACATTGTAAGCAATGCTATGAGTCCTGGTTTTTTAGTAAATTAGATTGATGAATGGTTCTTGGAATCTATTCTTACTTTAATCCCTCTCCCCCATTCTCTTTCTGGCTGACTTTATACCCTATGGATGATAATATTCATCTAGACTATCAGGCCTCTTAATAGCAAAAATGTGAGATTGCTAAGGTAATTTTTAGGGTAAAACATTCATGAGGTATCATTGAAATTATTTTTAAAATTTTCCTTTTGTAATTGTTTTAACACACACATGCAAGTAATATTTAAGTAAGTAATGGTTGTTTTATTATGAAAACAAGTGTAATCAATACCTATGTTTTATTGTGAAAACAAGGGTAATCAATTATTTTAATATAATGTGTTATTTTTTTTCTTTTTGTAGAAATGTATTGATAAACTCAAAGAAGGGGATATAGTTAAGGTGTTGGATCCATTAGATGGTGATGTTGTGGGTATTGGGCGGATTCACTCCCTATCTATTATACATGGATTCAACTTGAAAGGAACAATGGATGCAAATGTAAACATTTTAAAGGTCATAGGTAACATACCCCTTGTTAATGAAGATAAAATAGATGGAGTTGTTCATCTGAAAGAGAAAGAGGGAACCTTCACACGGTGGCCACTAAAGTATTTGCAAAAAATGACATAGTTGAACATATTTATCATCTACTAGTTGTTAGACATCTTCGCTCACTATTTTATGCAGTATTTTGAATATGTTGTTCATGGATCTTCAACTAGTACATGATAAAATATATGACTAAATAAATGACTAGTTAACAACAATTAATGACTAAATTAATGATTAAATATATAACTAAATTAATGAATAAATATATGACTAAATAAATCACTACCATGACTAAATAAATGACCAGTTAATAACAATCAATGACTAAATTAACGACTAAATCAATGACTAAATAAATGACTAAATCAACGACTTAATCAATGACCAAATCAATGACCAAATTAATGAGTAAAAATCAGGCTAAATAAATGACTAAAATAGTTTAGTCATAAATTTGGTCGTGTTATAAATGACTAGCAATAAACTACTAATGGTCATGTGACCAAAATTAGTCATTTATATGCAATTTTTAGTAGTTTATTTAGTCATATATTGTTGTTTGTGTACTAGTGTTATCCTTATCCTCTCTATGACCTGGAAGAGGTCTAACATGACCTATAGGGTAGTGTGTAGGGAATATAGGATTTGTTCATGCTGAAACCCACCACTCATCGTAGGCCTGAGTAGTGCCTACATCATCAGGCTTAGATACAGGGGGTATATTGTGATTCTCATCCTCTGAGCCACTAATGTATACATCCTCAATAGTAAATTGATGACTATCCACTAGTCCAAAAACAACAATATATGACTAAATAAACTACAAAAATATACATATAAATGACTAAACTTGGTCATGTGACCAATAGTATTTTATTGCCAGTCATTTATAACATGACCAGATTTATGACTAAACCAAATTTAGTCATTTATTAGGTTTTTGATTGATTGATTTGGTAGTATATTTAGTTGTTAATTTAGTCATTGATTTAGTCATATACTTAGTCATATTATTCATTTAGCTTGGTCACATGACCATTACTAGTTTAATGCCAGTCATTTATTTCATTGTTTTGATTGATCAATTTGGTAGTATACTTTTAGTCATTGATTTAGTCATTATGTTTCACTCATTTATGTGAAAATGTAGTATATTTATTCATTGATTTCTGTCAACTAGTAGTGTATTTATTCATATATTTTTAATCATATTTATTCACTAATTTATATTAGTTTGTAGTATATTTAGTCAATTTGTAGTTTATTTCATTGTTTTCGTTCACTGATTTCTACCTAAAAGTGCTAGAAATGAGACAATGCTTTTAAGTTTTAAACATAAAACACAAAGAAACATAATCATTCATTCATTTTCACATAATGAAACAACTATTACGAAGGAAAAATATTGAAATTTTATTGATAAAATGTGTTCTTACAACATATACAAGACATAAATAAATGTCATTTCTTTGAAAAATGTGTTACAAAGTGTGTTTCTTAGTGTTGTGACTAAGAAAACTGAGTTGCAATGCTCTATTTTTTTCTTATATAGCTCCAAAACATGAAAGAACTACTTGAAAAATGAAGCTTAAGGGTCCTATGAAAGAATCCTCTACAAACTTCACACCATGAATACTCAGTATGGATTGAGAACTATGTTCTACATATACTTTGACTAATAATCTTTACTAAACATGACAATGGACAAATCCAAAATGATCACAAACATTTATATGTAGAAGAGCATATAGAAGTCTTGGTTCCATAAGAAAGTTCTTTTTCTTTTCAGCATCATAGAATTTTGACTCTTTGGTTACACTTTCCACCTCCTTGATTTGTCTAGATTTGGATTTCACTTCAATGTATTTGAAGTGAATTTCAGGATCCTCACTGTCAATGACATTGAAAATATAGTTTACCATATAAGTAAAAATTTCCAAAGCTACTACAAAATTACATACTCAAATAGATCAATGAATCTTAGTGAAAAAATGATACAAGTGACAATCCAAAGTCAAATCACCTGGATCTGAAATATGTACCCAAGAAGAAATATAGCCCTTCATTAGACTTGAATTGTTTAAAAAACTTGATGCATGAATCTACACCCAATACAAGAACTACAAGAAATAATCATATAACAAAACAAATTACATTGAGAGAAATAGTTTAATAGTCACCTCAACTTTAGAGTTCCATATCAAAAACCATAAGCTATTTATCAATAGGAAGAAGATAAATGAATTTACAAGAACTAGAAAGAAATTACATGAATAAAGAGATCCATGATGACATTGCAATCAATTGGAAAACCACCCTCCATTTGAGACATCATTAGTGCAAATTTTATAGCATCATACAAAATTTACTCAAGAAATAAGACCTCTCTTCAAAACATCTTTAGATTCAACATTAAAAATATATTTCTATCAAAGGTAACATAGTACAGTGAGTATCATATCAAGCATATACTCAATAAATGAAAGTTAGAATGTAGTGAGTATCATATCAATCATATCAAGTAAGAGTATGAGATGATGCACCCATAAAGGATAGTTTTCACTCATTCAAGAAGCCAGGTTATGAAGAAGAAATGGAGTTGCTTAAGTAAAGGTGTGAAGGTGAAAAAAAAATATTAAGTAACAATGTTAAGCTTTCAAAACAAGAAATGAAAATCATGAGGAGAGTTCGCATGGCAAAGGAGGTTTCATACTTTTCTTCAAAAAAGTGAAAGCAACCTCCATCATATTTATAATGCTTAGGTTGCAATCACTTTTACAAGGGAAGAGTCTTCAATTAAAGACATAAAGATACTTTCCAACCATGATGAAGATCACTTAGTAAGAATCTTTCACACTTTTAGAGATAGTTAAGGCATGGAGGATAAATTTTTCTTAAAGGAAAACATGGTGTGAAGGGTTTGTGTAAGTAAAGAGGAAAAAATAAGGAGTGGGATATCACATTTGTCTCAAAGGTTTTAAGATCATAATCCTAGCAATGGAAATCTAAAAAAGACTTCATGAGATGGAAAGTCACAATCCTAATGAAGGCAAGGTATGGAAGCCCCTTCAAAGGTTAACAGTCATAAGTGTGAATACAGTCATCATGACTTGAAAGATGCCACAGTGAAGCAAGGTCTGAAATAAAGATAAGGGGGAAATGTAAGATAATGAAAGATAGTGTATCGAAGGTGTTGAGGATAGTCAAAATACAACAAGTCAACTCTCTTCCTACTCTCTCTCTTTAGATTTTATTGAAATGTAAGTCAAAGATTTTAGAAAATCCTTCATAATTAGCTACTCATGTGAATCTATTATTGAGCCCTTTTACAATACTTAAAACAAAACAGTGCCTATAAATCAAAAGATAGTTTGTGACTATTAAGGGAAACATGAAAGTGGAAAAAGGGATAGTCATACCTTGTAGGTATGATCAAAATTTTATGCCTTGAATAAGTCATCTAGGGGAATACCATGCTTGATACATTTTACAATAGTCTCGACGTTTGATGGACTATGAAGGAGCAATTTTTGAGACCATGATACAATGCACAATTAAATAAAATGTGAAAGGGAAATACATATCTATGTTTTGTGACCTTATAGACAAGGGAATATATCATTAATGAAGAGATAAAAATCCATACATGAGAAAGTAGCGAGGAAAATCCTATTGCATTGAAGAAAGGACAATCAAAATATTTAATAACATAGGACATGAGACAAGGATAACTGAAGGTGCAGGTTTCAAGAGAAGGTTCATTCCTTGATGAAGATACATAAAGGTGACACTTAATTTAAAAGAGAGGATAGTTATATTTTGTAGTTACAAGTACCCTGCTAGGCATACATGAAAATGTGGAAGCATAGACAGTGAAAATGAACTGTTTCAAAAATTACCTCAAAGAAATGTGATATCATGGAAGGAAACCTTTCTCATTCTCCCAAAAAAACTTCAAGCCATTCCCATGGTGATGTGAGATTTCCTATTAGGCGTTCTTGCATCATCGTGGGCATGGCTTGAACTATTTTTGGCATTGTAGGGACCTATCTATATTGCCTTTAATATTGATGGTGATGCCCCTACTATAGGGTATGGATCTTAATACAAGGAATAAAATTATTCTACCTTTTACTCTATTGTCTTTGCAACCCCTACCTCATATCCTTGAGCAATATATGACATTAAAACTTGGTAAGAATAGGAAGTCTACAAGCTTCTTTATTGAACATTGATAAACCTATACTACAGGGAAAACTGCTCGATAATGGTAGATTATGAGCCACATTTAATTTGTACCTCCTTAATTGGTTCATAAATGGGTGCTTCATAAGGTGTAAAAGTCAGAATAGGGCCTCACTCTCCTACAAACACTTCAAGCCATGCCCGAGGTGATGTGGGAAAGCCTAGCAAGATTTCTTGCATCACCATGGACATGGCTTTAAGTGTTTGTGGGAGATTAGGGAATGATGCCTTCCATGATATCACATTTCTTTGAGGCATTTTTTAAAAAAAAATTCTTTCCTTGTTTATTCTTCCATATTTTCGTGTATGTCTAGTAGGGCACTTGTAACTACAACATATGAAAAAAACTAAGGATCACACGTAATATACACTTATTGTGTGTTGTGAGAAGGAAAAATCATCTTGAAGAGCATTACAAGAAACATAGTACAAATCTCATAGTAATTCTATGAAAAGTTGTACTAAACAATCTGGGTAGTGTTCTTGGGTGAGTTGTGGATCTTACAAAATTTGAAGGATACTAAGAGCTCATCTATGATCTTGAGGTGATGTTAAATTTTGAAGGACAACTAGAGGATCCAAAAAAATCTAGCAGGTTCTCTATACAGATGATGAGGCATATATGATGCTTGTAGAAGATGGTCCCTGGAAAGAGTTTTCCAATATTATGCATAAGATTTTTCCCATTGTACTACCAAAAGAATAATAAATAAAGACAATCTAAACATGCCCATTGTACATCAAAATTTAGCTTGGATCAAATTTGAAAAATTATTATCTTGGGAATGCATAAAAACTTCAATCTACCATAGCTATAATGATATCTAAGGAATATACTTGGAATCCATATCTCATTCCTTGAGAAGAGTCCATTGTAAAAAAATCACTTTCAACACATCCAGGTAATATTATAAACAATTGCTCAATGTCTCTTCCCAGAATGTCAAGAGCTAAGAGCATATTATTTTCCTAGATTTCCAACTAGGAATTTCCAAGAAAAAATAGAATCGACAAATCCACATAGTAATTTCCTTAGGATGAAATAAAAAAAGGATAAAAACTCCTCCCAAGTAAAGAACATTAGGATAACCCAAAAAAATTTGGAAGAGAATAAATATTAAATTCAAGTCCTCAACTAATAATCTAATAGGAAACATAAAGAACATATATGACATTAGAGTCAAAATGGAAAAAGAATGTGAGACAATTAGAAAATCATTTTTACAAGAGAGAGTGTATTCCCTTGCTTTCCTTTTAAGTACAAGCCTAGGAAAAAGGCCTTACAATATTCTTAAAAGGAAATTTGTGGAGCTCCTATTGGGTCTAGGTCTAAACAAAGATAAAAAAGTGAGAAGCCAATGCTTTAGGTTCCTCACACTAAACATCCGGTAGAGATACTTGGATGATGTCTAGATTTTGGACAACTCTGAATGCATCTTTGATAACTAAGTTGAATTTTAGTTAAGCATATCATCCTCATACCAATGGCCAAATAGAGAGAGTCAACCAAGTAGTAGAGGATCTCCTACAAATGTATTCCATGGACCAATAGTATAAGTGGGAAGAGTATTTATATTTAATAGAATTTGCATACAATAAATCTTTCCATGCATCCTTAGTATGGAACCTTTCAAGGCTCTTTATGAGTGAAATTTTTGTATGCCCATTAGTTTGGATAGATTGGAAGATAGGATTATAGTGGGTCACAAAATGCTTAAAGAGATAGAAAAGTGATTGAGACTCATCAAGGATAGATTGAAGGAAGTGGAAAATAGATAGAAAAGATATGCCAACAAGAAAAGAACATTTAGACAGTTCAAAAAGGAAGATAAGGTCTTTTTGAGAGTCAAGCCACACAAGAGCTCAATTAATTTTGGAAAATCTTCCAAATTAACACCTAGATATGTGGGTCCCTTCAATGTGATGGAATTGACTAACCCAGTTGCATACTGACTTTCTCTACCACCTGATCCAACTTGACTCTAAAATGTATTTCATTTTTCTTTTATTAATCTATATCATCGAGATGCATCTCATATACTTGATTAGCATTCTTTATAGGTGCAAGATCTATGAGTGGTGCTATTGGAGCCCATTATAATTTTAGATAGACATAATGTCAAGTTGTGAAATAGAGTCATTGCCTAGTATAAGGTTCAATGGGACCAATATTTCAATGATAGTGGTACATGGGAGGATGTGGAAGAAATAGAATGCTCCTCTCCTCATTTGATTTGTAGATAAACTCTTAATGTTAATTGAGATAACAATGTGATTGAATGTTGCAATAGACATATATAATTTAGTGTTACTTGATAAGAAATCAGGATGATGTATCTTCCTAGTGGGGAAGGATGTCATGTCTCAAGTTTTGCTTGCATTTAATAATGATAAGTTATTTATTTTTTTATGGAAAATTAAATTTATTAGTTTTTACTTGTGATAGATTTAATATTTCAACATCATTTGAAACTTATTTATATTCATATGATTGAATACAAAAGATGAATTTTATGATGTGAAATGAAATGATTTTGATTCGAGCATTGATTAATGGTTACTGATGAAATTTTGCACGTGTAAGTGTGTGAATGTAGGAACAGGTTGAAGACTGATAACATGGTTTCAATGTAGGAGCATTTAGTTGGATGATGAATGATAAGCATGATGGAATCTGGAACATGCACACACCATAGAAAATAATGACTTTTTCATTGAAATTGCAATATGGTAGAAATCACTATTCATGTGAAATGCACTAATGGTAAAAAGTAAGCTTGTGGGAAAAAATTTGATAGATCATTTTCTTGTCATGTTTATTTGATGATATTGCATTTAAAAGGAAAGAAAACCCTAGTGATTGGAATATATTTTTCTTTGTATAAACACATATATGTATTAAACCTTTCATTAAGAGAATGATCTAAATAGAAGTATATATCTATATATATATGTGTGTGTGTGTGTGTGTGTGTGTGTATGTGTGTGTGAAGGAATAAAGGAATAAAGTGTTATTTAAAAATATAACTAACTCCAAGTTAATATTTATTTAAATTGAAGAAAAAATGGGCTCAAATGGGTGAAAGGATTCCCATAAACCCCAAAACAAAGGAAAAATCAGAGTGCAAGAGTGGGGTATCTACCTTAATGAAAGCTTTCCAATTTGGGGAAAATTTACAATGAGATAAAAAATAAATCATACAAATGGTGAGGGGAGAAAATGGAAAAGAAAAGGAGGTGAATCTTGGTCTAAAAAAGGAAGAAAAAAAAGAGATCAAATTGTGTTGGCTAGGGAGGGAAAAATTTATTTCCATAGCTGTCAAGAATTATTCACCTCAAATCTTGGTTGATTGTGTGCTTGAATAAAGATAAGATCAACTCTTTCAAAATATTTACATTGTAAACATGATTTTCCTATTCCATCAAAATCCTTTGATTTTATATCAATTATCATAATTTAAAGAAAATCCTTTTTTTTGTAATACCTTTACATTTGAGTATCTTTATATGCATGTTGACGGGCTTTCCATATTAGTATTGAACCCTTTCTTTTAGTTGAGGAAAAAAAAATCCTTGAGTCTGTCCATTCCATTGACATCACCTCCATGGTTGGTTGCATTGTGTTTTGTTTTGTCTATGTGACAAGAGCAAGGTCGTAATGAACCCTGAATGGACATGTATGTGTGATGGGTTGATGATCAAACAATCTTTTACCAAATAAAATCCTTAAGAGGCTCAACAATGCTATCAACATAAAATTCTATAACATTATTTATAATGCCCCACCAAGTAACCTTAAAGGAAGTTGCAATTAACGTCATAAGTGAACTAATTCTTTTTATAAAGTGCATTTAACATACACATTCACTTACTAATTAACAACAACCTCTAAGGCTACAAGGTTAGGATTACTTAAACCCACACATACATAATACATATAACCGTAGCCTTATGAACTTTATGAAATAAACATCATACATAATAAGAATACCACATATCATAATAAGATAATCAACCAAGATACAATCTCATAATCATTATATTAATCCAATAGTTACATCACTCATTCCCAGAATGAGGCAATAGTATATAAGATTACAATTACATAATTCCACCTCATAAACATAAGAGGGATAAAATAACTTATACAAGTTAAAATATTACAATGCAAGTAATTACAACAAGAACCGCGAGCTGTCCATCTGGATGTCTCACCACCAAGTACTAAAGATAGATGGGGACCCAACAGTTTTGGTGCATGTTCCACCCTACCAATGTGGTACCCGAAGGCCCACCCCCCATGCTAGGAGATAGTAACTAACTAACATGGACAAAGATCTACTACCTCTAACCAAAGGCAGACTCATACTGACTCAAACTAACATTACCAAATAAATGCCATCAACAAGTACAACTCATTCACCATACAAATACAAATCAAGTACAACTCAAGTATAATACAAATATAATACAAGTACATGCCAACATCACTGATATAAGTCACATTGCTTCCAGACATAAAGTAGATCAAGTATGTTCACAAAACCATACATATAAAACAATTAACAATAGTTGTCCTAGATAGAGTGTCATCGCATAGTTTTTCATGAGATCTCCTCTGGGAATTCTTCATAGGCTCCGACACTAGTAATCCTGGTGACCTCAACCGAATCCCGGCCCTCATATAGCACCCCTCTGTTTTGATTCTTGTTCAAGTTGCTTTATGTATGTTTGGTTGCAATTACTTTGATACTGGATACATTTTGTTATGATGTTTTGATCGTTACTATTGAGTGACAAATATTATTGTGGGATGTAGTTATCTGATTATTGTTTCACATGCATTATAGATTAATGTTTTTATAGAGTTAACATGAGATGTTATTATGAGATTATTGGATTATGATGGAAGTGTCAGTTTCAATGAGTGTATTGGTGAAGAGGACAGTTTCACATCACTCGTTTGCGAGCACCCTGCGAATCCGTAATTCTTTCTTCACGGTGTGTATTATATGTAGGATATATTGTATGATGTTGTTTACTTGGTTGCAGGATTGTAGGTACATGACATCGACTCCACCTGCTTTCACAAGTTTGAGCGTGTCGATCCAACGGTTAAGTTGAAAGGGAGATAGTAGCTAGGTAACATGTGTCAAGTCTATACCCTAGCCTTAGTGTGTCATCAGTTGTGTGTGTCGAGTCATTGTCTGTCTTGCTTTGATGTTATTTAATTCTGAAGCATTCTTGAGTTGGAAATAGATATTTAGAATAATTGCATTTAAATCATGTTGATGGTTATTTAATTTAAATAATGCAATGTGGATAAAAGTTTATATTTAAATTAATTAATTATATTTAAATTATTTAATTAATTAAATTTAATCCAAGGAGGTTGAGTTTAGTTATTAAATAATTAAATTAATTAATTAAACATGATGCAAGAGAATGAAAGGAAATAAAAGAATTAGAATTAATTTTGGAATTTAATTCCAACGTGTGGGAATTAAATTAGAAATTGTAATTAAATGTTTATTTGGAAAATTGGTTGCAACTTTGAAAATTATTTTATTATTTTAAATTGCATTTTAAATTGAAAGTGGGTTTTCCAAAAGTGAAATTGAAATTAAAATTGAAATTTAAAATTGAAAGTGAAATTGAAATTGAAAATTGAAATTGAAATTGAAATATCTAATTTGCATGTAATGTGAATTAGGGTTGAATTAGGTATTTTTGATTTATAAGAATATATGTTTTAATTTTAGGGGGAAAGTTTTTAGAAAAATACATTTTTACAGCAGGGAAGAAATTTTTGGAAAATTTGCACAAGGGTTTGAATAAAGTTTGATTGTAGAATTGATTGAAGGAAATATTGGTTGCATTTGTTAGATTTTGGATTAGATTCATTGGAAGATTGAAGAAAATTCAGGAAATATTTGGAGGAGGCTTGCATTTTATACCAGGTTTTCCTCTTTGCATTTTATACCAGGTTTTCCTCTTTGCATTTTATATTGAAGAAATTCATCTCTTCCTGTAGCTTCTTATACCAGGTTTTCCTCTTTGTATTTTATTGGTCTTGATTGTTTTTTTTCTAAAATAGTAGTGATTAAAGATTTATTTGTTAAATCTGTTTTAAAAAATAAATTTGATATTAGAAGAAAAGATTTAAACAAATTTACAGCCTTTGCTTGTGAAAATTCTTGAGTGAAAATTGTGAAAACCTTAGTTGAACTTAAATTATTTGGAGAAATTGATTTTATTATTATTGAAATCAAACATAGAGATTGAACAATGCATTTAGAATGTTTTTAGAAAATGAAACTCTTTGTTATTATTAAAAATCAGATTTTAAAATCTACAGTATAGTTATATTTTCATGGTAAAATGGTCTGGTTGCGCCACCTATAACTTCACTTTCACAAACTGGGTTTTCAAGAAATTTAAAGAGTTTTTGAATTTTGAAGTTTTCTTACCCCTATCCAAAAATCTCAAATACCCAGATTGCAGCTTTTGAATTATGCTTAAAACATGAGACTGCTGTTAAATTATTTTCCCATGGCTGTTCTGAATATAAAATAATAATAAATTGATATTTATAAGTATTAATATTTTATGTATTGTTATTATAATATTAAAATATTATTTAATAATATTTTATATTATAATTTATAATACTAAAGTATTATATTTATTTATATTATTTTAAATAAAATTTGTATATTAGATTGGTGGATTTATAATTATAAACATATGGAAAAATTATTGTTATTTTAAAATGGCAGGTTAAAGTTTAATTGAAGGAGTTAAATATTTGATTTACAGAATGCTTAATTTAAAATTGAATTGTGAAATTTAAATCCATATGTAAAAGGTCTAATTATTAATTGGATTTAATGAGAAAAATATATTTATATTTTGTAATATTGATGATAAAGGATATTTTATTTTGAATTAATCAATTTGATATTCTGCAAAGGATAGAAGATATGTTAATGATTAAATATATTTAAATATATTAATTTATATTTAGTAGATATATAGTGAAGGTATATATCCATTTGATAGAATAAATAATATTTTATCTTATTTTATTCTATTGTTTGCAAATTGGGTATTATTAGTGTTTTAAAAGAAATGATTATTATGTGTAGAAAATGTATAGAGAAAGATATTTTTTAATAGAAGTAATCACTTGATTTAAAAGAAAATATTTATTTTGTTAATATGATTGAAGAAAATATATTGAAATATATATATATATCCATGAGTATTTTCAATCAGTATTTACCTTGTTTTATTTGAGTGCGTGTAATTTAGCTTTGCATAAAAAATTTAAATGATAAGTTTTGAATGTATGGTCAAAATTGATAAGGAAAAGGATATTTAAATATATTGAAGAATTATAGAAATATTTATATTTAAATGTTTGTTTTAATTATGAGATTTAATTATAAACAATATGAATGTGTGGCCAAATAGACAAGCCAAAAGATATTTTTATACATTGATGAAATTTCATGTTTTTAAATGGATGGTTGATGAGACATAGACTTCGGATAGAAAATTGGAAAAGATTGTTTGCAATAGTGTTAGGTTCCATCAGAAGTAAATTTAGGAACTATCTCTATTAGAAATGACAAATAGTTATTATGTTTTATTTCCATAGAACAAATTAATCGTTGTGATTGGAATATTAAAGAATCTATATAATTGAGTTTATTAATATATATGTTTGGTGTATATATAATATGGAGCATGTAAAATGTGTTAAGGGTAAATTCATTATCGTATTTCATTTTTATAAGATGTATGCAATGTATTATTGAATAGAGATTTAAAAATTGATTGATTACTGTATATGGAAAATGGATAGAGAAACAATATGTTATTATATTAAAGTGATTGAATGTGTTAAATAAAAAATTGAATGAGATATAAGATTTGGTTAGGAAATGGAAATAGTTTACTTGCATGGATTTGTGTCGATTTAAAAGTAAATTAAGAAGTTGTTTTATTGATGAAGCAATCAATTATGTTATTTATTAATTTCTATCTAGATTAATTGAATCATTGTGATTGGATTATGAAAGAGATATGGATTTAGTATATCCAAAAGTAGTATCTTCTTCATGCTTATCTTAAAAGATTTAATTCTTTGTATTCAGTAAAGGGAAGTAAGTTTAATTGTTTTAGATTTCCAATAATGAAAAGGGAAATAGAGGTTATGATTATTTTAGATGATCTACTTATCATGTCTTTGACTTTGTCAACACTACCTATTGAATGAGTATGGATTTAAGAAATCTAAATATTAGATTTGATTGATGACTTGAATGCTTTTGTTGCTATGTTGTCAAGTTGCATTGTTGGTTTTGGGATTTAGTGTTAGTCCTAAATTATAAGTCTTCCAGAAGAACTTAGAGGAGAAGGGTTGTTGAATCTTTATGCCATCCAGTTGTTTTCCCTTGGGTAGTGCATGTTCAGTTTTACCCGATTTTCATGAAGAGGGATGTTTGCACCTCCTTGGTTTAGGAGCGGATTATGGGATCCGTGTCTCCTTGTATAGAGTGACCTTGTGATGTGGTTTCATCTTGTGCCTCCAAGATGTTTGGAGTGAGATCTTTTGTACCTCCTTTGAAAGGAGTGGACTATGTGTTGTTTCCTCCAAGATGTTTGGAGTGAGTTTCTATTATTTGTATCCTCCTTGTGTTGGAGTGGATTATGATGCCTAGTTGGTATGCACTTGTGGTTCCCTTGGTAGATTGTTTGGATGTGTGTTGTCGAATAGAAAAGTGGCTTCTGTTAGGCGCCAGAGCCCAAAAAGGTAAACTAGATAACCTTCAGGAGTGATTTAAACAAGTGATAATTAAAATAATGTACTTAGAAGATTAGGACTAAATTCTCACATTAATCAAGATAATTTTACCTCACTCATAGACACAAGGGCTTGTTTAGACTTGGGATGAGTGAGAAGGCCTGGAATGGCAAGATCAACTATCTAGTTCTTGCGAGAGGTAGTTGATTCCGCATGAGTGAGTATGAGTGCCGGGATTCGGTTGAGGCCACCAGGATTACTTGTGCCGGAGCCTATGAAGAATGCCCAGAGGAGATCTCATGACAAACCTTGCGATGACACTCTATCTATGACAACTGTTGTTAATTATTTTATATGTATGGTTTGTGAACATACTTGATCTACTTTATGTCTGGAAGCAATGTGACCTATGTCAGTGATGTTGGAGTTGTACTTGCATTGTACTTGATGTGTACATGTATGGTATTTGATTTGTACTTGTATTGTACTAGTTTTGTACGTGCATTGTATTTGATTTGAACTTGCATGGTGAATGAGTTGTATTTGATTCGTACTTGTATAGTGAATGAATTGTACTTGTTAATTCATTTGGTTGGTTATAACAGTATGAGTCAGTTTGAGTCTTCCTTTGGTTAGTGGTCGTAGATCTTAGCCCATGTTACTTTGTTACTATCTCCTAGCATGGGGGGTGGGCCTTCGGGTACCACATTGGTTGGGTGGAACATGCACCAAAACCGTTGGGTCCCCATCGATCTTTAGTACTTGGTGGCGAGACATCTAGATGGACAGCTCGCGGTTCTTGTTGTATTATCTTGCATTGTAATATTTTAACTTGTATAAGTTATTTTATCCCTCTTATGTTTATGAGGTGAAATTTTGTAATTGTAATCGTTTGTACTATTGCCTCATTCTGAGAATGAGTGATGTAACTACTGAATTAAGATAATATTTATGAGATTGTATCTTGGTTGATTATTTTATTATGTTATGTGGTCTTCTTATGATGTATGATGTTTATTTCATAAAGTTCATAAGGCTATGGTTATA
Organism: Sequoiadendron giganteum; assembly: GCA_007115665.2. Lineage (NCBI taxonomy): Eukaryota > Viridiplantae > Streptophyta > Pinopsida > Cupressales > Cupressaceae > Sequoiadendron > Sequoiadendron giganteum. The sequence goes on along the minus strand of CM021102.1, from coordinate 365,223,180 downwards.
TGTATTATGTATGTGTGGGTTTAAGTAATCCTAACCTTGAAGCCTTAGAGGTTGTTGTTAACTAGTAAGTGAATGTGTATGTTAAATACACTTTATAAAAAAAAATTGGTTCATTTATGATGTTAATTGCAACTTCCTTTAAGGTTACTTGGTGGGGCATTACACATGGTATTAGAGCCTAGGTTTAAACACTGGGTTCTCTGGGTGCAATTGTGCCCACTATGTTGTTCTTGTGATTTGTTAATAGAGTGTTAAGTGATCACGTGTTCATGGCTTTTATTTTAGCATGATGTACTCTGGGAAAGAGAGTAGCATGTTTGTAACCTGATAAAAGGTTATGGTTGGAAACTAAGATATGTATTCCATGGGTTATGAAATTGGATGTTCCTATGGGATTATGTATATAGTTGTTTCCCTTGTAAATATAAGAAACCAGTAACTATATCTTGTTTGGATGTTGTGGAAACCTGTACTTGCTTGTGTGTCCATGTGAGGGTGATACTTGGTACCCATCCATGGGGAAAATTCACATTTGGGTGTGGATGTTACCATACCTTTTTGTGTGTTTGCATGTTTGTTACCTGATTGAGGACCAACCCAAGTGTGGTTGAAACCTTTATATAGGAGTAACCAAAAGTAGCTCCTTTTCTTTTGGTTCGTTAGATCCTCAATCCGTAAAGGGATAGTAGTAGTCACAAGTTTTCTTGGGTGGAGTGTGTAGCATACGCATGTTGTGGTGTAGAGTATTTTAGCTCAACCAATCATGAGGAAACGTACCTGCTACTTTCCCTTATGTTAGATCAGGATACTTGATCTATATGTGTTAGCCTTATTCCTCAGATTTGAGTATTGTAGCATGGTTGTTAGTTATGCCTAGACGTCCATTGAGGCAATGTCTTGGTAGAGTGACGATGTCTTCTTTAGTCGTGGATACACTCTAGATCGTGTGGTTTGTGTGCTCATTCTGCACCACATGAGGGTTGTTATCATTCCAGTTGGACGTTGTTTTCTCCTTCCTCGTTTAGTGGCTAGTATCTAGTCACATAGTTGTTGTATAGTGGAATTTAAAGATTGTGAACTTTCTTTCGGTTATTGATGATTCTTTTCAGTTGATTGTTAAGGTCGACACTTTGTTTATATTTGATTGCGAAGGTTTAGCCACAACTTGTGATCTTATTTCTTATAACCCTAGTGGTTATGAATTTGATTTAATGTTGAAATTACACGTATTTATTTCTTTATTGTTGAAATGGAACTTTAATTTTATTTTCTTTATGAACTTGGTGGCTAAGCTAGTTATCTTTGTTGTTTTCAATATCGGCTATGTGTTGTATTGTGATTCCTCTCCAAGGTTGTTTGAGGCAAACTTGGTGAGTGTGTACGAGGAAGTAGATGCAGGAAACATTGAGAGTGGGGGTATGTGAGGCTGGACGCAGCTAGAACCTATTACTCACTTTTGTGTGATGATTATCTCTTAGAGGCTGATCACCTTACATAATAAGGGACAGGTCATTGTGGTCTTGTTTGGATGGTCTCACTTTATGTTTGACCTAGCTCTATCAAGCCATTGGTTTGATGTTAGATTCAGTTGAGATGGTTTATGTTCTTGATTCATGGATTCTTCTATCATGGATTGGTATGTTGCTTCTGGTGCCCAAGTGGACCCTTGTGTAGTCTTGTGATGGTTGTTGGTGTTGTGTATTGGTACATATATGTATTGTGTATGATAATCCATAGTCATGTGTTTTTGGAGAATTGGTTGATGGTTGTTTCACCATGTTGTCTTGGTTAGATTTATAGTGTTCTTGGTTGAGTTATGTACGGCTCGGGTTGTTGTTGTTTATGTGTTGAGGTATCGAGTGGTTTAGTTTGGAATCTTTGGTTACATGTGATTGTATGGAGTTTGCTCTTGGGTTTCTGCAGGCTTCCAGGAGTAAGCCTAATCTTTGGGGGGGAGAATGTAACACCCCTTTGTTTTGATTCTTGTTCAAATTGCTTTATGTATGTTTGGTTGTAATTACTTTGATACTGGATACATTTTGTTATGATGTTTTGATCATTACTATTGAGTGACAAATATTATTGTGGGATGTAGTTATCTGATTATTGTTTCACATGCATTATAGATTAATGTTGTTGTAGAGTTAACATGAGATGTTATTATGAGATTATTGGATTATGATGGAAGTGTCAGTTTCAATGAGTGTATTGGTGAAGAGGATGGTTTCACATCACTCGTTTGTGAGCGCCCTGCGAATCCGTAATTCTTTCTTCACGGTGTGTATTATATGCAGGATATATTGTATGATGTTGTTTACTTGGTTGCAGGATTGTAGGTACATGACATCGACTCCACCTGCTTTCACAAGTTTGAGCGTGTCGATCCAACGGTTAAGTTGAAAGGGAGATAGTAGCTAGGTAACATGTGTCAAGTCTATACCCTAGCCTTAGTGTGTCATCAGTTGTGTGTGTCGAGTCATTGTCTGTCTTGCTTTGATGTTATTTAATTCTGAAGTATTCTTGAGTTGGAAATAGATATTTAGAATAATTGCATTTAAATCATGTTGATGGTTATTTAATTTAAATAATGCAATGTGGATAAAATTTTATATTTAAATTAATTAATTATATTTAAATTATTTAATTAATTAAATTTAATCCAAGGGGGTTGAGTTTAGTTATTAAATAATTAAATTAATTAATTAAACATGATGCAAGAGAATGAAACGAAATAAAAGAATTAGAATTAATTTTGGAATTTAATTCCAACGTGTGGGAATTAAATTAGAAATTGTAATTAAATATTTATTTGGGAAATTGGTTGCAACTTTGAAAATTATTTTATTATTTTAAATTGCATTTTAAATTGAAAGTGGGTTTTCCAAAAGTGAAATTGAAATTTGAAATTGAAAGTGAAATTGAAATATCTAATTTGCATGTAATGTGAATTAGGGTTGAATTAGATTTTTTTGATTTATAAGAATATATGTTTTAATTTTAGGGGGAAAGTTTTTAGAAAAATACATTTTTACAGCAGGGAAGAAATTTTTGGAAAATTTGCACAAGGGTTTGAATAAAGTTTGATTGTAGAATTGATTGAAGGAAATATTGGTTGCATTTGTTAGATTTTGGATTGGATTCATTGGAAGATTGAAGAAAATTCAGGAAATCTTTGGAGGAGGCTTGCATCAGAAATTCATCTCTTCCTGTAGCTTCTTGTACCAGGTTTTCCTCTTTGTATTTTATTGTTCTTGATTGTTTTTTTTCTAAAATAGTAGTGATTAAAGATTTATTTGTTAAATCTGTTTTAAAAAATAAATTTGATATTAGAAGAAAAGATTTAAACAAATTTACAGCTTTTGCTTGTGAAAATTCTTGAGTGAAAATTGTGAAAACCTTAGTTGAACTTAAATTATTTGGAGAAATTGATTTTATTGTTATTGAAATCAAACATAGAGATTGAACAATGCATTTAGAATTTTTTTAGAAAATGAAACCCTTTGTTATTATTAAAAATCGGATTTTAAAATCTGCAGTATAGTTATATTTTCATGGTAAAATGGTCTGGTTGCGCCACCTATAACTTCACTTTCACAAACTGGGTTTTCAAGAAATTTAAAGGGTTTTTGCACTTTGAAGATTTTTTATCCCTGTCCAAAATTCTCAAATACCCAGATCGTAGTTTTTGAATTATACTTAAAACATGAGTCTGCTGTTAAATTATTTTCCCATGGCTGTTCTGAAAATAAAATAATAATAAATTGATATTTATAAATATTAATATTTTATGTATTGTTATTATAATATTAAAATATTATTTAATAATATTTTATATTATAATTTATAATACTAAAGTATTATATTTATTTATATTATTTTAAATAAAATTTGTATATTAGATTGGTGGATTTATAATTATAAACATATGGAAAAATTATTGTTATTTTAAAATGGCATGTTAAAGTTTAATTGAAGGAGTTAAATATTTGATTTACAGAATGTTTAATTTAAAATTGAATTGTGGAATTTAAATCCATATGTAAAAGGTCTAATTATTAATTGGATTTAATTGGAAAAATATATTTATATTTTGTAATATTGATGATAAAGGATATTTTATTTTGAGTTAATCAATTTGATATTCTGCAAAGGATAGAAGATATGTTAATGATTAAATATATTTAAATATATTAATTTATATTTAGTAGATATATAATGAAGGTATATAGCCATTTGATAGAATAAATAATATTTTATCTTATTTTATTCTGTTGTTTGCAAATTGGGTATTATTAGTGTTTTAAAAGAAATGATTAGTATGTGTAGAAAATGTATAGAGAAAGATATTTTTTAATAGAAGTAATTACTTGATTTAAAAGAAAAAATATTTATTTTGTTAATATGATTGAAGAAAATATATTGAAATGTATATATATATCTATGAGTATTTTCAATCAGTATTTACCTTGTTTTATTTGAGTGCGTGTAATTTAGCTTTGCATGAAAAATTTAAATGATAAGTTTTGAATGTATGGTCAAAATTGATAAGGAAAAGGATATTTAAATATATTGAAGAATTATAGAAATATTTATATTTAAATGTTTGTTTTAATTATGAGATTTAATTATAAACAATATGAATGCGTGGCCAAATAGACAAGCCAAAAGATATTTTTATACATTGATGAAATTTCATGTTTTTAAATGGATGGTTGATGAGACATAGACTCCGGATAGAAAATTGGAAAAGATTGTTTGCAATAGTGTTAGGTTGCATCAAAAGTAAATTTAGGAACTATCTCTATTGAAAAAGACAAATAGTTATTATGTTTTATTTTCATAGAACAAATTAATCGTTGTGATTGGAATATTAAAGAATCTATATAATTGAATTTATTAATATATATGTTTGGTGTATATATAATATGGAGCATGTAAAATGTGTTAAGGGTAAATTCATTATCGTATTTCATTTTTATAAGATGTATGCAATGTATTATTGAATAGAGATTTAAAAATTGATTGATTACTGTATATGGAAAATGGATAGAGAAACAATATGTTATTATATTAAAGTGATTGAATGTGTTAAATAAAAAATTGAATGAGATATAAGATTTGGTTAGGAAATGGAAATAGTTTACTTGCATGGATTTGTGTCGATTTAAAAGTAAATTAAAAAGTTGTTTTATTGATGAAGCAATCAATTATGTTATTTATTAATTTCTATTTAGATTAATTGAATCATTGTGATTGGATTATAAAAGAGATATGGATTTAGTATATCCAAAAGTAGTATCTTCTTCATGCTTATCTTAAAAGATTTAATTCTTTGTATTCAGTAAAGGGAAGTAAGTTTAATTTTTTTAGATTTCCAATAATGAAAAGGGAAATAAAGGTTATGATTATTTTAGATGATCTACTTATCATGTCTTTGACTTTGTCAACACTACCTATTGAATGAGTATGGATTTAGGAAATCCAAATATTAGATTTGATTGATGACTTGAATGCTTTTATTGTTATGTCGTCAAGTTGCATTGTTGGTTTTGGGATTTAGTGTTAGTCCTAAATTATAAGTCTTCTAGAAGAACTTAGAGGAGAAGGGTTGTTGAATCTTTATGCCATCCAGTTGTTTTCCCTTGGGTAGTGCATGTTCAGTTTTACCCGATTTTCATGAACAGGGATGTTTGCACCTCCTTGGTTTAGGAGCGGATTATGGGATCCGTGTCTCCTTGTATAGAGTGACCTTGTGATGTGGTTTCATCTTGTGCCTCCAAGATGTTTGGAGTGAGATCTTTTGTACCTCCTTTGAAAGGAGTGGACTATGTGTTGTTTCCTCCAAGATGTTTGGAGTGAATTTCTATTATTCATATCCTCCTTGTGTTGGAGTGGATTATGATGCCTAGTTGGTATGCACTTGTGGTTCCCTTGGTGGATTGTTTGGATGTGTGTTGTCGAATAGAAGAGTGGCTTCTGTTAGGCGCCAGAGCCCAAAGAGGTAAACTGAATAACCTTCAGGAGTGATTTAAACAAGTGATAATTAAAATAATGTACTTAGAAGATTAGAACTAACTTCTCACATTAATCAAGATAATTTTACCTCACTCATAGACACAAGGGCTTGTTTAGACTTGGGATGAGTGAGAAGGCCTGGAATGGCAAGATCAACTATCTAGTTCTTGCGAGAGGTAGTTGATTCCGCATGAGTGAGTATGAGTGCCGGGATTCGGTTGAGGCCACCAGGATTATTTGTGCTGGAGCCTATGAAGAATGCCCAGAGGAGATCTCATGACAAACCTTGCGATGACACTCTATCTATGACAAGTGTTGTTAATTATTTTATATGTATGGTTCTGTGAACATACTTGATCTACTTTATGTCTGGAAGCAATGTGACCTATGTCAGTGATGTTGGAGTTGTACTTGCATTGTACTTGATGTTTACATGTATGGTATTTGATTTGTACTTGTATTGTACTAGTTTTGTACGTGCATTGTATTTGATTTGTACTTGCATGGTGAATGAGTTGTATTTGATTCGTACTTGTATAGTAAATGAATTGTACTTGTTAATTCATTTGGTTGGTTATAACAGTATGAGTCAGTTTGAGTCTGCCTTTGGTTAGTGTTTGTAGATCTTAGCCCATGTTACTTTGTTACTATCTCCTAGCATGGGGGGTGGGCCTTCGGGTACCACATTGGTTGGGTAGAACATGCACCAAAACCGTTGGGTCCCCATCGATCTTCAGTACTTGGTGGCGAGACATCTAGATGGACAGCTCACGGTTCTTGTTGTATTATCTTGCATTGTAATATTTTAACTTGTATAAGTTATTTTATCCCTCTTATGTTTATGAGGTGGAATTTTGTAATCGTAATCGTTTGTACTATTGCCTCATTCTGAAAATGAGTGATGTAACTATTGGATTAAGATAATGTTTATGAGATTGTATCTTGGTTGATTATTTTATTATGTTATGTGGTCTTCTTATGATGTATGATGTTTATTTCATAAAGTTCATAAGGCTATGGTTATATGTATTATGTATGTGTGGGTTTAAGTAATCCTAACCTTATAGCCTTAGAGGTTGTTGTTAACTAGTAAGTGAATGTGTATGTTAAATGCACTTTATAAAAAAAAAATTAATTCGCTTATGATGTTAATTGCAACTTCCTTTAAGGTTACTTAGTGGGGTATTACACCTCATACTCACTCATGCGGAATCAACTACCTCTCGTACGGACAAGATAGTTGATCTTGCCATTCCAAGCCTTCCCACTCATCCCAAGTCTAAACAAGCCCTTGTGTCTATGAGTGAGGTAAAATTATCTTGATTAGTGAGAAGTTAGTTCTATTCTTCTAAGTACATTATTTTAATTATCAGTTGTTTAAATCACTCTTGAAGGTTATCCAGTTTACCTCTTTGGGCTCTGGCGCCTAACAAAAGCCACTCTTCTAATGGACAACACACTCACAACCAATCACGAAGGGAAACACAAGTGCATACAAACTAGGCATCATAACCACTCCAACACAAGGAGGATACAAATAATAGAAACTCACTCCAAACATCTTGGAGGCAACAATCACATAGTCCACTCCTTTTAAGGAGACACGGATCCCATAATCTGCTCCTAAACCAAGGAGGTGCAAATATCCCCATTCATGAAAACTGGGTAAAACTGAAAAGACGTCATGCAGTACCCAAGGGAAAACAACTGGATGACATAAAGATTCAACAACCCTTATCCTCTAAGTTCTTCTGGAAGACTTATAATTTAGGACTAACTCTAAATCCCAAAACCAACAATGCAACTTGACGACATAGCAACAAAAGCATTCAAGTTATTAATCAAATCTAATATTTGGATTTCCTAAATCCATACTCATTCAATAGGTAGTGTTGACAAAATCAAAGACACGTTAACTAGATCATCTAAAAATAATCATAACCACTATTTCCCTTTTCATTATTAGAAATCTAGAACAATTAAACTTACTTCCCTTTACTAAATACAGAGAATTAAATCCTTTAAGATAATCATAAGGAAGATACTACTTTTGGATATACTAAATCCATGTCTCTTCCATAATCTAATTACAATGATTCAATTAATCTAAATAGAAATTAATTAAATAACATAATTGATTACCTCATCAATAAAACAACTTCTTAATTTACTTTTAAATTGGTACAAATCCATGCAAGTAAACTCTTTCCATTTCTTAACCAAATCTTATGTCTCATTCAATTTTCTATTTAAAACATTCGATCACTTTAATATAATAACATATTGTTTCTCTATCCATTTTCCATATACACTAATCATTTTTTTAGAACACTAATAATAACCAATTTGCAAACAACGGAATAAAATAATATAAAATATTATTTAATCTCTCAAATGGATATATACCTTCAATATATATATACTAAATATAAATTAATATATTTAAATATATTTAATCATTAACATATCTTCTATTCTTTACATAATATCAAATTATTTAATTCAAAATAAAATATCCCTTATCATCAATTTTCCAAAATATAAATATACTTTTCCAATTAAGTCAAATTAATAATTGGACCTTTTACATATGAATTTAAATTCCACAATTAAATTTTAAATTATGCATTATTTAATCAAATATTTAACTCCTTCAATTAAACTTTAACATGCCATTTTAAAATAAACAATAATTTCCCCATACGTTTATAATTTTAATTCCACTAATCTAATATACAAATTTTATTTAAAATGATATACATAAATATAATACTTTAGTATTATAAATTATAATATAAAATATTATTAAATAATATTTTAATATTATAATAACAATACCTAAAATATTAATATTTATAAATATCAATTTATTATTATTTTATTTTCAAAACAGCCATGAGAAAATAACTTAACAGCAGTCTCATGTTTCAAACATAACTCAAAAACTGCGATCTGGTTATTTACGATTTGTGGATAGAGATAAGAAAATTTCAAAATGCAAAAACCCTTTAAATTTCCTGACAACCCAGTTTGTGAAAGTGAAGTTATAGGCGACGCAACTAGACCATTTTACCATGAAAACATAACTATATTGCAGATTTCAAAATCCGTTTTTTAATAATAAACAGAATGTTTCATTTTCTAAAAACATTCTAAATGCATTGTTCAATCTCTATATTTGATTTCAATAACAACAAAATCAATTTCCCCAAATAATTTAAATTCAACTAAGGTTTTCGCAATTTTCACTCAAGAATTTTCACAAGCAAAAGTTATAAATTTGTTTAATTCTTTTCTTCTAATATTAAATTTGTTTTCTAAAACAAATTTAACAAACAAATCTTTAATCATTACTATTTTAAAGAAAAACAATCAAGAATAATAAAACACAAAGAGGAAAACCTGGTACAAGAAGCTATAGGAAGAGATGAATTTCTGATGCAAGCCTCCTCCAAAGATTTCCTGAATTTTCTTCGATCCTCCAATGAATCCAATCCAAAACCAAACAAATGCAAACAATATTTCTTTTAATCAATTCTACAATCAAACTTTCTTCAAACCCTTGTGCAAATTTTCCAAAATTTCTTCCCTACTGTAAAAATGAATTTTCCTAAAGACTTTTCTGCCCTAAAATTAAAACATGTATTCTTTATAAATCAAAAATACCTAATACAACCCTAATTCACGTTACATGCAAATTAGATATTTCAATTTCAATATTTACAACCCTAATTCACATTACATGCAAATTAGATATTTCAATTTAAAATGCAATTTCAAATAATAAATTAATTTCCAAAGTTGCAACCAGTTTCTGAAATAAACATTTAATTACAATTTCTAATTTAATTCCCACACGTTGGAATTAAATTCCAAAATTAATTCTAATTCTTTTATTTCCTTCCATTCTCTTGCATCACGTTTAATTAATTAATTTAATTATTTAATAACTAAACTCAACCCCCTTTGATTAAATTTAATTAATTAAATAAATTAAATATAATTAATTAATTTAAATATAAAATTTTATCCACATTGCATTATTTAAATTAAATAACCATCAACATGATTTAAATGCAATTATTCTAAATATCTATTTCTAAATCAAGAATTCTTCAGAATTAAATAACATCAAAGCAAGATAGACAATGACTCGACACACACAACTGACGACACACTAAGGCTAGGGTGTAAAATTGACACATGTTACCTAGCTACTATCTCTCATTCAACTTAACCATTGGATCGACACCCTCAAACCTGTGAAACCAGTTGGAGTCGATGCCATATACCTGCAATCTTGCAACCAAGTAAACAATATCATATAATATATCCAGCATATAATACACACCATGAAGAAGGAATTACGGATTCGTAGGGTGTTCGCAAGTGAGTGATGCGAACTCGTCCTCTTCACCCATACACTCATCAAAACTGACACTTCCATCATAATTCCAATAATCTCATAATAATATCTCATGCCAACTCTACAACATCATTAATCCATAATGCATGTGAAACAAAATCAGATAACTACATCCCACAATAATAGTTGTCACTCAATAGTAACGATCAAAACATCATAACAAAATATATCCAGTATCAAAGTAATTGCAACCAAACATAGCATAAAGCAACTTGAACAAGAATCAAAACGGAGGGGTATTACATTATTTATTTCAGGTGGTGTTTAAACCCCAGATCGACCCATGAAAATAATAACTCTTGGTTCAAGTGAATAAACCCAAGAACAATATGACTGTTCTAATCTTTATATGTATCTTCTTATTGTAACATAATGTTTAGTTTGAATGATTTTCATCATTCCATTTGAAAGTTCATATTTATAAAGAAAATTGATTATTCACTAATGTGATTCAAGCCTTAACAGGTTGAATGATGAAGTTCCATTGTTCCATTTTACATGTTTAAAAGAAATAAAGTGTTGTATATATATACATATATACATATACATATACTATAGATATGCATATACATATACATAGACATAGACATATGCATATATATGCATATATATGTATACACACATATATATATATATTTATATATATACAGTCATCTTGTATGAAAGGATTAAGCTATGTCGAGTGATTTTTAAATGTACTTTTCTCATATATTTATTTTATGGCGACTTTATTGTCTAATCAATAGTCACCATATTGATCTAAAAGACATTAAGTTTTTTATATGGAACATAATGTTGAAAAATAGCATGCTATCATTCTAAATGATAATATGCTTATCATTCTAAAATTTGATAGAAATTTTTTATAAGAACAAAATAAAATGAAACAATAATATTCTTATTTATCTAAATGGCATTAAATGGTTTCAATAATGTTTAAAATGATACAATAGTATCATACTTATATGTTGATTCCCTGAAAATAATTAAAGGGGCCTAATCAATATGTTTCGTCTGAGTGAAATAATTTATTTCAGAATCTATATAAAAATAGAGAAATATCCATATCATCATTAGGGACATTCAATACTTTTATCTCTAACAATTTTTTTTTAAAAGTGTATGTTTTTAACCCTTATCCATTTGATGTTCTTGTAGTGAAATGAATAATTGGTTGGTTGTTATTTTCTAAATGTTCTTATTAAATAATAGAATAGAGTGACTCAAGAGTAAACTTGTTATAAACTTAAACAATTGAATGGTCACTTTTGAAAGGGAAAATAGTTTGAAATTAGAATGCATAGGATTTTTTAAACACGGATTAAGATTTAGTGTCTATTACAATTGGTTTCTATGTAAATCAACCTTGTGACATTTTGTTTGGAAATTTAGAGTGAACGTTTCTTACTTATGCTCATTATATTTTTTATTTGAATCTAATTGTGCATCTGATGAAAGTTATCACCTTACTAAACTTGGAAATTTGCATAAAAAATAGATCTTTCTTTTTTATCAAAAGAACATAGACACACACAATTTTCAATAGAAGGCCATATATGTGTGCATGCATAAATATTTCATTTATGAATGCACACATACATGTGATATACCTTCTTTATTTATTTATTTTCTTTATCTGAAATGTAAATTTCATTCCAAGAAAGAAGGAATAAAAGAAATATTCAAATCCCAAAATTATTGATGTATTTTATATGATATTCTTATCGTAATTGATGGAATGAATCATGTATTATGTTTAAAAATATGATTTATTAAATATTAAATATGGTTACATTCTTTTATATGAAATTCTTAACAAAGATATCCAAATGAGTCATATGTAGACTATGATGTAGATAATTGATTTCTTAAACATGAAAGGATTGGCTTGGTATAGATTATTTGAAACTAGGTTGAAAGTTTGCAAATTGTGAAACTTGGATAAGATGTAGGTTATCTTATATATGTGGGAGGTTATCCTTTGGGATAAGTGTCTAAAATGAGTTAACAAAGGCTATATGTTTTCTTTTTTAAACTTTATTATTTCTAGTTGTATAAAATATATTCTTGGACAAGGGATTGAAGTCCATTATGTTCAATGGTATAATTTTTATGATGTAATTATCTCTACCATTTCCTAACATAGATCTTGCATGTTCTAAATGTAGATATAAATGAATGTATTTTTTAGGCATAGAATAGATTCCACCTCCAATACTATATCTCTTGCTAAGTATTTTATGTAGGGTTGGCTATTCTTTGAGTTAGGAAGAATTCTAGGGAAGCATAGATTCATGGTTTGGTGGAAAAGCACCTAAACCATATTATCATCCATTAGATGTGGCAATAATTGAAGATGAATCAAATGGAATTCCATCTAATTATTGTACTTTGTATTTCATGATGTAATTTGAGTTGACTATGAGGCATTGTTTGCCTAAGTCAAACTATGTAACTCATAAATTTTACATTAGGAAATGAATATAAATTATGATTTTTGGACATTGTGCTATGATGGAAAATAGCTAATTGACTATTTCTTAAATTTATTATTCATAATGTTATATTTTAATTATTTTGTGTTATTTATGTATTGCACATTGCATCTTCTCCTACAACACCAGCTCTATATCCCCCTTTATTTAGATAATACTAACTCTCTCCATGTTTTTCAAATTCTGTCTCCCCCTTTGACATCAATGGAAAAGGGCCATAGACTTATCCAACTCTCTTTATTTTATTAAACACTTTTACTCTCCCCTTTGAAAACATCGAAAGGGTAACACATATACCTTTCACACATCATCTGCATAATATTTTTCTTTTCTATTTTCCCATTTTACATCTATATACACCACTTTGACACCTCTTGCAACACTAGCAAGCAACTGCACTCCAATTGACTACCCTTACTTTTCTAAACTCTCCCCCTTAGGGGCACTAAATCTGCTCCATTTGACTTCACCAACCAACAATACTACTACCTAATCCCCTTGAGAGGTATCATTCATCAATCTGAAACAAAATAATAAATCCTAAATTTCTCTACTAGACTAATGCACACTCTTATGCATCTAGTTGAAAGAAAGAGGAGCAGTAACCCCTAACTTCTACCAAATATACTCAAATGTATCTTTAGGAGGATCCTTCAGGAAAATATCTATAACTTAATCCTTTGTAGGAACATACTCTAGCTTCACCACATTTTCTACATTCTTATCTCTTGAAAAGTGATACCAGATTGAGATATGCTTTGTTCTTGAATGCATCATCAAATTATTTGATATATTCATAGAACTTGTATTTTCATACAAGACAAAAATAGGTTCATTATATGATATTCTAATATCCTTCAATTTTTGCTTCATCCATAATACCTATGTGTAGTAAGATGATGTATCAATATACTCTTCCTCTATATTAGATAAAGATATTGTATCTTTCTTTCTCCTTAGTGAAGAAATCAACCTTCGTCCAAGAATGAAAACACCTCCACTTGTACTTATTCTTTCATCCAAACAACATGCCAAACCTATATCTATATAGGAACTTAAGGAGAAATCAAAATAATTTAGATATCATAGAAAATAGTCTAGAGTACTCTACAAGTATCTTAATATCCTCTTTATTGTTGCAACATGTGATTCTCTATCTTGAAATCTAGCCACAAGACAAACTTCATGTATGATATTTAGACTTGTAGTATTTAAATATAGTATTCCACTAATCATTGATCTGTACTTTCTTTGATTAGTCTTAGGAGATTCATTCTTTCTCACCTTGCAAAATAACTATGCAGGCTTACCATTCATCTCATAAAATTTTAAATCCTTATGTGCTACAAATGCCAATAAATTTATAATGGCCTCCATTCTTGCCACTAGAGATAATGTCTCCTCAAATTCTATTCCTTCCACTTGTGAGTATCCCTTACTCACAACTCTAGCCTTATTTCTAATAACTTCTACATTCTCATTTTTCTGGAATACTCATTTAGTTCCTATTACTTTCTTGTTTGTTGGTATTGGGACTAGTTTCCAAGTTTGATTCTTCTCAATTTGCATCAATTCTTCTTCCATATCTTGGGCTCAATTCTCATCCTTACATGCCTCAATCATTTTCTTAGGTTCTAATTTGGAAAATAAACACAAATCTACTTGTTTTTCAATCATAGTAGCATTCATTCTTGTCAAAAAACCTTTTCTCTTATCACCAATGCTTTGATCTTCATAATGATTCTTCTAAACACACTTAGGAGTCTTAGGAATCCTTTATAGAGATTCATCCTCTTAAACCTATACCTCCTTTTCCCTCTCTTCTTCTTTTTCTTCTGCTCTACAAGATTACTCACAGATTCATATACTTCTATTAGTACTGAGATTTTATGTGGTTCTTCATCTACTTTGACACTTGCACTTTCAACTATATTCTTCAGCCTCTTGTTGTAGCATTGGTAACCCTTGATTCTTGTATAATATCCAAGAAATATTCCTTCATCTTAGCTTGCATCAAACTTTCCCAGGTTTTCTTCATCTCTCTTGATATAGCATTTTCTTCCAAAAGCTCTAATATATGTGATAGGAGTTATTCCATATCATAGTTCATAGAGAGTCTTTGAACTATTTCCTCTTTTAATGTACTCTATTAAGTATGTATATTGTTGTATGAATAGCTTCTCTACAATAGACATTTGGTACATTTTCTTCCTCCATTATTGTCATTTTTTCTTCTTGAACTTTCCTATTCTTTCTTTCCATGACTTCATTTTGCCAAGGAGTCCTAGTGGCTAAGAAATGTCTTTTTAGTCTATGATCTTCATAAAAATTGTTAAAATCATTAGAGGTAAACTCTCCACTTGTAGTGACCCTCCTGATGACACATTTATTTTAGTTGTTTAGAGATATTGTTAGTAGTTAGACATTTGACATTATGTTGTTTTGATGCTTTATGTCATGGTTTACATGACCAGTTGTGAAACTCAGTTGATGATACACTTTAACTTATGATGTGATGCTTATTTTCATGAGATGACATTATATGATGATTATCTATGTTGTTCTATTGTATACATGATGATATTATGTTAGGTATATGTTTACGTCACTTGGTGAAGGAGACGGTTTAGCAGTACTCATTAGTGAGTGCCTTGCTACATCGTGACTCTTCTTCATGGTGTGTCTTCATATTTATACATGTTGTTCAATTAATCGTGCAGTGTTATGTAGCTTTTAGGCAGGCATCGACTCCACCTACTTGTCAGGTCTGAGCGTGCCATGACCCAATGGAATCATCGATGGGAGATAGACTTGTCCTCTGTCCTGAACTATCATTCTAAAAAGAATGAGTATCTGTCATCACCCTTATGTCTTGCCACCTATTTGTCATGTGATTGTAGTTGTTGTGTAATGTTGTACTTATTATGTTTTCATAATGTTAATTTAGATTATTTAATTGTTTTAATGAAAATAGTAATGTTGCTTTATTGATTTAATGAAATATTTAAGTTAGAAAAGCTATTCTTAGTTTATTAAGTGATTAAAGTGAAATATTAAAATATCTTACTTCTGAAAAGGTTATTTAATTGTAAATTGATTTGATTATGCATCTTGACGTTTTCGAAAAATAGAATAGATAGTTGTGATCTAAAGTTGTAAGTATCTCATTTTGATCATTTAGATGTTTAAAAGTTTAACTGATGCATGCTTTGCATGCTAAACAAGGAGTTAAAGTTTTTGTTGTTTTTGGAAATTGGAAAAAAGAATATAACTTAGAAAAGATCATTCCTTTTATGCACGGGTTTTGATTTTCGAAAGAAAGATGAATTTTTTTTCTTTCACAAGAAAGACATTGTTTGGATATTTTATTGGGGTTTGATTGAAAAAGCTGGAAATTTGATTTTCTAAGACGGGCTACACATGGTGAAAGTTGCATGTGTTGAATCTTGGGGCTTCCACTTCATCGCTTCTTGATTTCGAAGAACGTACTAGGTTTTTCTCGTTTAGAATTTTTTAAGTTTGTTGAAAGTTTGATAATTTCTTCCTAAAAAAAATTTGTTTGAATTATGTGGAAATCTCTTTCTCAAAAACCTGCATGCACAATAGGAAAATGGAAACATTAATAATCAATATTAATTGTTTTATTCTGAAAAGAGTATTAAAGATAAGGTTGCAGAATTAAGTTTATAATTATCTGGATTTTGCATAAAATATGTTATACTATCTTTTCTTGAGTTTTCACTACATAAATTGTAGACAACCATAGATGGGGGAAACTATGATTTAACCGTGTTTTCAATCTCCACACTTGTTTTCATTATTTTAGCATGTCAATTCTTGCTTGGACTTGGATCTTCATTTCTCTGTCTTGTAGTTTTTTGCTAGAATAACCAGTACTGAATTCTATTGGACTATATCTTTGATTGCTCTTAGTTGTTTTTTTAATTCTCTGACCGTGATTTCTTCTTTGGTGGAATCCGATTCTTCACTATCATGTCACAGATAAATCTGTTCTATTTATTTTATTATCACCATTGTATTTGGCTTTGTGCTAGTAGTCGTGTAGTTTCTAATCAACTCTAATTTATAGATTTCATTATTCTTTTTCCCTTACTTGGCATGTTACCATACCTGCCAAGTGCATGCATTTCCATTAACGTTTCGATGTCCAATCATTTTTCATGTTGTTCCTTTGGATTCATGTTCTTCAACATTTTTCTTCCACTCCTTAGTTTTGTCAGTGATTGGAGAGAATGATAGATTTTCTCTGATACAAGAAGTCCATGTGTGTTTACCCTGTAGATGACTTCCTTTTGGTTTTAGCTGACTCAAGGTCTTTTGTATTATGTGTCGAACTTTCTTCCTGGTAGCTTGATTTTAACTCTCCTTGCATGGGTCGCTACCAGTTTCAAGTGTCTAAGTTCTACAGTGAGAGTTACTCTTTTTCTCCCTTATCATCTTTTGTTATTCTTCACCTATGTGATGTGGGTTGGATTTCCTGTCTAACATTTTGATGTATTGCTGAGCATGACTTTTAGGATTCATGGCTTACATTTATGAATTTTTCATAAAATTCTGTTGGGAGGTTTGAACGCATGCTAACTTGCAACCCTTGTGTATTGTTGTCTTTGTGTCTTCTATGTTACCCTTGTGTAGTGAGGTCATGACTCTTTCAGAGATTAATATTCTGTTTTATCTCTTTCGAAACTCAACTGCTTTAATTGTTTGGTTGGCTACATATTCTTGGTTGAAGCAAGTTTCTTCTTGATTGATCTTCGGTATATTTTCTTACCTTGCATGTTAAGCCATCGAATTTAGTGACTGAATTGATGTCGAGTCCCATGAGTCATTTTGCATGTAGCATGCATGCATCAGTTTCTCCCTTCCATTGTGACCCACTTCTGTTAATTTGGTTGCATGGGGTGGTGTAAGACCATCGACATGGTCATTCTTGTGGTCTCCAATTGTTTGGGTGACATCTTCATTATTTTTTTCGTTGTTCATCTCATCCACTTCCCTACATTTATAAACTATGGCAGAGGCCGCATGCAACTTACTTTCTTTCTCACTGGTTAAGAGGTTCTTTCTTGTTTTCCTTAGTCACAAAGTCATACTCTTGCTCAAGTAAATAAGTATAAAGTATGAGTTTAAATGTTATATATTATTGTTTATGTCTATCAAAATAAAAGATATGGTTAAAAAATATACTTATGTTTATAGTTCTATGGGGAAATTAATTAACATTAACAATGTATATTTAAAGTAAATTCTAATTAGAATATAAAGTGTATGGGTATGTGTAGGATCATCATGGAAAAAATAGGCCCTTAAGTGGAAAAAAAAATTAGAAAAATCAGAGTTAGGTAACTTGACGTAAAAATTTGAATAAGTTATCTATATTATTTCAAAAATATGTAAGAAAAGAATCTGTAGCAAATTGAATGTATTTTCTAAACTACTAGGTTTATTTTAAAAAAAAAGAAAAAACTATTTGCTGAAAATTTGAAATTTCAATGCAATAGTACTTAAATTTCAAGGAAAAAAATAAGAAGTAGGTGTTTTTTTGACCACCCTAACCACAATAAAATGATAATATTATTTTATAATATTTTAGATATAACTAGAGGACTCACGTCTTGATGTGACACATATTTTTTTGTAATTTTATTCTAAGTAAATAATTAATTATGAATTTTTTATTACAACTTTTAAAAAATATAAAAACTTGTATGTCTGACCACCTTAACTTGGTCAAATCTTCATGAAATTCAATTTTATTTTTTTAATCCTATAGTGTTTGAAGTATAGAATGTGATGCATGTTTCAGATTCAAAAAATGTGATACCATTTGCAAGCTATAGATGTTTTTCAATCAACCTATCAATTGGGACTTTAGTTGTAATTCAAATAGAAAATGAATAATAATTGTTTATTAAATTCAAAGTAAAGCATAATTTATATTGGTGGAAAGCTAAGAATCTCCTTTAAAAACCCTTTTCATTTCATCAATTTTGGGTAAAAAAAAGTCTTCAGCCACATGGGGCATCATATCACTTAAATATCGCCACTTTTTGGCCCATCATGATCCTGCACATACCCATATATAAGTATATTTATACACTTAGAATTAGAATATAATTCTATAAGGATTAAGTGTTGTTCATATAAGTCTCTCTTGTATTATAAATTAGTTTAATCAAATACAATAGTCATAGTTTGTATGTTAAGTTATATGGATAGTATAATTATAGAATGTGTAAATTATCAAGAATAAAAATGGTAATGTTTATTTCAGATGTTGATTTATTTTATAAAATATTAATGATGAATCTTATGTTATTTGATTTGTTTCTTTTAATGATCAAATATATATGTGTTTGGTTAATGGAGATATTAATATTTAAGTTCATCCTATCTATGAGTGTGTATTTGAAGTATCAATGATGGAGGAAAGTTTTTATGGTGTTGGCATTCATTTAACTTAAATGCTAAGTTGGGAATGTGTTATTATAATTCTTGAGTAATATTTGTACATTATGTTTAAATGTTCCTACTTGATAATATTCTTATGTATTAGGGTTTGGTGTTCAGTGTACTGTTTCCCAGAGGATTTAGAATTGTCATCTATGAGTATGAGTTATGTTTAAATCTTTATGGATACTTTGTCTTATATTTTGAGTTGAAACATGGTCCACACACATTATTCCTATGTGATACTATTTTGGGAAATTTTTATTCCATGTTATGAGAGTATGCATTTGCGAAAGTTTAACCATGCATGTTATGTCATTAAGGTTATCTATTGGTTCGATTGAATTTAAGTCTTTTTGTAAGAAGTTCATGTTGGATGCATGTTGTCTATTGTCTTAATATTTATGAGGAGATGTACCTTAAGAGGAGTGGCTTGCGATAGGGGCCAGACCCATAAGTGGTTGCAGGGGTAACCTCTCGGAAGTGTATTAACCAAGTGGTAATTAAAATATGCTTGTAGGGGTTTGGGTAGTTAAATTAACGATACATATAATGTTTACCTCGCCTTGGTCTTTAATGCTTATTTAGGTTAAAGCGGGTTGAGAAGGCTTGGAATGGAATCTTGAACACTTTGTCTTTCTAAGAAGTGATTCGAGGCCACATAGTACGTATAGGAGTTGAAAGTCGTAAGAGGTTGCTAGGGTAACTCTGGTAGAGGGTTGGTAACCTAGGAAGACTATCTAGGGTAACCTATTATGTATATGTGATGACACTCTTATCCTAGTACTCTTGTTAGTTCACTTGTGTTTGTGAGTCACCTCTGGGATTTTTTCATTTGTCTATGATTGTGATGTCATGTGATTCGACCATGTTTGTGTGATGTAGTTTTGATGTTAGTTTGACTTGAGGACTTGTTCTATCTCCTAGCATGGGGGGTGGGCTTTCGAGCTCCACACAGTTGGGAGGAACGTGCCATATTCTCCATCGGGTCCCCTATAGGTGTGTTGTTTGTGATGTGTTGTTCTTGGTAGGATTCAAAATGCACAAATTTCATAGAGCATAGTTCCTTGGGTGAGTTCATGGATGTGGTCATCTTCTATTCTTGATCTTATTCTTCATTGTATCCACTAATGATGTTACATGAGGGTTTCTTGTAAAGATACTTATATTGTTAAGAGATTTTCACAATCTCAATTATTGTATGTAACTCTTGGTATATATATCTGAACATGACTATTCTCATGGGTTAATTTATTTATGGTTATTGTGGCATTATTATGTTATTACTTAGTAGTGTATTTGTGGAACCCTAAAACATGTATGTTAGATTGATGTCACATGTTATTTGTTTTATTTTTTTTTAAATTATCTTTTTGTTTTGTGTGAATGACATAACATTTTTTGGGTTCCACGACGGGGCATTACACCACTGCTATGAAACCTTAAGTACTTGATTTTAATATCCATTTCATTGTCAACCATAGCTTTAAATACTTTAAACTTATCTAGGGCTTCTGATTTTTCTTTGACAAAAGTTATCTGAGTCATTCTAGAGTAATCATCAATTAATAACATGAAATGCATATCACCTTGAAATATTCTTATTTTTATAGGTCCACATAGGTTTGTATGCACCAAATCCAAAGATCTTGTGGTGAAATATTCTTTGATATTGAACCCCTTTCTTCTTTGTTTCCCAACCTAACATTCCTTGCAAACTACATTGATAGTCTTTGTAATCCTTGAAAGATCTCTCAAAGCTTGAGTAGAGTTGATCCTCACTAGGCTATCAAAATTGATGCGATGTATTATTTTATGCCATAGGTAACTCTCATTGATTTGAGTCATAAAGCACTTACCATTAGCACCTTTGAGTTGATAAAAATTCCCATTTGTCCTTGTTCCTACAAAAACTAGAGTTTTGGATCCTCCTTTTTTGATTTCATAACCACCATCCTAAAATAAAATATTATATCCTTTTTAACATACTTTTCCTACACCTAGAATATTACATTGGATACCCTTTAAACAAAGAACATCATCTATATTATGCCCTCTATCAAAAATAATTGAACCTGTTACACATATCTTAGCTAATGTATCATCACGAAACTTTACAAGACCACCTTAAAAATTCTCAAGTTTAACAAACTTACTCTTATCACCTATCATATGATTTGAGCATCCACTATCAATTATTTAATGATATTTCTCCTCTCTAGCATGAAAATCAATTAAAATAGTCCCTTTGATGTTGTGACCTGTTTTTGGAGAAATTTCCTTCATACATATTTTAAAGTTAGTAGAATTATTTCTAACATTTAGAGCCATGAGTAATAATTCATAATTTTTATCATCCAGGTAGTTAGATTCATGATCAAATATACTACCATCCTCTTCAACACAATAACTTCTCTTGACAAATTTACCTTTATTATCCTTATATTTGTCATTTAAATTTTTGGCTAGACATCTTCAAGCATAATGATGTTGGGATCCTTGCAACATGAGAATGAAGTATGGACAGTTTGTGTTGGTTCTTCCTATGTTTTCATTGATGTCAACATGGTGATAACTATATGGTAAGTTTACTTGGTTTACTAGATTTTTTTCTCTTCTAGTAATACCCTCTTGTGATGGATTAATGTATTGGTATTAGAGTCTGAAATTTACCACAAGATCTGATATGAATCTATTCTATTAACCATGTTTTCTTGACTCATTCAAACAACTATGTCCTGGATCTTGAGATGTCTTTTCTTGTGAGTAGAAATCTCTGATAGAGTTAAACTCTATATTCTAAAAATGTTCCTTGCTTGGCATACTATGTGGGAGACTGCATTCTATTAAGGTGAAAATTCATATGCTATAGTTTTGTTGATAGTCTCTATGTTGGTAGTATGATGGGAAACTAATGTGTTCTTAGATCCAGAAGGTGTTTTATCTGAGGATTATTTGTTGGTTTGGATAATTCTGTTGTAGTCTTGGCCGACTCAGTGTATGCAATACTTTATGAAGACTATTTATTATTTATGGATGTTATTTGACTTGGTATAATGCACTACATGGATAAAATGCTTGATCATATATGGTGTCAAAAAAGAAAGTTTTGATTATTTTGTTTTCATCTAGTTAGGCTGACCTAATTGACGATTAAGATATTCTTGTATATAGATAAGGTGTTTTGAGGAATGATATGAGAAGCAAGTGTGGAAGTGGATATATGGAATGCATGTGAGATGTGAAGTGAGGATCTGAGACTAAATTCTTTATCAATTGTGGATTAGTGCAGTTTTGTTGAGTGACTACTCTGTGAGATAGTAATTCATATTTTGAGCTTCATTGGAACTGAACCCTACACATTGAAGGTGTATCCTATCAGTTCAATCCATTGGTAGTGAGCCACTATCATTGTATCTTGGTGGTTAGCCATCTTTTGTACTTAGAATGTGAGCCTTTTTAAGGATAGTGAGTCCTAGTAGTGAGCCCCATAATATTTTGTATCTAGATATAATATATTGTGAGTTAACCCTCACCATGGTTTTTCCCTCATTGATTTTTCCATTTAAAAATCCTAGTGTTCACGTGTATGGTTGCATTGATTTTTTGTTATGTTCCTTTTTGTTGATTCAATTAAAATTGAGATAATGTTTAGATGGATATTAATATGGTTATATGGAGTATTGATTCACCCACCCATCTTATTATTTTAGATGTTCAACAATTGGTATTAGAGCTTGATTCCTAGAAGAAGCCTAACAACTTAGGAAGATCCTAGAATTTGAGTATAAGAATTTTTTTTCTCCAGAAATAGTCTCCATCAAATATTCAAAACAAATGGAAGATATGAATGAAAAGTTGATAAAAGCGAAGATTACATTGAAGAGATGAAAAGTAAAAGTATTTGAAGCTTGTGATATACTGGTTGAGGGAGAAGAAATTATCTCTAGCCTTCTACAATAATTAGATGAGAAGAAAAGAATTGAAGAATATCAAGAAATTGAAACTCAAATGAAGATGGTTGAATGCATAAAGCTTGAGGAAGAAGAAAAAATATTGAGGTCTAATTTGGAAAAGGCAAGAAGTTTTGGAGACAAATTTAAGATAAGCTCGACGATGCTTGAAAGATTGATTAATTCTTAGAGATTGGAAATGGATAAGAGTAGCTTAGGTTTTAAGGAAGGTCAAAGTTGTAAAGCGAAGCAATCCACTAGAAATAAGACTCGGTACAAAAGTTGACAAATCAAATATCTAAGAAGGGATCTTGGAAAAACTCCTATCAAGTGACATGATGCTAAAAGCTATTTATCCTTCAATAGTGTTTGGTATTCCTACAAGAAATTTTCATAAGGCAATGGACTACAAAAAAAAATGAATGATTCTTTATCATTCTTTGAAAAATGTTCTAAGAGAAAGAAGAATGGATATAAAGTTGGTCAGTTGAATAAAAAGGAAAATGAAAAGGAGAATGTAGTTTGTTGTAAGTGCAACAATTCAGAACACCCTAGTAATAACTGCAAAAGAAATAAGAATAACTATCTGACAAAGAAGAATGATCAAATCATTGATCCGAAAGAAGCAAGAAAGGAAATGGAAAGGATTTGGAGAAAGGAATCAAAACTATCAGTATTATTTGTGTCAACCTCCAATGCAGATACTCCCATCTATTTCTAAGTGAAAAATAGTTGCTAAGGGGGAGCAATTATCAGAAAAACAAATAAACCCCCTCATTGGTACTTGTGTCATATCATGATAGAAGTATATTTAATGTGGTAACAAGATTAAGGTATTTTTCTCAACCACATGTTTGAAGGATGAAGTTTACATTATTTGAAAGAATGAAGGTGTACACAATTTTCAAGGTAATATACCTACAAGTTGAATAATTTATTCCAAAAATCATTTAGAATGGAGGGAATAAATTCAAATAATTCTAAAGGATTATGAATCTTCAGAGAAGTGTGCAAAGGAAGCTAAAAAGGAAATTCAGAGTTTTAGAGTTTGAAGAAGAAATCAAATGGATTCGAAGTGATCTCAAGAAGTAGGATATGTATGCATTTCTTTTTGGCATCTATAGAGGTATTTTTGTTTGCACAATCTTTCATTTTATTGGTCTAGAGAATTCAAAGGTTGTGAGAAGTTTGAATAAAGTGCAAGTCAATTTGAAGAGATATTTGATGAATGTGTCAGAAGATTTTGATGGTACATTCTCCTACATCCCTTTGAGAGTGTCTCCCACATAAGATATCTATGCATTTTTTATAGTAAGGTAGAAGATATTTCGTTAGTTCAATTGAGCATGCTTTGGGAAGGTGAATTAAAAGAGATCCATGATGCTTGCACAAAATTATTTGAGAAGAAGTTGGATGTTTTGAGGAAATTTACCTTGTTTGATTTTGAGAAGAACTATATTTAAATAGTGTTGAGAAAAATTCACAATGAATCTCTATGGATTGATGAAGTACATTTGATTACTAGAGAATTTATTAAAGATGTAATTGGTTTGTGTTCCTCTAGACTAGTTCCCAAACTAAAGGCTATGGATGAGAAAAATTCAATTGAGGTTATTGGTATGAATTTTGAAGAGAAGAAGATTGATTTGAGGTTAATTGTTGATCCGATAATAGGGTATATTGCTATGGTCATCGGCCATAAAGGTTGTATCCCTAGCAATGACCTTAAAACTTCTACTGCTACAGTACATACTACTATTGATATGTTTAAAAAAGGTATGGATTATGACTTGTGTGAATTACTTCATATACATCTTTTGAAAAATTTAAAGTTAAGAAGAGTAAGAAGAATACATTCTAGTATGGCAATTGGGTTGTCTATTTTCTCTTTTAATTTTTGAGAGAGTTACTAGTAATAGGAAGGATATAATGGTCAGATTTAGTGCCTATTTCCGATGAAATCAAGAATTTCATGATAAATCCTTGTAGTTCGAATGCACAAGAGATTTCCCTTGCTGGATTCTTTGGAACATTTCATATGAGGATGAATAGAAGGTCTAGGATTCTAGTAAGTGTTGTTGAAAGGTACTCTAGAAGCATAAATTTTCTTGTGTCTATAGATTTTTGTCACATAGAAGCAGATTAATCAAGGTTAGTTTGGATATTTGAATTGGATTACAAAGTGTTAGAGGCTAAATTTGATAATTATGCTAAGTGTTGGATTCTTAATGTAGAAGGTACCTCTGGTAGCATGATTGGAATAGGGAAGAAAAGGAAGAGTTTTGTTAAGTAAGAAGTTGTAGAAGGAAGTGAGGTTGAACATGAGCATGAAAGGATAAATATTTAGAGAGCTTTGGAAGAATTGTAGAAGGTTATTCTTGGTGCTAATTTTGATTCATCTATTTCTATTCTGGAGAATCTCTATGGCATGGTTGATTCTTTGAAGGTCTAGCTCTCTTGACTTGAAGTGATTGCTAGAATCAGGTCTGATGAAGGAAATTTAGATGATATCAAAGGAAAATGTGTGAATACACATAGTTGAGTGATAAATGAATTAGAGAGTGTACAAATTTGTGAAGAAGAGGCACATGAAATACATTATTTTTGCCTAGATTGGTGTGGCAATACACTAGATATAAGAAATGAAATAAGGATGAGTGAGTCTCAGAAGAGAACTCAAGAAGATACTTACAAGTTAGCAGAACATAAAGATAATCAGAGGTGGTTGTATATTGTGCAACTTTAGGATAAAATATTTTCATTACATGATCAAAGGACAAATGTTATCAAGAATTTTTTGGTACTCAGAGACATTATTATACTCAAACATACTTTTTTTTCTAGTGCTCTTGGCTGTATTGGTGAATTATCATAAATTATTATTAGTTCCAATACTTGAGAAGATGGTGTAGAGTCCTTAACTAAGATTGATCTATTTTACAAGACTCTTGTAAGTGAAAATTTTCTTGGGAAGAAGGAAAAGTTTCTAGGAAGGCTATCCTCAAGAGTCTCAAAGGTCATTCTTTAGGTTAATTCAATTATCTGTTCATATCTTTTTGGTTACATTTTGATGTATATACTTATATACTAGACACCTTCCTTTGTCATTTATGTGAAAGGGGGAAAGAAAAAGAGATAGAGAAATAAAGAGATAGAGAGATGGAAAAATAGAGAGATGGAGATATAGAGAGACAAAGGAAAAATATTTTGGTGAAGAATAGTGTTGATAGGGGAGTATTCAAAGTATTCAGTTGTTGGAAAATGTTGTTTTCATGCATTTTTCCATCAATACCAAAGGGGGAGATTGTTGGGAGCCTTGCAACATGAGAATGAAGTACATATGGTCTGTTTTGATTGTTCTATGTTGTCATTGATGTCAACATGGTGATTACTATATGGGAATTTTAATTGGTTTACTGGATTCTATTCTCTACCAATAATACCCTTTTGTGATTGATCAGTGTACTAGTATTTGGGTCTAGAATTTATAGAAATATCTGATATGACTCTATTCTCTTAACCATTTTTTCTTGACTCATTCAAACAACTTTACAATGGATCTTGAGATGTTTTTTTTTGTGAGCATAAAGTTATCTCTAACAGAGCTCAACACTATATTATACTAATGTTCCTTGCTTGGCATGCTTTGTGGGAGACTCTACATTCTATTAAGGTGAACATTCGTATTCTATTGGTTTTTTGACAGTCTCTATGTTGGTACTATGATGGGAAATTAATGTGTTATCATATTCGAAAGGTGTTTTCTTTGAGGATTATATGTTGGTTTGGGGAATTGTGTTCTAGTCTTGGCTGACTAAACGTATGCAATACTTTATGAAGACTAGTTATGATTTATGCATGTTAGCCGACTTGGTATAATGGACTATATGGATATAATTCTTGGTCACAAATGGTGCCGAAAAATAAAGTTTGATTATTGTGTTTTCATCTAATTAGGCTGACCTAATTGATGATTAGGATATGCTTGTATATATATAAGGTGTATTGAAGAATGAGATGAGAAGTAGGTGTGGAAGTGGATATATGGAATGCATGTGAGATGTGAAGTGAGTATCTAAGCCTAAATTCTTTATCATTTGTGGATCAGTGTATTTTTGTTGAGTGACTACTATGTGAGACAATACTTCATATTTTGAGCTTCATTAGAACTGAACCCTACACATTGAAGGTGTATCATATTAGTTCAATCTATTGGCATGGAGCCACTATCATTGTATCTTGGTGGTTAGCCATATTTTGTACTTAGGTTGTGAGATTATTAAGGACAGTGATTCTTAGCAATGAGCCCCATAATATTTTGTATCCAAATATAATATATTATGAGTTAACCCTCACCATGGTTTTTCCCTCATTGGGTTTTCCACATAAAAAACCGATTGTTCATGTGTATGGTTGCATTGATTTTATTTTATGTTCCTTCTTACTAATTCAATCAAAATTGAGATAATGTTTCAATGGATATTAATATGGTAATATGGAATATTGATTCACGCCCCCTCTAAGTATTCTAGATGTTCAACAAATGACCTATCTTTCCATAATTGAAATATTTGAAAGGTAACTTACCTTCTTTTTTTTCTAGTGCCTTTTTTTCAGTCTTCTTACAAAATTAATTTATATTTTATTAGGATCATCCACATTTGATTTATCACCATTCTCTTTTTCTAAGTTTAAAATAATCTCTTTTCTTGAATCATTTTGAGAAAATTCTCTTATTTCAAAATTAGTTAAAGTATCAAACAATTGATCTCTAGAATAATGATCAAAATTATGAAATTCTTCAATAGAAGAAAATTTAGGACTATAATATTTAGGAGGAGTTCTTAATACCTTCTTTATCACCTCATCCTCTTCTAGATTTCCACAAAGGACATTAATGGAATTGAAAACTTAATCCACTTTATGCATATATCTTGCAATATCTTCATCTTCTAACATGCTTAGGGTTTCAAACCTCATTTTATAACATTGCATCTTTTCTTTCTTGACCTTATCATCTCCTTCCTAGATAATTTCTAGCTTCTTCCAAACTTCTTTACCAATTTTGTAGCTCATAAGCTTCGCAAGTTATGAATCAGGAAGACCACTCAAAAGAGATTTCCTTTCTTTTCCATTGTTCTTATATGCCTTGATCTCATCACCAGTTATTTAACCATTAGTAGGCATGGTATATCCATCTTCAATTGAATTTTAAACTTAAAACCTTAGGGAAACAAGGAAACTTTCTATCCTAATTTTTACAAAATGCTTAATTCATCCCATAAAACAAGAGAGCCTCCTTCCTATGTGCCATATGGATCTACCTAAAGTTGTTAAGCTTCTTCTAAGGAATTGTCATTTGATACCAATTGTTAGATTTATAGGACAATTGAGATGGGGTGAATGAGTTATAGATTAGAACATCAAAATGATCATTAACATTCAGATATATATTATCCCTTAAACCATTAATCATATTTATCATGAAAGTAAACAAGTGAAACAACAAAACATAAGAACACTATGTAGAATAAAAGGCCATAGTTATGAGGAAAACCTAAGAAGGGAAAAACCATGAAAAGGATTAGCTCATAATATAAAGTAATATCAACACCAAATATAATAGGCTCACTACCAAATGGATCAATTACCAAAATAAAGTAGGTATCACTATCTAGAAGAAATAAGATAGAAGAATGGGTGTCTCACTACCAATTTGAACTACTAACAATGAATCTCTCTCTTATTCCAAAGGTATAGTTCCTATGAAGCACAAAAAAATAATCCAATAGAGTAAAATGTAGACACCTTTTACTTACTACATCTAGGAGTCATAGCAATTAAATCTCACACTTGGATCACCACACATTATAACTTTCACATCATTCACATCACACACTCTCTCTAATCAATCTAAACAATAACTTTCCTTGTATTTATATCATTAGAAACCTAGAACAATATAAATTAGGTAGGTCTTAAGGAAACTTATACTCCTCAACCATGAAACATCAAATAGGTTGGTACCAGAAACAACTATGTTGTAAATAAGTGAAGGAAAACCATGACATAGCTTAAGTAGGACCCAAATCTACATTGAAATTCTTCTAAACACTTCTACAAATAGAAACCATTATTTGCAATTAGTGCTAGCATGCTAGGTTAGACAAACCTTCACTAAAACTAACAAGCAACCAAAAACATAGTTGTATAGGTCTAGAAACATATCATAGACCAAAAATCCACACTCCACAACATCCAATAATATTCCACATCATCAAAATATTCACCACTACTACAACCACCTGAAACTTAAGAACACCTTCATTTTGTTCAACTAGACACTAGCATAAACATCAAACACACCAAAAAACCCTGTGGAACACCTCAAAGCCTAAAAATTTAAGGGAAGGTAGATACAAACAATATAAAACATTCCTAGATCCATGAGACAAGAAAATTTACTATGAAGAAATGTAGAGCAATCTCATTTCTCTCACACACCGTGTTCCACCAGAAATATATACTGTCAAATGTATCCTCCACTGTAGAATGATCTATAACCTAAAAATTTAGATATAGATACTTTGGAAACCTCTAATAATCATATCCAAATAATGGATGCATATCTTCAACCATTGAGAAATACGAAGCAAAACACTAAACACTGCTTTGTCACATTAAACTCTCTTTTATTCAAATTTTCTCAAAAGAACTTGGGAACCAATTGAACCAACTACATTAGAAACACTAATAACATCTCTATAACATATATGCATCACCTAAAATATCTCTCATCAAATATAGAACATCCAATTATCTCTACAAGCATAATTTTTGTAACTATACTGAAGTAAGACATTAGTGACAACACCAACTCAAGGCTTCCAACATCTCCAATGCTAGGGGTTGACATCATAAACACTAGAAGAATTCCATAAATATCTTCATATAAGAAGTTAAAATCAATAAAAACACCCAAACACCTCACAAACAAATTAATCCTTCAACAAAAGTAAACAATATATTCCTGACAGGGCCCACAAAAGGGTCATATTTAGTATTCACAACAAGGAGTTTGTTAAATTTTGGGAGATAAAAGCTAGAAAAATTCTTGGTAGATATGACTATGTAGACCCAAGTATCACACAACTCCATAGAGCTATAGCGGAGGGAGGCTAGGTCGATGAGGTATAAGGAATCTGATGTTACTTCAAGGTTTTTTTGTACTTTTTTGTGTTTATCTCTTTCAAGAGTAGCATAGGAATATGACTAACATGGAGGAATTTGATCTATGTGATATCATCACAAAAAAATCAGTAGCCTTTGATTGTACTAGCATCTTCCTTACACTCTATACTTAGGAAACCTTTAGACTCAGATGATGTACATCAGACGAACATCCATGCGACAAACCTTTGTCCCAGAGACTTACATTGAAAAATTATTTTGATGTAGAACATACAATTTTATGATGTTGATGGATCTGATGTGAACCATTTTTCTACTTCAAGAGTGGTAGGAGATGAGAGAGCATAGAGGTAGACATGTGTTATCCATGTTGTACGATCAGGCCGAGTACATGCATCTATATGATTCAGACCATCAACAACATGTGGGATTCTAGTGGGCCTACACCATGCATGACATGCACTATCATCCCCCAATGGGCATGTCACTCATGGAGAATTTGGGTGTAGAAACCTTCTCCTTCCACTTGCCATTTGAAGAGATGACCATCACATTAGAGGATGTATATTGGACCATTAGTCTACCTGTATGCACCTAAAAGTGGTCTAGATAAATCTAATTAA
Source organism: Sequoiadendron giganteum (assembly GCA_007115665.2). NCBI lineage: Eukaryota > Viridiplantae > Streptophyta > Pinopsida > Cupressales > Cupressaceae > Sequoiadendron > Sequoiadendron giganteum. Next base: position 365,192,006 of record CM021102.1, on the reverse strand, counting down.
TTAAACATAATTATTTGATTAATTAACCTTTAATTCATCTACTTATAAATAAGTAGAAATATTTATTTATATAGTTCACATTCTATGTTCTTCTATCTTAATTAAATAAACAAAATTGAATATTCTATTTTATTTAATTATCTATTTTCTTCCATCTTAATTAAATAAACAAAATCACATAGTTTGTTTAATTATCATCTCCTTTTATTAAATAAACAAATTTCAATTGTTCTATTTAATAATATCTTCCCTCCAAAATTAATAAATCTAAGTTTCAATTAAGCACATGTCTACAAATTTTATCTCAATAAAGTTCAAAGCTTCAAGTTTTATTCAGTTATTATTTATCATTCCCACCCATTTTGGAACAAACGTTAAACACATGGCTTCATTTCTTCCACTTTTTCTTCCTAAATCACTTGGTAGAATGTTTTGCTGAGAGAAATATTCCCCTTTTTCTCCAACTTCTTCATCTCTAGCATTGATTTATCCAGATCAAATCTGAACCATTGCTTGCTACCACATCATAATTTTCCTTTTAAAATCTATAAAAGAACCTCTTGCTACAGGAAATGGATCCCACTTTTATGCAATCTTACTATGCAGGAATTATATTAGAGAAATTTAGCATACAAAATTTGAGAAATCAACAATTTCAAATCATATAGCTTTCATATTAGATTATAATCATGGTTTTCATATTATTTGTATTTTAGTTTAAAATAGTTAATCATATCATATCATTATCAGCATCACAATATCATATAGATTTCATTATCAATCACATCACTATCAGCATCATCATGTAATTTCTCATTCTCATTATGTAGGTCGCAATTTTAATAATCATAGTGCACACAATCTAAGAGACACTTTGATTTAATAAATCCTTGGAGTTAGGGAGCAATGGAACAATTTTAGAGATTTGATTATGCTTCAATTAGATTAAATTTCTCATTTGAATTCTCTAATAGTGTTTCATTAAGGTTTTTTGTTATTATTTTATTTACACAAATTTTCCACACACATAAATTAGCACTCACCATGGGGAAATACCCCATTTTTAACATTTTTCAAGAAAGTGACTACAAATTTTAACATGATTCTATTTTAGTGTGACCGAGAGTTCTTACGACACATCCAATAGATATTTCAGCACATCCAAATACTATTTTGGTACATCAAAAGAACATTGTAGTGCATTGAATTACTATTATAGCGCATATGATAATTCTTTCAGTGCATTCATTTATTATTTTAGTGCATCTATTAGTTCTTTTAGCATACCTGACTATTTTTATAGAAAATTGAAAAATTGGATATTAATCACTATTTTCTATGTTGTAGGTACAAAATACACTTTTCAAGGATAGTTTTTTGAAACATTTATGCTGGTCAAAGATGAATACTACAAATTACTAATGTTGTTTGCAAGGTTTTGAATTTTTCATTTCTTTCTTTTATTTAAGATAGGCATCTAGCTTAAGTAAAAGGATTATTTGAACCCCTTGTCTACTATGTTTGAAATGATAGGCTAATTCTCTCCCCTTAATTGCATTATCAGAATGCTAGACTCACTATTCATGCTTTTATTAACACCTTTAGAAGTCCTTCCGTAGTGGGAAAAAGTACTCACCCTATGGGAATGACCTAAGTGGGAACAACCAAAGCCAGGTTTTCCAACCCACTATAGTCAAAAGTGAATTCAAGGAAAGTCCACAATTCAATGGAACTGTACAAGATAACTATCCCCGAAGCCTTTGTTCTAAAGGTTGGGAGTTTTCCTAAGGGATTTTATCTATTTTTGCACCAAACATAAACCTTATCTACGAAATTTAAGTTAGAATCCAACCGTGTCAGTTTTTGAACACTCTTTATACCATGGTGCAAGGAGAGGGAAGAATCTGCCCCAAAGACACTCACCATATAACTATTAGAGACCCTGGCCAAAAGTGGAGGATTTAACTTTGGTTAAGACTTGGTAAAGGAAAAAACATGGGTGCCCTCTAGGGGGTGACACAACTATGTGAGCTAACATAGTTTCAAGATGTAGGCTATGGTATTTTTAGTGACCTTTTGAGATTAGAAAAGTGCTTGAATTGTCTTTATTGTGTTATACTAATAGAAATTGAAAGAATCAGAGCTAATTCTAGAACACACACTATATGTTTAAATGAGTAGAATTGAAACAACTATTTACAAACTTGTTGTGTGTAAAGCCATATTTTTAAAGAAATCAATTTCCATAGTCCACAAGCAAACAAATCAGATACAAGGTCATTAATCAATAGTTTACACACTGGAGAAAAACATATTCACTAATTAAAACTAGAGAAAAAATAGACTGTCCAAATACTCAATACTTCCAGAATAGTGCATTCAATCTCTATTATAGCGTATCTAATCTATTCAACAACACATAGACCTATCCTTTAGGGCATAGGAGGAACACTCTAGCACATAGGAGTAATATTCTAGTGCATAGGAGGAATATTCTAGCACATAGACGAAACAATATAGTGCATCAAAATAAAAGATTAGTGCATCTGTCAATTATTTTAGTGCATCCAAGGACTATTATAGCGCATACACTAAATAAAAAACTAGAGAGTTGTTTTCATTGTCTGTCAAAGTTATAACATCAAAATTCAGATTCTCATCAGAACAAAAGTCTTTCTAAATCAAAACCAGAGTCTTAAAATTTTAAAAACTGAACCTTACAAGTGAAATTCTTCAAATTAAACAGAGATATATTATCTTAAAAGTGCATAAATCAAGCACATTTGATTAAACGCTAAGTTTCATTATGAGGATCAGTCATCCTTCTTCAAGAAATGAAGTTGTATAATCATATTTATCAACTTAGTCTAGTCAATAGAATCTATTATTCTATTTGACTCAAGTTAATATCCTTGACACTATTTCCAACAAAGATCAAAGTTTAGTGGACAATTAAAATAGTTGTATGCCAATTTTTACAAGGTCACAAAGGCTATAACTTCAAGAGGAGGAAATTAAAATTCAAACAAACATGTCTAAGATTGAGGAGAATCTACTCAATAGGTCCAACCACCATGAGAATGATGAAATATCTAAAGAGGATCTACAAAATATGCAACAAGACCCCAAGTTACATAAATTTATGGAGAAAATTCTAGAGAAAGATTGGTAAAAGTATCTTTTGATGTTAGCTAATCTAGGTGTTAAAGTTCCAAAGCACTTTAATATTAATAGACTAAAAGAAATACCTAAAATATCTAAGAGTGAATCACAAAATATAGATGAAGTGGCTACAGTGCAACATCAAGTAAAAACTTTACAACAATAATTCTAAGATATGCAAATATGAACTACTAAGAGGTATTTGTTGTAGGATATTTTCCCATATCCTTTTTCCCAAAACATGAACATGATTCCATTTCCAAAACATTGTGAACTCCCCAAGTATGATAAATATTTTGGAAAAATAGATCCTCTTGACCATGTAAGGGAATTTTGCGCTATGAGCTTAGAGTTTTCCCATGAAGAGACATACCTGATGAGGCTATTTCCATGAATCTTAGGTGGATAATGTATGGAGTGGTTCTTGAAATTAACTCCAAGAATTAGATATTTTGAAGATCTAGTTAACAAATTTATAACTCAATATTCTTATAATATACAACATGATATCACAACGAAGGATCTTTGCAATGCTAAACAAAAGAAAGGTGAAAAATTCTCCCACTTTTGCAAAGATGGACAAGGTTTTTTGCAAGATATCCACGTTCCATACCTACAAAGGAAAATATGGAAATATTCATTTATAATTTAAATGATGATATGAGTTATAGACTTGAACTACAATGTCCACCTACATTCAAGAAAATGATAGAAAATGACCGCAAGATAGAAGAATATTTGGTCAAGGGAGGAGTCCTAAAAAACACAATGAAGATTCAAACAATGCGAATTCCTCAAATCAAAAAGACAATAACGATAAACCCAAGTTTTGGAAAAAATATAGAAATGCTAGAAACAATGATGCAGTGGTTGAAACACAAAACGAAAAATCAATATTCAATTTAATAGTAGCAACCACTAAGACAACTCAAAACAATAACCAAGGAAAAAATCTAAATAGAAATCAAAACAACAATTCAAACAATGTTGGATCTCAATCACTACCATTTGAAAAGCTATCAAATTAGAGAAACTTCACACCTTTAGGACAATCATTGGAATCAACTTTAAAGGAATTCATTGAAGCCAAACTTGTAACATTAAAAGAGCCACAAAATTAGGATCCATAAGTCAAAACATTTTGGTGGAACGATGGACATTACTGTGACTACCATAGAAACAAGAACCACAAAACTAAAGATTTTTGGAAATTGAAACATTTGATCCAAGATCTGATTGAAAACAAGAAAATATTTGTTGAAGGAGCATAAACAAACAATGATCACGGGGATTTCAAGAATCCTTTACCAAATTATGAAAAAGTAGAATCATCTTCTAGAAATGGTAAAGGAAAAAATTTAAACTACGTTTATGATTCCACTATTCTCCATATCGAGGTAGTTGAAGATCAAACTTATAAAACTCAAATAAATGATGAACATGACCTTGTTGCTGCTGAAAATCAAATAAATGAATTTTTTGTTGTTGGTAATCATATTAATGACATCATTACAATTGATCACCAAACCACAAACATTACTACAAATAAAAATCAGAGAGTATAAAAAATACCAACCATTCAATGTGACAACAAGGGGACCAAGTAAGGTAATACTAAAAGAAGCTGCATATAAATCATCTGATGCTCCTTGTACAATCAAAACAACTGCTACCCCTATGAATGAATACAACATAATAGATCAATTGAAAAATACCAACACAAATCTCAATATTTGAACTCTTGAAAATATCACCAACACACAAGGAGATCTTAGAACAAGCTCTTGTTGCCACAACAATACCCAATAATCTGGAAGCTGACTAATTCCAAGCTATGGTGGGACACTTATCCACTCCTCACTGCTCTTCATTTTATGAACATGATGATGTATCTATAAACCATCCACACAATGCTACCCTCAAAATTGAGTTTCTCATTCAAAAAAAAAGTCAAGCATGTTCTTATAGATGGTGGAGCTGGTTTGAATATCTATACTTTAAAACTGATCCATGCACTAGGATATTTTGAAAATGATATTGATGCAAGAAGGAAAATCACAATAAAAGAATATGATTATGAGGAGAGATCTTCAAAAGGATTGATTGCCTTACCTATCCAAGTGGGACCAATTATGAAAGACATAGTCTACCAAGTGTTGGATAAAAAGCTGATATGCAATATACTCTTGGGACATTCATGGATCCACGAGATGCAAGAAGTGTCATCCATATTTCACCAATGCTTGAATTTCATAGTCAATGGACAAGAAATAATCATCTCAACGGATTCAAACAATCCCCAACAATGTAACATGCTTAAGGCATCTTAAGACACCTTTGTACCTTATAACTAGGAAGCTAACTCTCCAAATTAATCAAACAATGAAAATAAGTTAAATGTTGTATCAAAATGGATTGAGAAGAAGCACCAATCAAAAGATAAAGATATTTCTAATGCTACTACTTCAAACAATGAAAAATCTTTATCAAATAAATTCAAAGAAAAGATCTAGTTAATAGATAAAGGCATGGGAGAGTATTTCATTCAACAATATTTTTCTTTCACAATTGTTGCCTTCAATAAGAACTTATGAAAAACCATAAACATTTAAAAAGAAAACATCACAACCTACTATAGTTTTTCATGGCAGATTTGTAAAGGTGGGAACATTGGTTGATGAATCATACTAGAAGGTTTCCCTGAATTGGCTTTATAAAGATGAGGAAGCATCTACATCAACATCCCCCAAAATACAAATGGATCAATATGGTAAAGGAAAGAAAATCCTAGAGAATATGGGGTATGAAGGATAGGGACCTATTAGAAAAATCAAAGAAGGCATTGTAGAACCTATTCAACCTCTCACACTTCAAGCAAAAGACAAGACTAGGCTGGGATATAAAAAGGATACAAAGGAAGAAGCCACTTAGAAGGTTATGAAATGAATCCTACAACTACAAGATAGTGACCACTATGAAACTAAGTCAAATGAGTATGAGTTGAATTCATTATCTGAGGTATCCTTTGAAGATAAACAAATGGATGTAATACAAAGGTGTACACCTACATGTGAGGAGGGACAAAGGTCAGGGACTAGACCTCTTGTTTTTGGATCAAAGAATATAGATGAATCAAGTGAGGATAAGAAAATATTGAGTGAACTAAATTATTTGGAAGAGAGTAATGTCATACACCTCAACATCACCATTGATAACTTTGACAATGTTGCTATTAGGACCCTTACTACCCTCAACTTTAGTCAATTTGATGACCTTTTACCCTTAATACACCCTAGACTTATCGACTAGGAACCAACTGAACTTATCAATGTAACTATCTTTGTGAATGATGTTGTGATTGTTAACTTTATCTATTTTGACCAACATGATACAAGTTCTATCAACAAAAACTCATAATGAAGCTTCAATTCAGGAGGGTGTCAAATCGTCCAACTGTAAAATTGAAAAAATAAACAAAAGATCTAATGGTGATAACCATTTAATGGAAGTGTTAGATCTAGAAAAAGTAAAAATAAAGAGTGCATCTGATAGTGAAAACCTCTTCAAGGAACTGAAGGATGGGGTATTTGACACTCTTTTAGAACACTATCATGAGAGGTCATAAGTGTTCATTGAGCCAACTCAATCTATCAACATTGACACAACAAAAGAAGTGAAGAAATTGCATCTGGTAGCATCCATGACTGAACAAGAAAAGCTGGAGTTCACCAAGCTCTTTGAGGAATGGAAAATCAACTTTTCTTGGTCTTAGTCTGACATGCCAAGTTTAGACCAAGATCTCCTGATGCATCATCTATCTCTACCAAAGGGAGTGAAACCTATCAAGAAAAAATTAAGAAAAATGCACCCACATATCACATTGTTGGTGAAGGCAAAGCTCAAGAAACTATTAGACACTGGGTTCATTCAATCTTATTGATTATGTTGAGTGGATCTCAAATATTGTACCTATCTCTAAACTAATTGGCAATATCCAGATATGTACCACCTTCGGGGATCTCAACAAGGCATGTCCAAAAGATGATTTTCCATTGCCTAACATTGATATTATTGTAGACTTGACAGGGGGACATGCTATGTTGTCATTGATGGATGGATTTTTTGGTTATAATTAAATCAAGATAACACTAGAGGATCAAGAGAAAGCAACATTCACATGTCCATGGGAAACGTTTTGTTGGAACGTCATGCCTTTTGGGTTGAAAAACGTAGGGCCTACATATTAGAGAGAAATGACCACCATCTTCCATGACATGATGCATAATTTTATCAAGGACTATGTGGATGATATATTGGAAAAATTAAATACAAGAAAAGGACATCTAGAAAAGTTCAACGTCATATTAAATCCCAAGAAATGTGTGTTTGGTGTAACATCGGTGAATCTGCTAGAGTACATAGTTTTAGAGAAAGGTATTGAAGTGGATCCCACCAAACTTAAGGATATTATGGAGATGCCACCACCTAGAAATATCATTCAGCTATAGTCTCTATAGGGAAGGCTTCAATCAATACAAAGATTCGTTTCTCAACTAGCAGACAAGATTCATCCATTCAACCACTTGTTACATAAAAATGTCTCTTTCAAATGGGATGAAAAATGTGAAACTACTTTCAAAAACCTAAAGAAAGATTTGATGTCTCCACCGATACTAGTGCCACCTACATAAGGAAAGCCATTATTACTTTATATAGCAACAATTGAGATTTCATTGAGCACTCTATTGGCACAGGAAGATCCTACAAGAAAGGAACATGTTATCTATTATATCAATAGAAATTTGAATGGTTATGAGATAAATTACACCTTCATTGATAAAGCTTGCTTGGAAGTAGTATTTTCTACACAACAAATACACTATTACATGCTAACTCACATAGTTAAAATCATAGAAAAGATTGATCCACTGAAATAATTACTCAACAAAGTTGCTTTAACATGATGGCTAGCCAAATGGGTCATGATCTTGAGTAAGTTTGATATCGAGTATGTAGATCGAAAACCCATAAAGGGACACATGATAACTCATTAGTTAGCTAAAGCACCTCTATAAGATGATAATCCAATGAGCATCGAATTTACTGATGCAGATGTTATTACCATCATGGAACAACAATGGATGTTATATTTTGATGGATCCTACACACAACATGGATCAAGTGCTGTAATATTATTTGTCACACCTCAAGGACATATTGTTGGTTGCTTTTACCGTAACTAGGTTGATCTTCTAATCTACCTATGGAATTTACAATTCCAATCAAGGGCAGCTCAAAGGACCTAGACCAACTGATGAGGATTTTAACAAACCTCCTACACTTTAGGATCTATAAGACCAGAGAGGGTGATCCCTTAATGTGTTTACAACCTCTACACTATTATTATAAACAAAATTAACAACAATAGATAATCTCATTTAATAGATAAACATAACAGGATAATACCAAATATAATTGGTTGTTCATCAATACTATCAACTATATGGAGCATGAGATAACTACAACATTTCGCAGTATAAGATAGTAATTGATTTGCAATTTGTAGCAAGCTCTAAGTAAAGACAAAAAAATACTGAGCCTCACAAATAATTAAAACTTAGATCAATGTCATATACCATTGGAGGAGTCAAATTCATGAGCATTTAAGGGTTCATGATAGATTTAACACATAACATGTAAGATATTTGATAATATTGCCTTACAATATCACCAATATGTATTCTAACCCAATACTACTTATCGACTCCTTATACAAGACATATCCACCTATAGTCTCATTCAAGCATTTTAATTAATTCTTTGAATTAAAGCTAAAGTGAGAATCATACACATCACAACAGTGAGATGAACAAAACAACCCTTGATCATTTTATTCAAAATTTTGATATTCTTATACAATATAGAGACATGAGTTTGAAATAAATCATTTCAATTCAAATACCAGTACTATCATAAGACATCAAATTCCCATGAGTTTAAAACCTACTACAGAATGACTCGAAACCTAAATTTCATTTTCAATAAAACCATCAGACTTTAAAATTGCTCTGCAACTTCACCTAGACTTGACCAAAAATATCTAACTTGGTAACCTATAATTCTAGCCTTGAAATCCTTCTTATAGAAAATGAAGGAGCAAAAAACCATCAAGACAAAAGTATACATGTCATCAGTCACTTGGACCGCCTTGTGATATTTCAAAAAATTGTTACAATAGCTGATCCCTAGATAATCTTCTTGTTCATCCCACCCACTGAAAATCGTTGATGCATCAACAAATATTCAAGAATCCTATGCCAAAAATTCCACCAAAACAAACCAGAATCTTTGTAACTACAATAGCTGAGTTTTTAACCACCAGTAGCCTACTTTGTTTCATTCTTCCTCGGTTAAGTAAACATTTACCCATCTCTAGTATTCTTCATTAGCTAGCCAATCAAAACTAACTACCTTATTCACCTTAGCATTATAAGTTTTGTACTTAACCACCACCTAATTTTCTTCGCTCTCAAAAGATTCCAAAAATCAGCTTGTACGAATGATCTTGTCCATACAACTCACCAACAAGTCATAATCTGAGTCATCACAAATCAAATTAATTTGTGATTTGATGACCTCATTTTCTCTATCTTGCCACTATTGCAATGATTTAAAATTTCCTTGCTCATCAATTATATCAGGTAAAGAGGTGTCACTCCAATCATCAAAATTCTTTACCAACTCTCTGATCTTCCTACTCAAGTCATCTGGTAAGGCCTGAAAACCCTACAGTGACTTAACTAACACTTGAGTACGCATTAATGATTGGGGCCTATTATTTGTATCAAACCTTGAGGCCTTATACATTATGTCTAAATAATTGGCCCTAGGGATCTAGTTTTTAATCAATGGTAATACTACCTCCTGATCCCTATTAATGTTATTTATTGCATCCAATAACAAAGAATATAAATAATACACCGATGACAATTTGTCATCAACCTTATCATTCAAATGTCTCAAAACTTTATTAACAATCTTGCCCTCCTTTACAAGTGCTCCCTCCTCACTTGCCTTCAAAGTTGCCTGTAACTCTGCAATCTTATGCATTAGCTCCTTCTTTATGGGATCAATAGAGTATTCAATTTCTTCCTTAATTGGTTCTAATGTAGGACTGCGGGAAGGAGTTTGGATAGGGGACCTTGGTGTAGAAACAATTGGAGAAGCAAGAGGCACTGATCCTGATGTGGAAGGAAATGTCATAATACCTAGAGCACTTGAGGTTTCCCCAATCTACCTGTATTTTAACCTATCCACCTCAGTCTGCAACTCAACATTCCTTTGTTGCACCTTGTTGTACTCTCCAGTTATGAAGTTATACCTCTCCATTAGGATTTTCTTTTCAGCCTCCTCTCTCTCAACAATATTTTCAGCCAATTTGGCCACATTCACAGTTAAATTAGTAGCCTTTGTGGTTGATTTTTTTGAGTCTCTCTTTATTATTAACCCTCCCCTTAGGTTTGGGTTAATGTTAGTGAAATTAGGCTTTCTACCTTGAGGAGCCAAAGACCAAATTCCTAAGGTCTCATATTCTTCACTAAAGGCAGAATCTTCCAATGTTGCCTTGACCTCTTCTTCAAAATCTTGCAGGGGATGCTTGGAATTTAGGATAGCATTAAAAGCTACTACATCAACAATGTCCCACTTAGGTAAAATCAATACACCAGCCTAAATCACTAGTTTTCTCCCCTCCTTAGGAGTGATGTTCTTAAATTCTTCCATCAATTTTTTCAATGCATGAAGCGATGAGGCATAAGTTGTTTTAAAACCCCCTTCATAAAGTAATAACCAAAGAGATCTTACCCAAGGCGTAAGATAAAATACTAGGGTTTTTCACCTAACAATATGAAAGACTAGGACAAGGGCAAGATAAAATGGAATTCAAAGAGAAAAATTTGAAGTTCCATCAGTGGCTCCAGTTAGGGATGTTCATTCCACTGGAATGAAGCAAGAATTTAGAATATCAGGTTGAGCAGACCGATTGCAGAGATGACCAAAATGGATTGTCCAGATAAAACAACCTAGTAGGAAAGAAACCTACCACTAACATATGTACAAACCTAAGCTACTATTCATAGAAAACAATACTTCAAGTGAATTACAACTTCAAGAACTATCCATGAACTGGCAGTTCAAGAATGTCTCCTATCATATCTTGGAGGAAGTATGAGTCTTCACCCCACTTACGATTCATCAAAAATGGACCCAACCAGATTGCATCAAATTTCCCATGTTTTCCTTTATCCTCCAATCTGGCATTCCACATTAAGATCAAATCTCCATCTTGGAAGCTCCTTGTAGTTGCCCTTTTATCATACAAACTTTTTACTTTCAACTACAATTTAGCATTTTTCATTTGAGCTTCCCTCCTAGTTTCATCTAATTCTATGAGAGCTTCCACTCTCAATTGCATTTTATCATCCATTTCATTATCATACGCGTGGAAAAATTTATACATTTCGATCATGTTATTTTGGGGAAAACTTACATTTATCCCATAAACTAAGTCAAATGGGGCACAACCTATTGCCTTTTTCATAGTTACCCTATCTTCCAAGATTGCTAATCTCAATTTAGAATCCCATGCATTCCTATTTTGATCTAGGATTCTCTTAATGATCTTCATCAAGCTTTTATTGCTTGATTTTTCTTGTCCATTTCCCTGTGGGTGATATGGTGATGAGTAAGAAATTTGGATGCCATGTTTTTCATATAATTCTATGTATTCTTTAGATCTGAAACACATTGTATTACTCGACACAATCCTCTCTAGACATCCAAACCTAGTCAATATATTTCTCATTAGGAAGTCAATTACCACCTTACTAGTTGTTTTCTTTATTGGAATTGCTTCCACCCACTTGGTAAAATAATCAGTGGCCACCAATATCCATAAATGGCCTCCACTAGATTTCTCCTACAAAATCAATACCACATTGCCAAAATGGAGATCGCACTGCAACTAGTTTTAGAGGCAAGTTACCATAGAATTTCAACTTTCCAGAGAAACGTTGGCAGACATCACATGTCTTCACTAATTGGTGTGCGTCCTTAAAAAATGTAGGCCACCAAAATCCATCCCTCATTACCTTGTGTGCAGTTGTTTTGGCCATATAATTCCCTCCAAAAACACCACAATGCATCTCATCCAAGATTCCTTGTGCTTGATCTTGGTCAACACACTTCAACATGAAATCTTCTCCATTCCTCCACCAGAGCTTTCCAGCTATGATAAAATATTTGATAGCATGTAACTTTAATGTCCTCTTTTCATTTTCACTCAAATTATTAGGACATTTCATCTTCTATAAATAATAGATCACACCCCTATACCAATTAGAATGTTCCATGTCACATATCTGTGATCTATTCTCTTCTTCAAGAAAATTTATCTAATTTGCTTCTAGATTACTTTGGGTCATAAGTTTGGCCAATCCTTGTCCTCTCATCAACATAGTAATCTAGATTTCAATGTTGAACTCTTGGATCCTATTGATCCATCTACACCTTCTTCTTGATACTTCCTGCTATGTAAAAATATCCTTAACAACATCACTGTGTACATAGAAAATTACAGTAGCTCCCATCAAATAAGTCCTGGAAGCTCTTACTACTTTTACTAATGCATAGGCCTCTTTTTCTTTTATATCATACTTAAGTTCTATAGCATGTAAAGATTTGCTGAAAAAGGCTATAGGCTATTCAAAACCTTTTGCATTATTTTGCAGCAACACAGCTACAATTGTGTGGAAAGAAGCAAATGAAAAAATCTATAGGGGTTTGGAAAAATCAGGGGTTCTTAACACATGATCCTCCTTTATGGCTTGCTTAATGGCCTAGAAAGCCTATACAAACTCCTCTTCCCATTCAATCTTGGCTCCCTTCTTGAGAATCTTAGAAATCAGACAAACTATTATAGAAAAATTTGTTACAAACCTCCTTAGGAAGTTTATCTTTCCAAAGAAGGATTGTATTCCTTTGACATTGCGGGGTTGTGGAATCTTGTCTATTGCAATTACCCTTTCTGGATCAATTTTGACTTCATCCTTGGAAACAGTATGTCCCAACAATTTTCCTTCCCTTACCCCAAAAGTACACTTCTTCATATTCAATGAAATAACATACTCCAGTGCCCTACTAAATACCTTATCTAGATGCTCACAATGATCATCTTCCTTCTTGGAATATGTTGTCAAATCATCCTGATAAATCACAAAAAACAAATTAATGAGGTGTGAGAATTCCACATCCATGGCTCTCTAAAAAGTAGCCCTTGCATTTGTTAGACCAAAAGGCATTCTCACATATACATAATTTCCACAGGGCGTAGTGAAATTTGTCTTAAACTACACAGACTCCTTGACCATGAGATGGTTGTAACTAAAGAACCATCTATCATAGACATTAACTCATAGCTTCTCACCCTCTGCAACATAGATTCCATATTCAGTAATGGATAGTTATCTTTCAATGAAGACACATTCAAGTTTTTGAAATCCACACATAACCTAATGTCTCCATTTTTCATTCTCACAGGTACGAAATTTGACACCTAGGATGAATGTGTGATTGGCTTGATGATCGCTATATCCCTTACCTTAATTAATTCTTCTTTCATTTTGGGGGCCAAGGTAGGATTAATAGGCCTTTTCTTTTGCCTAAATGGCTTAGCACCATCACTCAAAGGAATCTCATGTTGAAATAAATCCTCCCTATATGCCTTAAGATCATCATAAGACCATGCAAACACATGTCTAAACTTACTTAATAATTCAATTAACATCCTTCTCACCTTTGGTGACAATTTATTTCCAATATACACCTTTTTTGGTGATGCCTCTATTCCACGATTTATCTCCTCCAAGTCATCAAGATGGGAAGCAATATGATTAGCCTTTGTTCTATCCTGATTATCAAACACTCTTTCTAGTATAACTAAACCCTTAGGAATTGTATTTGTCTTTAACTAAATAACTTCACTACCAAACATAGTATCTTTACCATCAAATTTTTCCACAAAAGCTCCAAAGTCATTTTCTTGACTTTCATATTCATCCACATAATTCAAGAACCTCAGTATATCATCATCACTATCAAAAACGTGCCAATTTTTTATATTATCAGGGACGAACGGTCTCATTCACACTTCAACCTTTGAAATTCTAGCATAGGTCATATCATCTAGTTTTAATACAATGTTTACTAATAACTCTGCCACTTTATTATGGCCTCTCTCCATCCAACTTATACCAAATGTATCAAATTTTTCAAATTCATCTCAAAAAAATTTCCTGTACTGTTTCAACCTCTTATTCTTTGACACATACCTAGATCTAACTTGGGAAACCGCAAGCTCAAAATCTCCAGTTACTTTGAACTGCTTGATCCCATGTTTTTCAGCTAATCTCAGCCCCAGTAACAAGGCTTCATATTTAGCCACATTATTTGTGCATTCAAATAACAGAGTGAAAGAAAACCTGAATGTCTTTCCACTCGGGGATCTTAAAAAAACACCTACACTAGACCCTTCTTTTGAACTTGCACCATCAAAGTACATAGTCCACAAGTCATCACAGTCTGACAATTATTTTACCATTGTATCAATTGGTGCAATAGGCTTATCACAATTGCTAGGGAATTCCTCAACCCTGAATTCATTTATACCATTGTCAATAAAACATGTCATATCTTCAGTGGGAACATGCTCAATCATATGAGGCACCTTTGACTCTCTTTCAATATTGACATTCTTACCATCAATATGGAAAGTAGCAAATGATAGATCACACTACATGTTACCACACATTGATGAACTCCACTTTCTTGACAAAAGCATCCCAAAATGTGGTGGGATGTCTGCAACTAATACATTCATGGTAAAATCCTTCTCAGGATACTGAGTTAGTTTATAAGGCAATTCTCTAATAGTCCCAATAACTAGCACCTCTCTTGAATCCAATGCACAACATTTTTAGTAGTATCTATTGTCAAGCCTCTCACCTCCATGATTTTTACTAGCATAACATTATTCGATGCCCCTAAATCTATCATACAATTTCTCAAAGTTTTCCCATTTATGTCAATGCTTAAAAAAAATGGGGTTATGTTTTTAAGGCACATATTAATAAAATTCCCTAAATATACAGGGGGAATTTGTGACACAATTCCCTCCACTTTTTTCTCTTTTCCTTCCTCTTCATCCTTTGCTTCTTTACAATTACCTTGTTGAATTCTATTACTAGCAACACCTATACTCAAGGTTGTTGTCTTTTCCTTATGCTCTGTTATTCTCATCATTTCTAGCAAACGTACATAAAATTTAACTTGAGAAAGCACTTGAAACATACCTAAGGGTGTATATTTGGGTATATCAGAAATCATACCTTCATCATTTTCTTTCCTCTCTAGGTGCTTACTTCCTTCAAGTTTCTTTTTCTTCTTACCTTCTAGAGCGGGTTCAACAAACTTTGTAATCACCTTGGTCGTCACCAATGATGAAGTAACATCTTCCTGAGGCTTTGGGGTTTTAGTATTTTTTTCCCAAACCTTATCATTCTTAACCTCTTTGATTTTGACAACATCCTTATTTCTATCCACCTTAACACCCTTGCTTTTTCCTTTTTTCTCTTTGATAAACAAGCCAGTAGGTTTACCCTGTTCACCACCCACAGTTCTATTTCTCAGCTGAAGTGAACTCCTCATTTGAGTAGCCATTTCCTCGGTCAACCTTTCAATCTCTTCTTCTAAAGGTCTCCTTAAGGACACTAAATCTTTAGCCTGCTCCATATTTTAAGTATGATTGTCAAAATCACCTTCCTCATCAGATAATACCTATTGATGGTATGTCTCACTTCTCTGTCTCTGATTATTCACATCAGCTCCCTGTAATTCATCATTAGAAGAACATTTTGCTTCATCAATGTATGATCGGGCCATACAAACATCTACATCACCCTGCTCACACTTCATGAGCATCCTCCTCTATCCCTTTAGCAACAAGCAATTGAGCAATACCACAGTAATTTTTATCATGCATATGTTCACACACCACACACCATGGTCTATCCTATACTAGATTTATTGAATGCTTCTACAGGGGGTCTGGTGTATGCTGATCATTTTTAGGCTTCTGACCAGGCAAGACTGGTTTCTCATCTTTCCAATTTGTGTTGTAAGGATAATTTTGCAACCTAGGTGGTATGTCATTCTTATTATACTATTTCTTTTTATTACCTATACCCTTTTCTTGCTTGGAAATGATATGCTTTATGTCTTTCAGAGTACTAAAGACTTTATCCCATTTCTCATCATCTTTAGGCTTTGCAACAAAGACCTTCTTCGTCTTATCCTTAGGATTTTTCAAAAGTGTGGGTTCTTCCCTCCCACCATATTTCCTAGAAGCCCTCCTATTACTCTCAATGTTTATAGCCACCTTGAAAGCATCTCTCATGGTTCAAGGGTCCTTATCTCTGAGGAGATATGCCATCTTAGCATTAAAAGCATTGAAATATGTAGTTAAACAAACATTTTCATCAAGCCTCAAAACCTGAAAAAACTTATACATTGCCTTTTGGAACCTAATATTAAACTCTGTCAAAGGTTCATTCAATGACTTCTTGATATTATTGAACTCATTTAGCATGAAACTAGCATTAGTTTATCACCATATTGTTCCTTGAAGCACTTTTCAAATTCATCCCATGAACCAATACTAGCATTAGGTAAACCTCTATACCAATCCCTTGCATCCTCCACCAGAGAGTGTACAAACAATTTCATTGCAACATCCTCATGCTCTACCTCTTAGTCATTTAGTATATCCATGAAATCTTTTAAATGTTCCTTTGCTGTCATAACATTGTTCCCAAAAAATTTACTCATTTTTTCTCTCAACTCATCAGGGATGGGGTTTGGATAACCTAGAATAAATGCCTATACCTTTCCAATTATATAGGTCTCCTTTGGAATAATCCTTTAGTCTTCTGGTAATCAACACCAGGACCTAAATTCCATGTCTTAGGGCCATCCTGATGTAAATTTACATACTTATTTGTATGAACCTTTGGGCCCAAGTTTTTTGTGGTAGTATCCAAACTAGCTTTAGGACCATTTTTAAAGGCATCTTGGTGACTTGATAAGGTTGTAGCTTGTGTAACCTAATCCACACTTGGCATCTTAAGGAAACTTATCTTCTTCATTTTTGCATTTGCAAGCTCAGTCTTAGTCCTCTCTAACTCTTCTGCAAGAGCCTCACCTTCCCTCCTAACCTTTTCTAAGGTACTCTCAGCTTGTACAAATACATGTGGTGGGGGATCTCTTTTAGAGGGATGAGAAGTCACCCTATCATTTATCTTGATCCCCTCACCCTTCTGTTTTCCTTTGTCTAGAATAGGCTTAGGGTTTAGATTACTTGGTTGAGGCTTAATAGGGTTTGAGGGTTTTGGATCTACAAGTTTTGACTGGGAATCAACTTGACCTACAAGACTTACATTAGATGATGGCTTTACCCATTTGTCCAAAATATCATAGAGAATAGGACCTTCCTCTTCTAGCTCAGGGTTTTCTTGGTTTAGGAGCTTCATTGTTGCCAACTATCTAATTAACCTATCCCTCTCAATTACAGTATGCATCAGTTTTGTTTCCCTCTCCTTATACCTTTTCATCCTAAGTTCATCTTTTTTTTGGATCTCCCACCTTAAGGAATCAATATCTCCAAAAAAATCATTAGGGTTAGGCAAAGTCATATCAAAACTTGATGTATTACTTAGGTCTACCAGGTTTACTTCTTCAAGTACATGCCTAGACAATAATGGAGTTCCATCATCTTCAACAAGAGGAGGAGGCACATCACTAGTGCTTTCTCTATGATGACTTTGAATTCTACTCCTACCTCTTCTCTTTTCAGCATATTGGACACTAAAAGGTTCCTTATTCTAACATGTTACATCCTCTTGAACAGGTGTATTAAATAATGCATCAAAAATCCATAGCTATCTGATTCTGAATGTCTAGACACTTCTTCAAGAGTTTCAGGGATAGGATGTAAAGGCTTACTTGTACCTTGGTGTACATGATTCTATGATGTGGGAGTAGCATTCCTAGATTCTACTCACTTCTTTGTCCAGTCCTTCTTCTTCATTTTAGGAAGTTCACCCTCTAGTTTTTGTTCTAGATGATTCTTCATGAGTGACCTAGTGTTCTTCATTCTGCGTGCTTGTCCAAAAGATCCTTCAATTTATATTAAATCTTCAAATTGTATGCAAACTTCAGAGTCGGCACCAAATTATCTTGGGAATACCAACTATCCAGAGACACTTGGTGGAATTCAAAAGACCTTTTGAATTCTATACTGACAACGTACAAAAATATTTCACTAAATAATGCAAGACATGTGAACAACAAAAGAAATGGAAAAACCTAACATAGAACCATCGGGTCGACCTTCAAATCATAGAAGTGCTATGAAAACTCTATGCAAAATAGACAACCAACCCATTGAAAAGAAATATTTAGATTAACATCCCCAGTAGAGTCGCCATTTTGCTGGTTGTTTTTATAGTAACCACATTGATCTTCTAATCTACTTATGGAATTGCCAATTCCAATCAAGGTAAGCTCGAAGGACCTAGACCAACTGACGAGGATTTTAACAAACCTCCTACACTTTAGGCTTTGCAAGAATCAAGAGGGTGATCCCTTAATGTGTTTACAACCTCTGCACCATTATTATAAACAAAATTAACAACAAAAAATAATCTCATTTAATAGCTCAACATAACAGGATAATACAAAATACAATTGGTTGTTCATCAATATTATCAACTATTTGGAGCATGAGATAACTACAACAACATTTCAAAGTATAAGATAGTCATTGATTTACAATTTTTAGCAAGCTCTAAGTAAACATAAATAAGTACAACTTAGATCAGTGCCATATACCATTGGAGGAGTCAAATTCATGAGCATTTAAGGGTTCATGACAGATTTAACACATGACATGTAAGATCTTTGATAATATTGCCTTACAATATCATGAATATGTATTCTAAACCAATATTACTTATCAAATCCTTATACAAAACATATCCACCTACAATCTCGTTCAAGCATTTTAATTAGTTATTTGAATTAAAGCTAAATTGAGAGTCATACACACCACAACAATGAGATGAACAAAACAACCCTTGATCATTTTATTCAAAATTCTTATATTCTAATACAATGGAGAGACATGAGTTTGAAATAAATCATTTCAATTCAACTATCAATACTATCATAAAACATCAAATTCCCATGAGTTTAAAACCTACTACAGAATGACTAAAAACCTAAATTGCATTTTCACTAAACCCATCAGACTTTACAATTTCTCTATAACTTCACCTAGAATCAACCAAAAATATCTAACTTGCTAACCCATACTTCTGGCCTTGAAATCCTTCTTATAGAAAATGAAGGAGAAAATAAGCATCAGGCTAAAAGTACACATGCCATCAGTCACTTGGATCACCTTGTGATATTTCAAAAAATTATTACAGCAATTGATCCCTAGAGAATCTTCTTGTTCATCCCACCCACTGAAAATAGTTGATGCATCAGAAAAACTTCAAGAATCCTGTACCAAAACTACCACCAAAACAAATCAGAATCTATTGTAACTACAACAGCTGATTTTTTAACTGCCAACAACCTACTTTGTTTCATTATTCCTCAGTTAAGTAAACATTTACCCATCTCTGGTATTCTTCATCAGTTGTCCAATCAAAACTAACTACCTCATTCACCTTAGCATTATAAGGTCTGTACTTAACCACCACCTGATTTTCTTCTCTCAAAAGAGTCCAAAAATGTGCTGGTACTAATGATAATGTCCATACAATTCACCAATAAGTCATAATCTGAGTCATCACAAATCAATTTAATTTGTGCATTGATGACCTCATTTTCTCTATCTTGCCACTTTTGTAGTGATTTAACATCTCCTTGCTCATCAATTATATCAAGTAAAGATCTGTCACTCCAATCATAAAAATTCTTTACCAACTCATTGATCTTCCTACTCAAGTCATCTGGTAAGGCATTAAAACCCTACAATGACTTAACTAACACTTGTGTAGGCCTTAATGATTGGGGCCTCTTATTTGTATCAAACCTTGAGGCCTTATACATTATTTCTAAATCATTGGCCCTGAGGATCCACTTTTCAATCAATGGTAATACTACCTCTTGATCCCTATTAATGTTCTTTATTACATCCAATAACAAAGAATATAAAGAATACACCGATGAAAATCAATCATCAACCTTCTCATTCAAATGTCTCAAAACTATATTAACAATCTCCCCCTCCTTTACAAGTGCTCCCTCCTCACTTTCCTTCAAATTTTCCTGTAACTCTGCAATCTTATGCATTAGTTGCTTCTTTGCGGGATCAACAGAGTATTCAATTTCTTCCTCAATTGGCTCTAATGCAAGACACAGGGAAGGAGTTTGGATAGAGGACCCTGGTGTAGAAACAATTGGAGAAGCAAGAGGCAATGATCCTAATGTGGAAGGCAATGTCATAATACTTGGAGCACTTGAGGTCCCCCAAATCTGCCTGTATTTTAACCTATCTACCTCAGTCTGTAGCTCAACATTCCTTTTCTGCACCTTTATGTACTCTCCAATTATGAAGTTATACTTCTCCATTAGGATTTTTTTTCAGCCTGCTCTCTCTCAACAGTCTTTTGGGGTAATTTGGCCACATTCATAGTTAAATTAGTAGCCTATGTGGTTGAGGTTTCTGAGGCTCTCTTTATTATTAACCATCCCCTTAGGTTTGGGTTAATGTCAGTGACATTAGGCTTTCCACCTTGAGGAGCCAAAGACCAAATTGCTAAGGTCTCATATTCTTCACTGAAGGTAGAATCTTACAATTCTGCCTTGACCTCTTCTTCAAAATCTTGTAGGAGATGCTTGGACTTTAGGATAGCATTAAAAGCTAATACATTTGCAATTTCCCACTCAGGAAAATTCAATACACCAGCTTGAGTCACTAGTTCTCTCCCCTCCTCAAGAGTGATTTTCTTAAATTCTTCCATCAATTCATTTTTTACCTCATCATTATTCTCCTGGTTTGACCTATCAGGCCTCAAATCTCTTCTCCTCTTGTGTTTATCTTGATACTCCTCTAGTCTCATTCTCCATAGCAGTTGCAAGAATATTGGAGTCTTGACAAATGCATCATGTAATACCCCTCTATTTTGCTTATTGTTCAAGTTGCTTTATGCTATGTTTGGTTGCAGTTACTTTGATACTGGATACATTTTGTTATGATATTTTGATCGTTACTATTGAGTGACAACTATTATTGTGAGATGTAGTTATCTGATTATTGTTTCATTTGCATTATGGATTAATGATGTTGTAGAGGTAACATGAGATGTTATTATGAGATTTTTGGATTATGATGGAAGTGTCAGTTTTCATGAGTGTATTGGTGAAGAAGACGAGTTCGCATCACTCACTTGCGAGTGCCCTGCGAATCCGTAATTCCTTCTTCACGGTGTGTATTATATGCTGGATATATTGTATGATGTTGTTTACTTGGTTGCAGGATTGCAGGTACATGACATCGACTCCACCTGGTTTCACAGGTTTGAGCATGTCGATCCAACGGTTAAGTTGAACGGGAGATAGTAGCTAGGTAACATGTGTCAAGTTTACACCCTAGCCTTAGTGTGTCGTCAGTTGTGTGTGTCGAGTCATTGTCTGTCTTGCTTTGATGTTATTTAATTTTGAAGAATTCTTGATTTGGAAATAGATATTTAGAATAATTGCATTTAAATCATGTTGATGGTTATTTAATTTAAATAATGCAATGTGGATAAAAGTTTATATTTAAATTAATTAATTATATTTAAATTATTTAATTAATTAAATTTAATCCAAGGGGGTTGAGTTTAGTTATTAAATAATTAAATTAATTAATTAAATGTGATGCAAGAGAATGAAAGGAAATAAAAGAATTAAAATTAATTTTGGAATTTAATTTCAACGTGTGGGAATTAAATTAGAAATTGTAATTAAATGTTTATTTGGGAAATTGGTTGCAATTTTGGAAATTAATTTATTATTTGAAATTGCATTTTAAATTGAAAGTGGGTTTTCCAAAAGTGAAATTGAAATTTGAAATTTGAAATTGAAATTGAAATATCTAATTTGCATATAATGTGAATTAGGGTTGTAAATATTGAAATTGAAATTGAAATTGAAATATCTAATTTGCATGTAATGTGAATTAGGGTTGAATTAGGTATTTTTGATTTATAAGGATATATGTTTTAATTTTAGGGCAAGAAAGTTTTTAGAAAAATACATTTTTACAGCAGGGAAGAAATTTTTGGAAAATTTGCACAAGGGTTTGAAGAAAGTTTGATTGTAGAATTGATTGAAGGAAAGAGTGTTTGCATTTGTTGGATTTTGGATTGGATTCATTGGAGGATTGAAGAAAATTCAGGAAATCTTTGGAGGAGGCTTGCATCAGAAATTCATCTCTTCCTGTAGCTTCTTGTACCAGGTTTTCCTCTTTGTGTTTTATTGTTCTTGATTGTTTTTCTTTAAAATAGTAGTGATTAAAGATTTATTTGTTAAATCTGGTTTAGAAAACAAATTTGATATTAGAAGAAAAATAATTAAATAAATTTACAGCCTTTGCTTGTGAAAATTCTTGAGTGAAAATTGTGAAAACCTTAGTTGAATTTAAATTATTTGGAGAAATTGATTTTATTGTTATTGAAATCAAACATAGAGATTGAACAATGCATTTAGAATGTTTTTAGAAAATGAAAGTTTCTGATTATTATCAAAAAAACGGTTTTTAAAATCTGCAGTATAGTTATATTTTCATGTTAAAATGGTCTGATTGCATCACCTATATCTTCACTTTTACAAACTGGGTTTTCTGGAAATTTAAAGGGTTTTTGCATTTTGCCATTTTCTAACCTCTTTCCAAAAATCTCAAATACCTAGATCGTAGTTTTTGAGTTATGCTTAAAACATGAGACTGCTGTTAAATTATTTTCCCATGGCTATTCTGAAAATAAAATAATAATAAATTGATATTTATAAATATTAATATTTTAGGTATTGTTATTATAATATTAAAATATTATCTAATAATATTTTATATTATAATTTATAATACTAAATTATTATATTTATTTATATTATTTTAAATAAAATTTGTATATTTGATTAGTGTAATTAATATTATAAACGTATGGGGAAATTATTGTTTATTTCAAAATGGCATGTTAAAGTTTAATTGAAGGAGTTAAATATTTGATTTAGTTAATGCATAATTTAAAATTTAGCTGTAGAATTTAAATTCATATGTGAAAGGTCCACTTAATAATTTGATTTAATTGGAAAAATATATATTTATATTTTGGAAAATTAGTGATAAGGGATATTTTATTTTGAATTAAACAATTTAATATTCTGTAAAGAATAGAAGAAATGTTAATGATTAAATATATTTAAATATATTAATTTATATTTAGTATGTATATATTGAAGGTATATATCCATTTGAAAGAATAAATAATATTTTATCTTATTTTATTTTGTTGTTTGCAAATTGGGTATTATTAGTGTTCTAAAAGAGATAATTAGTATGTGTAGAAGATGTATAGAGAAAGATATTTTTTAATAGAAGTAATTACTTGATTTAAAAGGAAATATTTATTTTGTTAATATGATTGAAGAAAATATATTGAGATGTATAAATATATCCATGAGTATTTTCAATCAGTATTTACCTTATTTTAATTAAGTGTGTGTAATTTAGCTTTGCATGAAGAGTTTAAAAGATAAGTTTGGAATGTATGGTCAAAATTGATAAGGAAAAAGATATTTAAATATATTGAAGAATTATAGAAATATTTATATTTGAATGTTTGTTTTAACTGATGAGATTTGATTAGAAACAATATGAATGTGTGGTCAAATAGATAAACCAAAAGATATTTTTATACATTGATGAAATTGCATGTTTTTAAATGGATAGTTGATCAGACATAGACTCTGGATAGAAAATTGGAAAAGATTGTTTGCAATAGTGTTAGGTTGCATTAGAAGTAAATTTAGGAACTAACTATATTGAAAAAGGCAAATAGTTATTATGTTTTATTTAGTTCCATAGAGTAATCTAGCCATTGTGAATGGAATATTAATGGTGTCTATATAATATGGAGCATATATATATATTCAGTGTAAAATTCATTATTGTATTTTATTTTAATGAGATGCATGCAATGTATTATTGAATAGAGATTTAAAAATGGATTGATTAGTGTATATGGAAAATGGATAGAGAAACAATATGTATTATATTAAAGTGATTGAATGTTTTAAATAGAAAATTGAATGAGATGTAAGATTTGGTTAGAAAATGGAAAGAGTTTACTTGCATGGATTTGTGTCGATTTAAAAGTAAATTAAGAAGTTGTTTTATTGATGAGGCAATCAATTATGTTATTTATTAATTTCTTTTTAGATTAATTGAATCATTATGATTGGATTATGAAAGAGATATGGATTTAGTATATCCAAAAGTAGTATCTTCCTCATGACTTTCTTAAAAGATTTAATTCTCTGTATTCAATAAAGGAAAGTAAGTTTAATTGTTTTAGATTTTCAATAATGAAAAGGGAAATAGGGGTTATGATTATTTTAGATGATCTAGTTATCATGACTTTGACTTTTCTACACTACTTATTGAATGAATATGGATTTAGGAAATCCAAATATTAGATTTGAATGATGACTTGAATGCTTTTGTTGCTATGTCGTCAAGTTGCATTGTTGGTTTTGGGATTTAGTGTCAGTCCTAAATTATAAGTCTTCCAGAAGAACTTTGAGGATAAGAGTTGTTGAATCTTTATGCTATCCAGTTGTTTTCCCTTGGGTAGTGCATATTCAGTTTTACCCGGTTTTCACGAATGGGGATGTTTGCACCTCCTTGGTTAGGAGCGGATTATGGGATCCGTGTCTCCTTGTATGGAGTGACCTTGTTATGTTGTTTCATCTTGTTGCCTCCTATGAAAAGAGTGGACTATGTGTTGTTGCCTCCAAGATGTTTGGAATGCGATTTTTTGTACCTCCTGTGAAAGGAGTGGACTATGTGTTGTTGCCTCCAAGATGTTTGGAGTGAGATCTTTTGTACCTCCTGTGAAAGGAGTGGACTATGTGATTGTTGCCTCCAAGATGTTTGGAGTGAGTTTCTATTATTTGTATCCTCTTTGTGTTGGAGTGGATTATGATGCATAGTTGGTATGCACTTATGGTTCCCTTGGTGGATTGTTTGGATGTGTGTTGTTGAATAGAAGAGTGGCTTCTGTTAGGCGCCAAAGCCCAAAGAGGTAAACTGGATAACCTTCAGGAGTGATTTAATCAAGTGATAATTTAAATAATGTACTTAGAAGATTAGGACTAACTTCTCACATTAATCAAGATAATTTAATCCTCACTCATAGACACAAGGGCTTGTTTAGACTTGGGATAAGTGAGAAGGCCTGGAATGGCAAGATCAACTATCTAGTTCTTGCAAGAGGTAGTTGATTCCGCATGAGTGAGTATGAGTGTCGGGATTTGGTTGAGGCCACCAGGATTACTTGTGCCGGAGCCTATGAAGAATTCCTAGAGGAGATCTCATCACAAACCTTGCAATGACACTCTATCTATGACAACTGTTGTTAATTATTTTATGTGTATGGTTATTTGAACATACTTGATCTACTTTATGTCTGGAAGCAATGTGACCTATGTCAGTGATGTTGGAGTTGTACTTGTATTATATTTGATTTGTACTTGTATTGTACTTGAGTTGTACTTGATTTGTACTTGTATGGTGAATGAGTTGTGCTTGTTAATTCATTTGGTTGGTTATAACTGTATGAGTCAGTATGAGTCTACCTTTGGTTAGAGGTAGTAGATCTTTGTCCATGTTACTTTGTTACTATCTCCTAGCATGGGGGGTGGGCCTTCGGGTACCACATTGGTTGGGTGGAACATGCACCAAAACCGTTGGGTCCCCATTGATCTTCAGTACTTGGTGGCGAAGCATCTAGATGGACAACTCGCGGTTCTTGTTGTATTATCTTGCATTGTAATATTTTAACTTGTATAAGTTATTTTATCCCTCTTTTGTAAGAGGTGGAGTTATGTAATTATAATACATTTATACTATTGCCTCATTTTGGGAATGAGTGATGTAACTATTGGATTAAGATAATGTTTATGAGATTGTATTTTGGATGATTACTTTATTATGTTATGTGGTATTCTTATGATGTATGATGTTTATATCATAAAGTTCATAATGCTTTGGTTTATGTAATATGTGTGTGTGGGTTTAAGTAATCCTAACCTTGTAGCCTTAGAGGTTGTTAATTAGTAAGTGAATGTGTATGTTAAATGCACTTTATAAAAAAAAAATTAGTTCGCTTAAGACGTTAATTGCAACTTCCTTTAAGGTTACTTGGCGGGGCATTACACATCATCATCCAAAAATGCCTTACATGCCTCCATCCTGGTATCTTGCACACAATTTCCTTTCATATCCAAATCAAACAAGAACAATTCAACTGGCCTGGGAGGAGAAGGTATACCAACCTGCATATCCTAGTTTGTGATAACAATTTCATCCATCAGATCCTCCTATACTTTCTCAATCCTTTGCCTCTTAGGGCTTGGCTTTGATGGTGGTGGTGAAGGGCTATCCTCAGGTGATGAGTCCAAATAAATAATTTGTATTTCCCCAGGTGCTTTGAACTTTGGACCTAGTTGTGTTGATGCTTTCATGATTTGTTTTCCTTTCTTATCCTCTTCTTCCTCATCACTTTTATCATTTATTGTCCTTTTATAAAGAGGCCACTTCACTATAGGTTGGTATGTTGGCCTCATTTTAGTGGGCCTCACATCTGGCTCTTGTGTACCCTTATCCAACTCAAAGTTTATCATTTTTGTCATTAAGATGCCCATGGTTTCCTTGAAGTTGTCCATCAAAAAATCAATTTTCTTGTGAAATGGGCTAAAATCCATTAATGGATCATATTTATGATCCATTTTGTGCATAATGGATAATAACTTGTCATAAGCTATCCATTTCTCTTTGTTCAATTCCTACTTATTCAGATCAAACTCATTTCTAATCAAATCCACAAAAAATTGAACTCACAAATAAACCTACCACCTTTTATTCATTGCCTAAAAATGGAAAAGAAGCCCTCGGGATCATGCTACTGCTTGGGACCACACCTCAAATGGTAATCATCAAAATACTTCCCAAAGTGGACCCAACCTCCCTTAGAAAACACAAAATATGACGCTATAGTATAATTTGGGAAAAAGGTTCCTTTACCTTTCCCTGTAAGGTTGTCCTCATCGATACAACCGATCTGCCACATAACTTCTGTAGATCCTAGTCTTGGTGGCACATTGTATGATAGTATATGTGGATTCCCCTTGAAACCATACACTCTAAAAATAGTGTTGAATGGGTATGGGATAATTTTACCCGAGTTGTGACAAATTCTCAATTCTAGCTTCCTCCCCTTTGGTCTAAGGAAGTCATGTAACTCCTCAAGGATTCTAGGTACATTTACCATCAACCTATCCCTTATTCTAGAAGCAAAACAATTATCAAACTACACAAAACTAGCACTCTCCTTGTTATAAGATTAGGTCTACAGTCCATGCTTGCACTGGCAAGCTTTCTCCATTAACTGTTTTCTTTACCTCCATCTTCTCAGAGAAGAAATCAACATTCCTATACAATAACATGTACATCAACATGGAATACAAGAAGAATGGAGTGCCTACATCCTTTTGCGGAAACTTTAATAGTCCTTCATGTATCGTTTCGGCCAAAAAGGAAGAAAAGTCATAGATTACTGAGAAATTAGGGTGTTGTATTTGCACCCCCATAAACATGTAAGCAATTGGCATCATCATAGTAGGGTTAAAACCCAAAATCTGGCACAATGAGTAAAAGGTGGCCAAGAAGTGATTTGCAAAACAATTTAGCCTTAAAGGCTCTTGGTCACTAGGGATAATATAGAACTTTGAACCTCCTACCCTAGCCAAATGAGGTGGGATCAACTTAACCCTAAAAAGTGACTTCAATTTCTTCATCTCCTCAAGATCAATTGGAACCAAAAAATTACTAGACTCACTCAAGCCAAAAACCAATTGAAATTCTTCTTTCTTGATGCTCAGCATAACCCCTCCATCATTATCTCTAATTACCTATGTAATAGGGTCATAACATGCAACCACTGCCCTAAGAAAATCAACATCAGGGAATACATTTGGTACCACCACCTTCCCCATGTCATACATCCAACCATTTGAGAAGGGGTGGCTCAAATTTCTTTGTCCACACCACAACCTAAACATCTCCAAACCTATCATGGGAACCCTAGCATTGAAAATGTTGGAGCAGTTATAAACTAATCCCTCCCCTAGGGTTCTTCCATGCATCAAAACTAACCCCTTCTTCCTATCATTAGTTGATGATGGGAATTGGTCTAGGAAGTCATCATATAAATTTTTGTGTAAATATTCAACCTTGCTAGAATACTCCTTTGATGGTGCCATCTTGCTAAATTAGGGCTTCCTTGATATTTCAAACCTTTAAATAAAATAGGGCTAAATAGAAAACGAAATTACAAAATAGAACCTTTCAATTTCCCATAATTCAACTAACCTATAGCCCTAAGAACAATCATCAATGAGCTCTCCAACAAACGCACCATAATTTTCCCCAAATTCTCAATCAAATTAACTAGGAGGTATAGGAAATAACTCATAGCTTTGTGCTTTGCAGAAACCCAAATTTTCATTGTGATAACTCGTAACTCCGTCCTGGCTCTAAAACTGCTCTACAAAGATGTTTGAATGCTATGTGAAACAATAGGGCAGGAGAATAGTCATTTTATGTCAATCAAATCATGCCAGTAGATGTCTCATCCACAATTAAAGCTTACTCATGTGCTAGACAAATGGATCCAATCACATTTGATGCAAATTCAAATACTAGTCATTGATCCTTCACTTATGTCAAATCATTGAATGACTGCCTTCAAAACAAGCTGACATGATCTCCATCACAGAAATAAGGGTCCACCATATTATGCATCACCAAAGAAAACCATGTGGCACTCGCTCATGATATCGTGATCGATAAAAACATCACAACTTCTGATCATGAGATGAGAGGCAACCATAGATCTCAACCATCGGCAATCCTATTCACTCAACATAGTCACCAACTTTGTCATTAGCCATCGAGAATATTTTCCATCAAGATTATAACATCTCCATTGATTTGAAGCATGTGCATCTCGTAACCACTTTAGTAACCCGCTACATAATGTATTAAAACCTGACAAATATATTGAAGAATTTTTATCATCCCTTTGTGGTCACCAGATGAGACACGTGGCGCTCACCCATTATATCACAATTAGTTGAGACTTTGTGGTGGGGTCATCACGGGATGGCGGGGAATGACTAAGATCAAAATATGGTTGATCGACGATCACTTAAAATTGTTCCATGCACAATATAAAACATTTATTATAGGCACAAGGGGATATCACCTAGGCTGATGACAAAAAATGGCTTAAGTTGTTTTTAAATGCGGGGACATGGGGCCAACCTAGACTTAGGGAATAATAAAGTCAGGAGAAATAATTAAAACAATAAATCAAAAGGGGATCAACTTAGACAAAGTGATGGGGCATAAGTTGTTTTAAAACCCTCTTCATAAAGTAACAGCCAAACAGAACCCACCCAAGGTGTAAGATAAAACACTAGGGTTTTTCACCTAACAATATGAAAGACCAGGACAAGGGCAAGATAAAATGGAATTCAAAGAGAAAAAATCGAAGTTCCATCACATACTATTCCAAAGTCCTACAGACTTAGCTTTCCTTGTAAAAATAATGTATTTGAATATGAGGCATTAATCATAGGTATCAAATTAGTAGTTAAATGGAATATCAAAGAGCTATAGGTCTATGGCAATTCACAACTAGTCATTAATCAGGTAAATGACGATTATCAAACAAAGGCTGACAAGTTGTTTCCATGTAAGAGAATGGTGGATGATTTCAAAAATTACTTCACTGAAATCAAATTTGAATAGATACCAAGAGCGAAAAATAAAGCTATTGATACTATGGCTACAATTTCTTCTCTCTTGCAGATACGAGAAAAGTGAAGATGTTCTGAGTTTATGGTAGAACAAGTGTCTAATCCCACTTACAACAATCCAAAATACCAAACCATATGCCATATCATTGACCTTGAAACCTCCATCTATGGGAAAATATATACATACATAAAGGAAAACATCCTTCCACTTGACTTTTCCCACAATCAAAAGCGAAACTTCATTCCCCAAACTGCACGACATACTTTGATTGCTGACATACTTTACCATCGAGTTCTAGATGGTACTCTCTTACGGTGTCTAGAACATGACAAATTTGAGACAACCTTACATGAGGTTCATGAAGGTATTTGTGGAAATCACTCAAGTAGACTAACTCTAGTGAAGAAACTCCTCTATTTGGGGTATTACTTGACAAATATGGAGAAGGATTCTTTTTAGTATATAAATAAATACCAAAAATTTCAAATCAATGGAAACCTTATTCATGCACCAACACAGGAACTACACCCTTTCACATCAACATGGCCTTTTTGTTAATGGGGACTGGATCTTGTAGGTAAAATTCACCCGTATTCATCCAATGGACACAAATTTATCATTATAGCCATGAAGTACTTTACAAGTGGATTGAAGTTGTACCCCTAAAAACTATCACAGGAAAATAAATTTCATCCTTTATCTTAAATTACCTTATCTATCAATATGGGGTTCCTCAGTCCATTATGACTGACAATGGTAGGCCTTTTAAGAATCAAGATTTCCAAGAACTGTGTGAGTGGTTTCATATCTAGCATCGCCTTTCAACACTATACTATCCTCAAGAAAATGACCAAGCAGAGGCGTCAAACAAAACTATACTAAAACTATTAAAGAAAATGGTCAACGATGTTGGACATGATTGGCATGTTTAACTAAATCCTGCTTTATGGGCATACAAAACCAACATCAGAATACCTATAGGAGCTACACCATATGCCTTGGCATATGGATCAGAGGCAATTCTACCTATTGAGGTTGAAATACGATCACTCTGTGTGTCACTAAAAGGGATCATTTCAAATGAGATCTATCGAGTATCTAGACTTCAAGAGTTGGAACTTGTAGATGAGCGTCACCAACAAGATGTGGATCACTTGAAATAATATCAATAGAGTATGTCTAGAATCTACAATCATAGAGTCAAACCAAGGGAATTTAAAGTTGGTGACTTGCTATTAAAGAAATATCATCATAATCAATAGGATCATCAAAAGAAGGGTAATTTTGAACTAAATTGGCTAGGTCCCTTTGTCGTCATATTTGTCTCTGAATTAGGAGCTTATCAATTGTCTACACCTGAAGGGGATTTATTTGATGAGCCTATCAACAGTATCCATCTCATAAATTTCTATACTTGAATTATCTAGTGCACGGTGAAAGTCCTAAAAATATATAAAAAGAAAAAAATAGCATGAAAAAATGGTCGCCTTGATGAAAACCTAGCAAACAAGCATCTTGGTGACAACAAATAAATAAAAATATTAAGAATACAAAAAAAAAGAAAAAAATTATAAAATCTAAAAAGTGCAATAAAAACTAGTGAAAACCTGGCAATAGGAAATATTTGTGATAGACTAGTTGTTCCATTTATTTGAGTATGTCTTGGTCATTCAATTTCTCCATCATTCTTCTTAGCATTGAGAACTTCATCTATATATCCTAGCAATGTGGTCGTGTCTCACCCTAGCATGGGAGAAAAATATTAAACTCACTAGGGGCAATAAATTATGGGCTTGAACAAATGAACAATCAATAGTATGAAAAAACAACAAAAACAATGATCATAGGGAAAACCAACATTGAACAATCAATAATCACTTATTAGGAGATCAAATCATCCAAATCAAACAACTTAAATCAATCAATCAAATCAACTCTAAATGGATGATATTCTTTCGAAATCATGATTTTATCACTTTAGCTTGAATGTTCAAATGTTGTAATTTCATTTTTTGTTATCATATATTTGGAGAAACTCGATGATGTATTGAACTAGAGAAGCAAGGAAGGAGTATGATTTTTCTTTGTCTATTGCCTGTGAATTGATTATTATTACTATGTGAATTGTCATGAGACCTTCTCTACCAAGTATCACTAATGACATTTTAGATTCACATAGAAGAATGATTGATTCTTGTCTATTTTATGCAAGAAATGCTTAGGTCATCTTGGTTTAATTATACCTAGATGCTTGTGTTAACTTGCAATATCAAAAATCATGAAAGAAGTACTTAGGTCATCATGGTCTAACTTATACCATCGATTCTTGTACTCACTTTCAACATTTTAAAGGCTCAATGATGATAAAAAACATGATAAATGGATTTTTAAGATGAAAACTTTTTCATATGTTGATTTTCATTGTTAAATTAAATTGCATTCATATTAGCTTTGAATCTACATAATAGATTGTTCCAAGTTTAGAAAATATTTCAAAAAAAATAACATATCTATCATTTAATGGACTGATTATAGTTGACATTACAAAAACATTATCATTATCATATAGTTGCATAATAATTTAAATAACACATATTTTTACATTATCATATCATTCATCCATCCATCCATTTTATCGTACATTTGTATTATCATATCATTTAGTCATTCATGCATTACATCATATATTTGCATTAGAAAATATCAAAAGAAAATTGCATACATAACATTTGAATCGTCATAAAACCATTTAAAATCACATCCACATCATTCATAACACATAAAATCATAATCCATTTAAATTTATCTAATGACATATTCATATTAACATCATTATACCATTACATCCATACATCATAATTTCATCAGTGCATATTCATAACATCATCATCATATAACATCACATAGCATCTATAATGGAAATTAAATGCATATATCATAGACAACCATCATAGAATCATATAGAACACATATAGATCAGTAATCCACCACATCATATAAATATAAAAATTCATAATGTCAAGTATACAATGATGTCTCAATAAATGTCAAGAGATACAATATAAAAATGGCAGTCAGTTAAAATCAAAGTGTACATCATCGGCTGTCTCAAAATACATCAGATATGATCATGGAAGCTATGAGATGCTCCCAATAGATGGTGCCGACATCACTAGACCTACACCACCTGATGGACGTACACCTGGTTCACTTATACCAAGGTCTAGACCTAGATCTTGGCATGGTGGTTGTGTCACACCCATATTGGTGGTCTAGGAGTGGTTACGTGTTGATCTGGACTGAGTGTAGCTCACCCTCTTCTTTGCTAGCACAACTACATGATATCGACCTTGGTAGTACTCAGGCTCTCTAGTGACTCAGGCAACCTCTCTCATCATATCACCAATGGTGGTCCCCTTTGTCACTCTTTGTAGTCTATCAGATAATGCTACTGCCTACTTGCTCTACTGCCTAACTGCATCTCACTCAGTTGTCAATATAGTTACATGTGCCTATGCTAGGGCTAACAATGCCCGCACTTGAGCTAAATGAACCTACATTGTCTGAACCTATACCTTTAATGCAACTATTTATGTTTGTTGCTACTGCGAGGGTATCCCAATCTAAAAACGCTACTGTGCCACTACAACCCAAGATCTCCTCTAAGGAACCATGAAATCTCTCACATCAAGTGTGAGCCTGCCACCACTGCCACCTCTACCACCCTCATCTCCATAATCCCCATCATTATCATCCCTATCAACACTGCTCTCCACAACCTCCTCCTCCACCATCTCCTCCTCTGCCTCCAACCATGAACTACTGCCCTCTCCTCCTCATCTAATAATGGTACTGCCTCATATGGGATGGAGATCTAGGGGAATAGATGTAAAAAAAAATACTATGCATACTCATTAGATATCTAAGCCTCAACAACCTCTATATGGTAATACCCAAAAAATTGGTTGTAAACTTTGAAACTCCTCCACTACTACATCAAATGATAGTGTGGGTCCCCACTTTGAAGCATCCATCTATCATCGTGCATAATGAGAAACACCTTGTGGCATACCCTGCAATCTATCATACTTCCGCATAACCCTCCTTAGCAGAAATCTCTCAGCTATAAATTGGTTCCTCCTGATTAGGTACATAGACTGGAACAAATATGTCATCTCCATCTCATCCTCTTCCCACTACTCACAACCAATATAGGGATGCCATACAATAGACTCTATATCATCCAATGTCTACCTTGAGTACTCAAATTTTCCAAGCCTATGCCAGACAATTGGACTTGTGTAGCCATGGACATATGGTCTCCCAATTGGCCATTGTCTATTTGCAACAAGACACATGATGGCAATATGCTCCCATGCCCAAATCTGTAATAATGTAACTCCGAATGATAGATTGTGCCCTATGAGAAACACTACTTAGTGTAGATCATGGTACATATGGGCTAACATACAACAGCCGTAAGCATATTTGGTACCCTATACAATCATCTTCTCAAGGATCCGACCCCAACCAATTGAGAGTCCCTTCGACCTATGGTCGGGACAGAGGAAACCCCCAATGAAACCAACAAGCATGGATGATAGTGTAGCATATGCATCAAACATCTCTCTATAGGAAATTTCATTACCACATATATGATCATCCTCAAACACTTTTTGCAAAGCATCAGTACCTCCTTGCTCAATATGATCATACAATAT
Source organism: Sequoiadendron giganteum (assembly GCA_007115665.2). Taxonomy (NCBI): domain Eukaryota; kingdom Viridiplantae; phylum Streptophyta; class Pinopsida; order Cupressales; family Cupressaceae; genus Sequoiadendron; species Sequoiadendron giganteum. The sequence goes on along the minus strand of CM021102.1, from coordinate 365,156,855 downwards.
AAGCTCTCCCACCATAGGTATCCCGAGAATATGATATACATCCTTCTTGGTCACTGTCATCTCACTGATAGGTAAATGAAATGTGTTATGCTCACTATGCCACCTCTTTGCTAAGGCTATGAGGAGACCCCTATTAATCCTAATTTGGGGCATATCTAGAAGAGAAGACAAACCACATTATGAAATAATAGCTACCTCGGGCTGCACTAGCTGAGGTATCAAATCCCATATCCTAGGAAACCGCTCATAAATCTGTAGATTCGCCAAAGGCTCCTATCATCACAATTTTTTTTTGCAAATTAGTAAATCTTTGCAATCAATCAAAATCAATCAGCCTATCAATCTAATCAGCTCTAGTGAGAATTTGATCAAATCTCACGAGCATCAATATATCATTCAACCTAACCTATCATGAGGTTTATCAATCATTCAACCTCACCTATCATGAGGTCAATTATAATCAATCAAGCATTGAATCTCACCTATCATGAGATCAATAATAATCTAAATCTATCAGGATCATAAATTAAAATCACATCAAAGGCTAATGCGATCTAGGAATGTTGAAATCAAGAAGTTTACTAAAACTTACATTTTTCTAACTTGTTTGCACTAAAATAGTCTGTCAAAGTGCTGAAAAATTCAATGTGGCATTCAAATTCACCAATGCACCAAAATAGTTCATCAATGCACTAATCTAGTGGATGCATCATTTTAGGTGGCCAATGTGCTAAACTAGACTATCGATGCACTATTTACCTAGATGCATTATTTTAGTAATTTAATGTGCTAATTTTTCCTATCTATGTGTAATTCCTATGTATGTGCTAATCTAGCCTTTCAATGCGTTAATTCTGTCAATGCACTATTTCGGGCAATCTATGCACTAATCTAGCCTTTCAATGCGCTAATTATGTCAATGCTCTATTTCAAGCAATCTATATCCTAAAAATATAGTTTTATGCAAAGTTACATTTTAAGCACTAAAATAGACATATGATGCACTACATCGGACTGCCAATGCATTGAAAATAAAAAAACCAAAATTCAAACATGAAAATGGAGGGAAAAACAAATTGCATGAATTACGAGGATGTTTTTCGAGGTACATACTAAATGTCCATATGTTGTCAAGAAGTTCTGACATCACATGTGCTCAAATCGGTGTGTGTGGTAGGGAATCACCATCTTCCTCCAAATGCACAAGTTTTCTCAATCACTCTCAAATTTCAAAACCAAAATGCACAAATGAGCTTCTAATCTAACTTTTTGCCTTTTTACAGGCTAATTAAGTGGGATTTTTGTGGGATTGATTTATTTTATTTTCCAAAGGATCTTATTTTATTAATTCATCACAAGGGTAGTTTTCACATCATTTGTTAGGAGATAAATCACTTCAATATCAAATCATCATCAAATTATCACAAAAATCATAAAAATTTGAAATTTTTTTAAAAATCCTAAATTTTTTAAAAATCATCGATTTATCTCCCAAGAGGGCATATATCCGTTATCGCTCAAAAATCAGTGTTTGGGGTATATCAATTTTTTTTTGACAATACTAGCAGCAAAATTATTCTTTGAAGCAATGTGTAAACACATCACTTCAAAGAGGGGAAAAATGTATACACCTAAAAATGGTCTGGATAGATCTGATTCATTAAATATAATTATTTGATTAATAAACCTTTAATTCATCTAATTAAAAATAAATAGAAATATTTATTTATATAGTTCACATTCTAATTTCTTCTATCTTAATTAAATAAACAGAATTCAATAGTTTTTTTTATTTAATTATCTATTTTCTTCCATATTAATAAAATAAACAAAATCACATAGTTTGTTTAATTATCATCTCCTTTTATTAAGTAAAAAAAATTCAATTTTTTTTTAATAATATCTTCCCTCCAAAATTCATAAGCCTAAGTTTCAATTAAGCACATGTCTACAACTTTTCTCTCAATAAAGTTGAAAGCTTCAACTGTATTTAATTATACTTTATCTTCCCTCCAAAATTGAACAAAGTCTAAGTTTCAATTGAGCACATTTCTACAACTTTTATCTCAATAAAGTTGAAAGTTTCAAGTTGTATTCAATTATGATTTATCATTCCCACCCATTTTGGAACAAAAATTAAGCACATGGCTTTAGTTCTCCCACTTTTTCTTCCTAAATCACTTGGCAGAATATTTTGCTTAGAGAAACATTCCACTTCTTCTTCTCCAGCTTCTTCATCTCTACCATTGCTTGCTACCACATCACAATTTTCCTTTGAAAATATATAAAAGAAACCTCTTGCTATGGGAAATGGATCCCACTTTTATGCAATCTTACTCTGTAGGAATCATATTAGAGAAATTTAGCATAGAACATTTGAGCAATCAATAATTTAGAATCATATATCTTTCATATTAGATTACAATCATGGTTTTCATATTAACTGAATTTTAGTTTTAAATAGTTAATTATATCATATCATTATCATCATCCCAATATCATATAAATTTCATTATCAATCACATCATTATCAACATCATCATATAGTTTATCTTTCTCATTCTTTAGGTTGTCATTTTAACAATCACAGTGCACACAGTCTGAGAGCCACTTTGATTTAATAAATCCTTGGAGTTAGAGAGAAATGGAACAATTTTAGAGATTTTATTATGCTTCAATTAGATTAAATTTTTCATTTGAATTCTATAATAGTTTTTCATTAAGGTGTATTATTATTTTATTTTCACATTTTCCACACACACTACCCATTTGTGGATGGTGGGTGGCTCATGATAATGTGAGGACAACAAAAGAGGCTATAGAGGGTTAACAATATTGCATTGGGTGTAGAAAGCTAGGAGAAACCATCAACTACATGAATATGTGGTTGTTTGAGTAGGGGTGAGTGGCCATTCCACTCATCTAGAGGGTGATGGTTGACATAGTTTCCCTTTGAGTCATGATGAATGGGTAAAAATATCACCTACATGGGGGCCTTATTCATTCCATTTGTGAGATGGAGGAGTATTAGACTATATATACCTAGGGTTGGAGAATTCTCTCTCAACTATACGAAAACCTCATGCATTATGTCCACTATGAAATTTTTTAGTTTCACATCCTACATTATCTTATAATTATGGTTATTTGTGCACATCACATGTACCCATCTAGTGAGTTTTTCTTATGGTGTGGCTCTCGGTACACTAATGAAAAATATGTACCTAGTGGTGTGCGACTCAAGATATAGATATATCACTTTTTGATAGCTTCAATTTGATGTTTTCCAATCACAAGATGTGAGATGGAAACCTTATAGGAGTATGGGGGTTTGGCCCACAAAAAAGTGGTAGTTGTAGGACATGTAGTACAATCATATCCTAGTAGAGTGACCATATAATATTATAGTTCTATATTCTAGAAAAGGGTCACCTAGTATTTTAGGACACTACAAATGATCCCCATGATGCACCCATCATTAATTTGATCAATGAGGAGTGCTACCTATCAAGGTGATCATCATTGTCTGAATATTAAAAACATCACTATCAACAGTGATGGGTTGGATAATGATGATCATCCTCTTAGCCTCATGATTGATGATGTCAAGTGTAGTCACAGTAGGAGGGTCCTAAAGGAGAACAATCCAAACCATGTAGTAAGAGTTACACAATAGAAATGAAATGGAATATGGATGCAAATATCGATTCAAGACTTCTTATTATCAGAAAATTCAATTGCATACAGTTGGCCACATCCAGACTTACAGATTCGGCTCACAGGCTTGATACAACATACATGCTTTTATATGCAAGTGAAAATCTTACAAATTGAATTATATATACATATTAATCTACTTGATCTTGATTCCCATACTTTTCTAATGATCTATTACAAGATTTATATCATATTTGTAGATCTAGAAACATCTACATTGGCCAAGGATCATTACAATCTCTGATGAAGGAAATGTAATGTGTAAATGAACAGGTCAGTCTCAAATTTGCATTTCTTCCACAACATGTGTGCATAGTGAAGTGTGGACCTAAAATTAAGGTCAGGGACACTCCATGGAACCATTGAAAACACCTCGCAAAGATCCACAACCTATGGGAAAGATCCATGAGCGATGAAACTAGTCATGAGCTTTGAAATTATTCTGGGGCCAGTTCCAAAAACTGTCACTTAATTTGAAAGCGATAACTTGATAGAAAAAGATCCAATCGAGCTAAAATCTTGGAATAAGGAAAATGAACATGTCCATGAGGAAAACATAGATCTATAGGATGTTGTGAGAAAATATGACAAAATACAGAATCTTCCAACTGGAACAAGAACAAAACTGAATGAAAATATTTTTGGTTGATGCAAGATTGCCAAGAACCACGGATGCTCTTGCGTCAAATATCTAGAGTTAATAAAAATTGAGTCCCCCACTTTTCTAGGGATAAGGGAAATCAATATAGTGTACCTCAGCCTGAGAAATCCAAAAATAATCCTCCACTAGTCTACCCTTCCACTTTACAATATATTCTTTATACTTCTTTGCATGAGTTTTCCTCCCATCTCTAACACCAAAATCTCTTCTATCTCATCTGATTGTTGTTTAGGATGTTTTTCTTCTAATTTTTCTTTGTTTTCTTCACTAAATTTTGCTTCATAGTACTAATGTAGATCTGCAATGTTGAATATAGGTGATATACCCATGTCATCTTGTAACTCTACTTCATATGCATTTCCTGAATAAAATTTCTTCAAAATATTACAACATCCAAACTTCCTCATCTTGAGCTTATTGTATGTGCCAACTAGAAACCTTTCCTTCTACAAATACAACATCACTTCATCTCTAACTTTAAACTCCATTTGTCTCCTCTTTTCATCTACAAATTCCTTATACTTTTGGTTCATATCTTCCAAATGTTGCTTTACTTGAGTATGCACTTTCTTCATATGTTTTGAAAATTCCTCTACTTTTGAACTTCTCTTATCCTCCTTATTGATGTCTTACAATTCTGATATGCCTCTAGAATGAATTCCAGTAACAATCTACTTGAGCAAGGACTAAATCCCAACTTCTGGTCTTTTCTCAAACCAAACATCTTTTAAAATTTTCCATACTCCTATTTACTACCTCTGTCTATCCATTAGTCTATGGGTGAAAAGTAGAACTAAACTTCAAATCTATCTTTAACTTCTTCCAAAGTGTCCTCCAAAAGTAACTAATAAACTTTGTATCTCTATCTGAAATAATACTCCTAGGTAATCCATGCAATCTAGCCACTTCCTTGAAAAATAAGTCTGCTACATGTATTGCATTTGTTGTCTTCTTACAAGGTATGAAATGTGCCATCTTAGAAAATATATCCACCACTATAAATATAGAATCATTACCTCATTGTGTCTTAGGAAAATCAAGTATGAAATCTATGATAATATCCTCCCAAGGTCTTTCTAGAGCTGTTATAGGTTTATACAATCCAAAATTCTAACTACTCCCTTTTGCAATTTGACAAACCCTGCAACTCTACACAAATTTCCTAACTTCCTTATGAATCTAAGGCCAAAAGTAATTCTCACTTACAAATGCTACTATCTTATCAACTCCAAAGTGTCTTGACAATCCTCCACTATGTTTATCTTTCACCAAGTTCTCCCTCATTGAAATTTGAGGTATAAACAACTAATTTCCTTTGAACAACATATCCTCCTGAATGAAATAATCCAACCACTAACTCCTATCCTCCAATACTGGTTTTTTACAAGCTCTTTATGCTTCTTGAAAATCTGGGTCTTCCTCATACAAGTTCTTTAATTCATCAAAGCCTAATACCTCCACTCTCATTCCTTCCAGTATATTCTTGGAATGCTTGATGATCTGTATACAACACAAAATCCTTAGGCAACAAGTAATGTCTCCACTTCTTCAAGGCTTGAACTATGGCATAGAACTCCTAATCATACATTGAATACCTTTCCCTTGCATCATTCAAATTATCACTAAAATAAGCTACTGGTCTTCCTTTTGACTCAATACTACTCTAATTGCATTTCCACTTGCATCACAATCTACCTAAAATACCTTATTAAAATTTGGTAAAGGAAACACAAGCTGCTTAATCACCTTTTGTTTCAACAACTCAAAACTCTTGTCTGCTTTAGATGTCCACTTAAAATCCTTCCTATCTCTCATTATTTCTATCATAGGACTACAAATAGAACTGAAATTCCTAATGAACTTTTGGTAGAAACTAGCCAATCCATGAAATGATCTTACCTCTCCAATGCTTTCAAGTGAAGGCCACTAAATAATTGCTCTTATCTTCTTAGGATTGATCTTCAATCCATCTACTGATATTACAAATCCTATATATACTAGTTATTCCTTCATGAAACTCCACTTCTTGATGTTTATCAGCAACTGCTCTTCTCTCAACCTCTACAAAACTTGTCTTATATGCAAAAAACGTTCTTCTCTAGCCTTACTAAAAATCAAGATGTCATCCAAATAGACAATCAAAAACTTACCCAATAATTTCTTTAATACCTTATTCATCAACCACATGCAAGTACTAGGTGCATTTTTTAATTCAAAAGGCATCACCAACCACTCATACAACCCTTCATTTGTCTTGAATGTTGTCTTCCACACATCCCCTTCTTTGACTCTGATATGATGATATCCACTCTTTAAATCTATCTTTATAAAGCACTTAGCTCCACTCAAACAATTGATAATGTTATCCATCTAGGACAAAGGAAATCTATACTTCACTATGATCTTGTTTATGGTTATAGAGTCTATACACATCCTCCATTCTCCATCCTTCTTAGGTGCTAGCACTACAGGTACTGTACAAGGACTTAAGTTTTCTCTGATCAAACCTTTTCTCAACAAATCTTGTACTTGTCTGTTTAATTCTTCATTTTCTACCAGTGTCATTCGGTGTGCTTCTTTATTAGGAAAACTAGCTCTAGGAATTAGATCCACGCAATTACTAATATTCCTCATAGGTCGTAGTCCATTAGGTACATTATCTACAATGATAGCTTCATATTCTACCAGCAACTCCCTTATCTCCTCAGGTTGTCCCTCTACATGCTTCAATTCTTCAACCTTCTTAGGGACCAAGGCATAGCACATTTTCTCATGTCTCGGTCCATCCAAAAATCTCCTTCCATCAACCAAAAAAATTCTAGCATTCATGTAAATATCAACTTTAGGAACATCCTCCAATGGCAACAAAGTCTCCTTCATCACATTTTCAACAATAGTATATGTGTTCTTCTTTCCATCATGAATAGCCTGTCTATCATATTTCCAAGGCCTTCCCAACCAAACATGGCATACATCCACAGGCATAATATCATAGAGAACTTCATCATGATAATTTCCTATTCAATTTTACCAAACATTTTTCACTTACCAGTATCTTATACTCATCTTGAATCCAAGCTATCTAATAGGGTTTCAGGTGTTCAATCTTTCCAACTTCAATTTGCTTACCATTTCTTTAGAAACTAGGTTCTCATTACTTCCACTATCAACAATCACTTTGCAACATTTACTAGCTACCTTGCATCTGGTCTGAAACAAATTCTTTATCTACAACGGTTCCTTCTCCAATTCTCAAACATTTCTCCTTCTTTCAGTTGGTTAGATGATCCAACATGATCTTCCTCAACAAAGTTTGTTCTTCTATTTTTCTCATTATTTTTTCTTGTCTCTCCTCGTTTGCATTCAAAGGCTCTATGTCCTTCTCCACCACATTTGAAACTAGTTCCCCTGAATACTCTTTTCTCTTGTCCTCTATCATCTTTTCTATATTGTTCATTTCAGTAACCACCATATCCTCCTATTTGGTAAGAGTTTCCATCATCTCTTCGGTATGAATTCCCATTCTTACTGACCTCCTTATCCTTGTTCTAATCTGGAAAAGATCCTCTTCCTCTAGTAAAAATTCTTCCTCTTTGTCTCTGCTCATTTCTTTTATTTAGCTTCTCTTATGCTTTTAGGGCACATTGATATTCTTATTCCACACTCAATAACTTAATCAAACTGATCTCATCTTGTATAGATGACCTCAAAATTTTGACATATTTGGCTACTTGCTCAATCTAATTCTCTAAATGTCTAGATTTGGTGTTCACCTTATTGAAATCCTCAATATTCTCTGTCACACTTGATTCCTTTTGGTTCAGATTTTGCAACTTCTTGAACAAACTGATCTGATAGTCTATAGGCATAAACTTTGTCTTAAAATTATTCACCATCGATCCCATGATCTTATCTTCTCTTTTCCTTTTCTTTGCCTATTTGTCTGCAATTTTTCCCACCAAAGGGATGCATGTCCTCTTAACTTTGTACAAGAAAGTTTCACATTCTTATCTTCTGTGGTACCTTCAAAATCAAAATAATTTTCCATCTCTGTTATCCAATCTAGCAATTCATCTAAATCCAACTTACCATTATAATCTGGTGGATTCAAATGGGGTTTAGTATTCACTCTAGTTCGAGCTCTTATGGACCTCTCTTCTCACTAATCAAGTCCAAGTTGATTTCCCCTTTCTTCTTCTTGTTGTTCTACCTCTTCATCACTTACATCATCAACTGGTCGACCTCTCCTCTGGGCTGTCTCAATTGCTTCTAATTTGGTAGTAATTCCTCTCAACATCTCAATCATAGTTGGGTCTTTATTTCCACATGCTCCATTTCTTCTTCTCATCATCTTTATAGGAGTCCTCTACAACTACAGGTCAGATCCTCAATCGAGCACCCCAAAAAAAATCTTCAACATGACTTTGCAAAATTTGACGATCTTCGACAAAATGAATCTCGCTCTGATACCAATTTGGTCCAGTCATGGTCAGATGGTCCTGAAGGAGAACAATATGAACCATGTAGTAAGAGTTACACAATAGAAGTGACATGGAATATTGAGGAAAATGCAGATTCAAGACTTCTTATTATTAGAAAATTCAATTACATATAGTTTGCCACATCCAAGCTTATAGATTCAGCTCATAGGCTTGATACAACATACATGCTCATATATGCGAGTGAAAATATTATAGATCAAATTCTATATACATCTTAATCTACTTAATCTTGATTCCCCTACTTTTCTAATGATCTATTACAAGATTTATATCATATCTGTAGATCTAGAAACATCTGCATCGACCAAGGATCATTACAATCTTCGATGAAGGAAATGTAATGTGTGCATGAATAGGTTAGCATCAAATTTGATTTCCTTCCATGACAGGTGCACATGATGAAGTGTGGACCTAAAATTAAGGTCAAGGAAACTCCGTGGAACCATTCAAAACACCTCACAAATATCCACAAGCTATGGGAAAGATCTGCGAGTGATCAAACTAGTCATTAGGTTTGAGATTTTTCCAAGGCCAGTTCCAAAAATTGTCACTTAATTAAGAAGTGATAACTTGCTAGAAAAAGATCTAATCGAGCTGAAATCTTGGAATAAGGAAAATGAACATGTCCATGATGAAAAAATAGATCTATAAGATCTAGTGAGAAAATATGACGAAATACTGAATTTGCCAATTGGAACAAGAATAAGAAATGAGCAAGAACAAAACTGAATTAAAATATTTTTGGTTGATGCAAGATTTCCAAGAACCAAGGATGCTCCTACATCGTCAAGGTAGTCCATGGATATAAAAATTATGGGTGATGACTGACCTTGCCCTGATTTTCCTAGAACATGAACCCATGGGAAATGTTAGTGTACAGGGGCAAGGAGGAGAGCATTTTGGAAGTGATGGGAGTGGTGAGGAGGGAGAGGCAACAATAGGTGAAGGGGCTGAGTGAACTATATTGTAGTAGAGATTATCATCACCCCTAGCTACATTCCCATTCCCATTTATTCCACCTTCTATGGCCATCATCCCTCTCATAGTAGCACTAGCAACAACATGAGTAGGACCTAGCATTACACCCCCTCCTAATCAACATTGGTAGGCTAGGGATCCAGGTACGAGAGTGATTCATCTTATTCTCTTTCGATAATTCTTGTTTTTGTTCATCTCATATACATGCATATTTTTTTATATTATCCAACACTAGTAGAATCTACTTCTATGTGGTTGGAGCTGGCACATAGGAGTGGATCGCCTTTATTGAGTGATAAGTTTCTGAGGTGGACCCAATTATATACATCAATGGTAGAATCCTTGATTCGTATAGGCTAGTTTTAGTGGGGCAACATTCCCACTTGTTTGGGACTCTTATGTACTTGAGTACCACTTATGAGGAGAAATATGTGGAGATGGTGTAGAGGATAGCTAGAGTTTCCACTATGACTAAAAAATAGATAAACATGTGACCAAGTTTCACATTGCATTGTTTGAGTGAGACAAAGCTATGATATGGGAAGAGAGTGCCAAGAGGGCACTTGACACTTTACAAATCTAGATTGATGATCCTAGTGGGTAGAAAAATAGGTGTGAGGTTAGGTGTGGATCTACAGGTGCAATAGATTCAAGAGGAGATACAATAGGCCCATGAATAGGAGGCCTAGTTTCTAGAGGAGGAAATCAAGCTATGGGGAGATGTTTGAGGACTACTACTAAGCATGTTAGTGTCACGATCACATTGATCATAGTTTGTAGCATTAATCCAACCTCTACCTCTGCCAGTGTGAGTGCTAGAGGGCTTAGGAAGCTATGCACCAAGGGGCTAGAGGCCCATTTTATATATGCCACATTTTTTCTATGAATGATATTGTTTGGTACAAAACTATTTTGATGTATAGACACATACAAATATATAATCACTATATTTTGACATAGTTGTGTGATCTATGTACATGAAACATTTTTTTATTTTGACACAGTTGTGTGATCTATCAAATTTTTTCCCCCACTGAGTGTGAGACAAAAAGGAGCTGAGGTAGGTGATGGGAAAGTTCATTTAGTAGTGATAATTTAATATTCTACAACCATGACATGACAAGGGGTGAAACAAGGCTAGGAAATCACATGATGGCATCATTGCCATCAAAGTAAATTTTTTTCAATATTAAATAGAATGCACGAAACTCATTGGTACTATGTCCAATAATTCAATGATATGTGTAATGTGGGACCTTTGTATCCTTAGGATATAGGACTAATCTATTCATAAGTGGAAATTTTATTAATTATTTGTTCAAAAGAAATTGAAGCTTTCATTCACTTTCAGGAAACAAACGAAGAGGTTGTATTTTTTGTAAATTGTAAGGTTTTTTGTGTTTGATAGATTCACCAACTTCTCTAGTTGAAGGTTGAGGGAGAGGACCTAGGGGGATCCTATCATCCTTATCATTTTAAGAATCATTTGATTTTCTTTAGCAAGAAGAATATTCATATCAGGATGATGATCTAAGATAATAGTACCATCTCTACAAAGCCTTAGATATTATTTAGGAACATGTTTGTTGTGAGGGGATTTTGATATCCTAACCCTATTATTTTTTCATTGGTTTATATTTTCTCTAGGAGTTGATGAATTTCATGTTCATTTGTTGTATCAAATCCTAGTTTACTCAAAATTTTGAAGCCTTTTGTATATTTTTCTTCTAGATTGATCAAAGTGTTTGATACTTTGTTATCATAAAATGGTTGAGTGTTTGCTTGCCTAGAAGAACTATGTTCACCTATTGTAGGGAACTTAGGTTCAAATTTTGTTTTGAGATGTAAGTAACCAAAGATCTCAAGAGGAGGTATGGTGGGGGGATTCAGTTGTTTCATGGATGGGTAAAAGGATGCATTATCTTCAAGGTTGTTAAGACAATCATTTAGGAACCTATTCATGCTTTCATCATCTTTTCCAATGATGTCAATATCACAAGGAGGACATACATTAGGAGTTGAGTGGGCATGAGTGAGTTCAATTTCATTAGGGTCATTTCTAAAGGCACAACTTGACATATCCTCTAAGGACTTCAATGAAATCTAAAGCTTGCTAAAGCACATATCCATTATGCAGATTTTAGACTCTAAACTATGCAACAATGTTGTAAATGCAATTTTGATTTTTAACCAATGCACAAGCTGAATGAAATTAAGCTAAATGCAATGAATTAAATGAAACATAAATTTTGTTGACTAAAGCAAAGAGATAATAATAGAAAACAAAAACTCAGAAAATGAACTATAAATTCTAGAAAATGTAGTGAACACTATGTAAAGGGACTGATTCACCTAAGGTGGTGAATCAGTCCAGGTACTAACTTTTTTTATTTTTTTAAAAATTTTTGAATTGAATTTTATGTTTTTTATGTTTTCTAATGCAGATCTGAGGTGCATATGTAGAATTTGATATATTTTCAATGAAATTAAGTGCAATAATGCAAGCAAAATGAGCTTTCGCTAATGCAAACTTTAAAACCATAGAATGGAAATTAAAAACTGAAAAACCTAATGCAATGTTAATGCAAGCTAAATGTAGGATGTAAATGCACTCCAAATCAGAATAATGGTGTCCAAAATGCAGGCTCACCAAAATGGAACCTCTTAAAAAGGTAGATGTTTTTGGGGGAATGATATGTATTCACACCCAATCACCTACCAAGGAGAGAGATTCCACTCAAGGATAACCCTAGAGATCTCAATGAAAAGGAGATTGAGATCTTAAAATAGGGATATCCTAGAAGTTGAATGATATGTAATCAAGGGTTCACCCCCAAGTATAAACTTGCAAAAGACAATGAATTGCAAAACATAATGTGATATGTAGAATGACCTAGAAAGATGATTTTTTTTTGTAAAAAGCTATGAGACTAGAAGTGTGCACCTGGAAGACTAAAGAAGGTAGGATGGATTTCTAGATCATGGAAAAATTTATTATTTATGTTGACTAGGAATCATTCTCCAAGCTGGTTGAATCAGTCCAGTTTCTAGGAAAATGTGTAGAAATAGGTTTCAGCAAAAAAGGTATCCAAATCTACAAAAACCTCTATTAGGCATGTATAGTGAGACTCATTCACCGATAGTGGTGAATTAGTCCACTTCTATTTTTCTAGAAGTTATAAACTAGACTCTATGCCTCTTGGTCTTTTTTCTCTTTTTGACGGGTTTTCAGATCTGAATATGCAAAATACCACCTGCAGACCTTCTCCAAGCTTCTCCAAGGTTGAATGACAAATTTATAGACTTGAAAAATTTTCTCCAACTTTGCTTCTTAATGAATCTAGAACCTATCCATATAAATCACACACAAGAAGAGGGTAAAATATTGTGGGGTTAGAGAATAGGGGTTTGCCTTGGTCAAACCCCTTGTTGGTAATTAAACGTTGAAATGAAAACCAATATGAATGGATAATGATGAATGAACAAAAGATCATGTTGAAACTCACAAAACCCTAGTAATAAGGTGCTGCAAACATGTAAGTAATGGCTCCAATGAATGTAGACTTGGAATCTTTCTTGATGTTGATAGATCTTTGAATGAAGCACTTTCTTGAATCACAAACCCTACACCACAATTGTTAGCTCTAAAATAACATGATGAAAGCAATCTTTGACATGATGATTGAAAATTGAAGAATACTCTAGAATGCTTGATAATATACCCTTGAATACTCTTGTGAAAGTAATTTTTCTACAAGGATGCTCTCAGAAAAGTCTTAGGTGAAAATGAGTGAAAGAACCTTGTACTTATACTCAATTATAAAAGAATTCTTGAAATTACAACACTACAAGCTGACATTAGATCTAGGAGAATAATCCCACCAAAAAATTTATTTAAATTTGAATTTTGGTCACAGAAGACTCATTCGCCCAAGGTGGTGAATGAGCTCCATCACACATAATGTATGGAACAAAAAATGAAAACTGTTTAGAAATGTGTGAAACCTGCATTGAGGCCAAAAATACCTAGGTGGGACTCATTCACCCAAGGTGGTGAATGACTCTCAAACACTAAATATAGGCCACACAAGCTAGGAAGACCTTAATTATGATTGGTCAATGATTGGTGTCAGGATTATCCTTGAAAGGAGGCAAAAAATGAGGCTTGTGGATACAAAATAGGGCCAATGAAAGCATAAGAAAGCCCTATTATTAATGAAAATCCTGGAGTAATGTGAAAGTGTGTTAAAACACTTTAAAACACTCAAAATAAGGCAAGATTAAGTTTAATTATGTTTAGGATTATTCTTATTATGCTTAATTAATTGATAAAATCTTAGAAAAGTATGAAAGTATGTTACAACACTTCACAACACTTTTACAAGGCACCATTAAAATCCATTAGTTCGCAAGGGCTCGTGACATAATGTGAATGTGTTATCCAAATTAAAACAATAAATCAAGGAAACATTAAACCAAAGAAACAAGGAGGGCCCAAACAAACCGGAAAAAGTGGAAGGGTTACTTTTTCAGTGGTCATAGGCAGCTATGTTTTTCTTCATTGTTTACAATCAAAAAATTGAGGAATTAGTTTTAAAGTGCATAAAGAAGATGACATAAGATGTTAAAGAGATATTGAGGTAGCCTTTTCTTGAGTGAGTAAGTACTTATACTTTCTTGTTTTAAATTACATATAAGTAATTTTGTTAGCTCTAAAATCCTGGGGTGGTGCAAGTTTTATGGTTTCAATATCCTTTTAGGTTGATAAGAATTTTGAGGTTTTGATTGTTTTGTTCCACAAAAATTCTTTTTAAGAAAAAATTGGTAAATTTTTTGAATACAATTTGTGATATGGGTGAGCCAAGTGAGTTTGTTAAGCTAGTTAGAAGGTCTAGGAGACTAAATTTTCTAAGAATCTCAAGATGATGTTCCTAAAACTAAACTTGGAGCTCCTACAATACCAAAGGATACGAAGAGTGTCTGTGGTAAGACTAAGAAGGGTGTTGTTAGGAGCACCTACCACCTGAGGAGCAAGTTTGTTTGAAAAGAATTAATCAAAGTTAAGAAGAAGGCATCAATCAAGGTTGTGAAGCAAGCAAGGAAGAAGAATAAGTATCACAAGGATTACATGGGATAACACAACTCTCCCATAAAAGTTTCAAACAACCCTTCAAGTGATGAAGGAGATATTGACCCAGAGTATGGCCAATACTTGCTCACTATGGAGCCACGTGAGGATTCTGATGAGGGAGGAGTCATCAATTTTGTAGTTTTAGCATGAAAATGGAGTGGGTGAGCATACTTTGATGCTAACAAATAAGAGTAGAATCTCAACCCTTTTTTAATTTTTGATGACACCATTGCCATTGCAACAGGATCATCCTCTTTAGAAAACATATTTTTTGTTTTTAATGTTGACATGGAAACTCTTTTGGCTTGTTTGAAGGAGAGGTGTTGGACTCCAACAATTTGATGGCATGTATGTCTTTTTTGGGTATTACATGAGTTTTTTCCTTGGGTGCTGATAGAGAATATTCTTTGATCAATGTGGACAAAGGATTTTGGGGCTATTGCAAAAAAAATGATGCCTTTAGGAAGGTTGGTTGGTCTTCTTCTATAAACCATGTGAAATTTTTTCTTTTTCTTTCCCTCATTCTGTAATGATTAAATGTAACTATATGAGGAATGTCTTTAATTTAAGTGTGTAACCAAGGGTATTTTTTTGGTTGTTATCAAATCACATGCAACATAAAATCCCAAAGAAAATAATAGAGTGCAAAGGAATAAATGAAAACTACAAGAATAATCTCACCCAAAGCATCTTCATTCTCTGTGACTGATCTCCATTACACCTTCTAGCTTGCTGAAAATATGAGGTTGCCCTCAGATTTATGATGAGCAATCTTAATGAGAATGACTAGTCCTAAAAAAGTTTTGAAGGATTCTCAAATGATTATGCAAGAAAACTAATTTCTATATGCAAATTAATTAGAAAAATGACAAAGATGAATATAAATGGAAATGCAAGATTCAAGATTTTCTAGATGCCCAAAATGAGAACAAAATTGTCATTTTATAGAAAATGCAATTTTGGATGAATGAATGAGATTGAAGATTAACAAGTGCCCTAGAATCAATGGTCAAGATTCAAAATTGCAACCCACCATTAGGGTTAGGGAAACTTTAGGGTGAAATTCAAAATGAGTGGACAAGATTTAATTTAAGAAATTAAATCAAGGAATGAGAATACATGCAATAGGGAGATAAGATTTAACTCAGAAAAAGAATGATTGAGAAAATCAAGTAATTTTAGAAATTACTTAATTTGGGGAGGGAAATTCTATTTTGAATTTAATATTAATTTAATTCAAAATAGTGAGGTCATATGATAGTAAATAATAATTAAATTATTTACTTGAAAAGAGGGAAATTCAAATAAATGATGTTTTTATTTAAAAGTAGAAATGAATTGAATGAGGCAATTAAATAATTAATTTTAAATTATTTAATTGTGGAAGAAGTGGGAAAATAATTAAATAAATTGTGGGAGATTTTTTGAATTACGAGAAGACTTTAATATTAGTGATGCATTTAAATAAAATCTATTTTTGTAAATAATCAAGAGGGAATAATCGATCAATTAAATAAATTTAATAATTTATTTAATTTAAAGAGAAATTTAGACATTAGTGGTGTATTTAAATAAATGCAATTTATTTAAATAGTTAGGAAGAATAATAAAGGTGAATCACTTAAATAATTGATTTTTATTTAATTAATAGTTGAATTTGGATAGGGGTACATAATTAAATTATGTTTAGAAGAATTAATGAGAAAATTGAGTTTGCAGGTCTAGGTCAATTTTATGAGTCTATATTTTTCCCCTCTTTGTCATAATGTAATTTGTTGCATTGTGGCAAAGAAAATAAGTCAAGGATATGCCCCAATGAAGGTACAAAGTGCGTATGCCCTCTCGGAAATTATTTTGAATTTTGGCTCGAGGTCAGAAAATTTTGGAAAGTATCTTGATAAGCTAAATGGATTCCCAAAAAAAAAAATGGCGTGGTCAGTTTCGAGATTGGAGGACATTAAGATAGTGAAAAGGTTAGTCAAAGGCAGTCAAAAGAGCCTCTAGTATTAACCAAAATGGTAAAATCCTAATTTTTAACCTATAAATAGGTTTGAAAAAGGTAATCTAGGTGTCATTTTCACATTTGCTAATAGAAATCTTGGAAAGAAGAGTGCGAGGAGAAGATGGTGATTCTAGTGACAGAGCACCGCGGCTACCAAGTGAGGACCATCTAACGACCCAAGGGCATAGAGGCACCGGTAAGTACCTCTTCCCAACTTTTTTTTCTCATTTTTCATGCATTAATTAGGGTTCTAGGATAGGAAAATGAATGCATTACAATGTAAATGTGCTTGCCAAAACCACAAGCACTATCACATTCAACGCATTTGTTGTGTCATGATGCAAGTGCAGGGGATGGGCAAGGTGTACATTTAAAATGATGCAAATGCTAAGGCATATCACACAACTATGAATTTGCAACGCAATGGTGGACGCACGAGACACAAGTGATAGAATGCGATGCAAGTGTGATGCCAAACAATACAAGCATTATAAAATGATGCAATTGCCATGCAAAATGATGCAAGTGTTGTAGAGTTCCACAACTACGAGCTCAAGTGGTGCAATCACCTGACTACAACGCATGTGTGAAATACAAAGACTCATATGACTTACCGTGACACAATTGTAGTCAACACGATGCAATTATCATTGAATAGGGTTGAGTTAGTGTAGCCTCATTTTTTAGATACAATTTTTTATTATGAAAATAGTAATAATGCTTTGCAATGCTAATCCATGTGTGCTAACTCTCATTTCTACATCTACAAAAATGATTACCACCCATTTATACTTGTGAGTTCAGACCTATGACATATTCCTTCAAGGATCAGCTATGAGATAGTGAGCGACGACGACTGATGAGATTGGGTCTGTATTATGTCACTTATATGCCCATTATTTAGGCAAATAGAGGATTACTTATAGCATTATGTGAGAGGTGGCACTCAAAGACATGCTCCTTCCATCTGCCCACTAGAGAGACCACTGTTACTTTAGAGGATGTGTACTGGATACTCAACATCCGGATCAGCGGAGAGCAGGTAGTGTATGACACCCATAGAGGATGCTAGGCCATGATAGATATGTATGAGGATGTGGATGATGTCGAACTAGGGATTCATGGTTACAAGATTGGATGGGATTTTGTGGTTGAGTATTATCCTCAGTGGGATGCCAAGTTGATGAAATTGATCATTGGAGTCTTGATATCAGATTGTCGCGAGCATAGGTTCCTTATTAGATGGGGTGATGTACTAGTGTGGATGCATAGTAGGGGTTGTGTTTTTTGGGAATGCTATATCACTAGTTGCATGAGGTGGCTTACCAGGAGGGAAAAAGTATTAGCTATGGGACCACACTTTTGATGACTTGGCCATGGGAGCACATTCCTATTTTCCACCAACTAGTTTAGATTCAGCAGTTGGGAGAGGGTATGCCCTATGTATATCTATATGTAGGTTGAGTCACAGAAACTCATGTAGGAGATACATGGTATTGGAACCATAGGATTGATACCCTAATGAGTTTTAGCTAGAGGTCATTCAGAGATTGTACCCAATGGTTGGATGAGGATGGACATCTTTCATTGTGCCGACAATTTAGAAATTTGATTAGCCAGACCATACAAATCTAGAGGATTATTAATTTTTACCTACCCCAGTGGGTGCTATGATAGTTTGGAGAGTAGTATGGTGTGCCTATGGGGATGACTAAGTATGCACGCTCATTGAGAGAGACCATGTGGGGGCCTCCTATATCAGTGCCCTTAGTAGAGTAGTAGATTGATGGGCTAGTTGCATAGTAGTGGGGGTGGAGAGGTGGGCCAGTAGATGTTGAGATGATAGTAGAGTATGATGCCAAGTGGTAGATTCATAGGCTAATCCTATTGATAGATCTAGATGGTCTCATACTGATTGATTGATGATTTATCATTCCATAGGTGCAAAGGGGAGGACAGGGAGGGAGAGATGGTGGTAGAAGGAGGGATGGAGGTCGAGGGGATGGTGGGAGATGGAGGGAAGAAGGCCAAGGATATGGTAGGAGAGGTGGAGGGGATGACAGAGGTGGCAAACATGATGGTGGGGATGGTAGGGGTGGGAGTAGGAGGAGAGGTGACAGAGGGAGGAGGATGCCTAGGAGAGTTGGACAGTGTGTGGGTGGAGCACCATTGTCACCCATCAGGGAGGAGGGGTAAATCGAGGAGGATGTCAAACAGGAGGGAGAGTGACCAAAGGGTGAGGCAGAGGTTGGAACAGAGGTGGAGGCTAAGTTGGAGGTCAAAGCAGAGGTGGAGGTTTGGTTAGTGGGGGAGATGCTAGCAGAGGAGGATATCTTGGGAGAGCATTGGACTCTAGATATTGATTTGGAGGAGAGGGATGAGGAGGATGAGGGGGAGGATGAGGTAGAGAGGAGGCTAAGGGAGTGGATGATTGATGGAGAGGAGGAGGGTGATAGGCCACCCATTTTTCCTATAGATACTAGCATCGATCAGAGAATCACTGACTTATAGGGAAGAATAGATGCGGCCTTGTCCTTGTCTCATAACAAGGCCCCATTAGCAAATTTAGAGGTGGTACGAGTGGAGATAGATTAGGTAGTGATCCGACAATAGGAGGTTGAGAGGTGGGTGAGAGAGTTTACAAAACTATGCATGGGGCCCATAGGGGATATATCTAGGGAGCTTGCCAAGGTTAGTGAGAGTCGAGGATGATATAGATTACTATATGAGTAGGTTGTGCCACCTGAGAGATTAGACCCTAGATTTTCTAGATCATCTAGTAGGATTGGTAGTGGTACTCAAACACACAACAATAGTAGGTCCCACAGTTGTAGTCACACTAGTGTAGGTGGGTCCACATCATTCGAGTAGTCATCTGGTCACAAGTCTCATCATTCTCCTAGGCATTCAGGCCATAGTCATAGGTCAAGCCATAGTTAGAGGTCAGTCTCATGAAGACACTTGTCATAGCATAGCCAGCCTCCCATTATTGACCCCTCAGGATCTCAACCTCCAGTCACCTCACCTATATAGGTTACAGTTCAATTAATGAGTAAGCATCAATCACCTCATGGTTCACCTCCACGAGATGAAGAGGGAAAAACTTAGGCATTACATTTATTTATTGTTATGGGACATTTTATATGATGACTTTCAAGCCTGCGATCTTAATTTTTGGGATTCCTTCATATTCTATCCTATGACATTATATTTTTTAGATATATATATATATATATGAGATGATTTTGATGTGGATTACATGTTTTGTTTTAGGATGTCCATGTTTTATGATGTTTTATGCTTTATTTGATGTGATGTGATGTTATGCCTAAATGATGATGATTTTCTCCCTATATGTCATGATGGTCCTACTTTATATGCTAATGATAATGGTATTCTATATGATGAGATGGATGCATTAGTGTATTATGAGATGTATTTATATCGTGCTTGATGATTATGGATGTAATTATGGATATGTTCATGTATGTATGTATTATACAATGTATGATGATATGATTCCTATATGTTAATGCAAATGATGGTTATAATGTCTATATGTTAATGCAAATGATGGTTTATGCTCTGGGGATGTAAATGATAAACTCTTATGTCATGCAATGTGAATGTTGATATTATTATGGATTTTGGTTTATGCAAATGTGAAATGTGATAATGAAATGCTCATATGATCATGTTTTTGTATGTCTTAGGATATCATCAAAGAATGAGAGAACAAAAGATGAAGGTGGATTTTAGTCTGGAGAAAGATATGCATGTTAGTGAAGAAACAAGAATCCTTCAACAATTGCCATAGTACTATAATAGTTGTTGCTCTTAATCATCATTGGGGAAAAATGTTGTAATGGCCAACAAACACTATGTTATGACATAGATCAATAGTGTGCAAGGTTGAACCACCACATAGAACAAACACTCACAAACAAGGATGATCATGATTCATACAAGGAACATGATTGTTCCAAGTTATTTTGTCATAACCAACCAAAAATAGACAAGACTGACCATGAAGCATCATTTCTTTTCTAAATCATGAAGTTAGGACATCCTCGAGAAACTAGCCACATGATAGCCAATTAAAGAAAAATCATCATACTAGATCATTACTCCTCTAAATCCTGAAGTCAGGACATCCTCGAAGAACTAGCAACATGATGATTAAAAGGAAAAGGATGATTATCATGATACTTCATGGATCCTCTGACGTAAGGAAATAATATCAAGATAACCATCAAAATGACATATAATGTTTTCCAAGTGTTTTCCAAGTGAATAGAATGTCAAGTTTTCAAAATGTCAAGTGTTTTGATGTCAAGATGCCAATGTTGATGGTGTCGAGTTTGTCGAAGGCCAAGTGATGGAAAATTCAAGAAGGACACATCATGAATGATGTTGATGCCAAAAGGATGGATTCTCAAATGTCAGGAGAATCCATCAAAATGTTAGATAATGATGATGATGCTTAGGAAGGACACATCCAAAAGCATAAAGAGATGACAAGAGTTTTTCTTTAGAAGGACACATCTAAAGAAGAATCAAGGTTTTGACATGTTGATATGTTTTGATAGAGTTTGATTAGATGATGGATTTGACTACATGCCAGTGTTGACCTATAAGTTTGATTGAAATGCCAATTGAAAAGATTGTTTGAAATTTGATGAAAGATTTCCTATTCGAGGATTGATGAATGAATTTCTTGATTTAAAGAAATTATATGTGTCTGGAAGTGCATTACCATGAACCCTAATGGATTGACCTAGTGCAGCCTTTGGGGCTCATCGATTGATGGTCTTGCCTACATCATGTAATCAAAGACCTCATAGTTCAACATGACCAATGACTTTGTTTGAAGGACAAAAGATTGAGTCATGATTTTTATTTTGAAAAACCTAAAAAGATAGACCCAATGTCTTAAGGATTCAAAGATGAATCTTGCCTATGTAGAAAATGCATAGAGACAATGTAGTTCGGACTGTGACAAAGACTGACTGGCATGACTGATTCAAATGACATGAAAAAATTGAATTTTTTTGAGATTTTGATGTTACCTAGATGATTTTGTATTTTCTTTAGGACATTTTCTAATTTTTATGACTTTTATTTAGGACTTTTTCTAATTTTTAGGATTTTTTATGACTTTTTTCAAGACTTTTGCGATTGTTTGGACCATGTAAGATATCCATTGTAGTAAAATGATAAAGGTCTTTTCCCCTAGGTAGATTAGGGATTACCTAAGTAAAATGACATGAAAAAGGACATATGTGGGATAAAAGGCAAGGATATGCAAGGTAGGATGTCAACCACTACTAGCCACGGACGGAAATGATAAGACTAATGAAAAATTCCATGAATGTTAGGATTTCATGGTTATGGAAAGTGAATGAAGATCAATTCAGAATGGTAGTAGATGGCGAAGAAACTATTGATTACGCATGACACTTATTTACCATGTTTTCAGCATGGTATTGTGTTGTTAGAATATGTGAATTAAATAGAAATTAAACTAACATACCAATGAGACATTAGATTGAAAGAAACTAATTTAAGAAAGACAAATGAAAACTATAAATAATGGAAGCTTCTTCAAATTCGTCCCATTGTCCTCTATCTCCAAAGATTCAATTCAAGACACTAGCTCTCAGTTAGTTTAAGCAGTAACTTGTAGAATGGCAACTTGGGAGAACAAGACTGATGTAAAATGCATGTCCATTGCTATTGATTTAAGCTATGAAATTATAGAACTAAAATGCTATGATATTTCTAAAATGTTGATATGCTAATTCGAATGCAACTCTAGTAATTACGCATAAAATCTAGGATGAAATCTACTTACCAAATTGTTGTATTTATAGATTTTTGGAGGCAAGAATCCAGTTGGCGAAGATCAACGGTTGAGTTTCAAACCTATCAAGATGAATAGTCAGAGATCGAGAGGTTGAGAGAAAGGTGGAAGTTTGAGAGGAAATTGGAAGAATTTTTTCAACCCACGAAACTATCTTCATTCAAAAATGGAGATAAACATGCTCTTTGTCTTTTCATTAATTGAAAAGTTAGTTGAAATTTGAGGACAAATGCCAATTAAATAAATAAATTTATGTAATTAAATGTGACATGTGCAAATGGAAGCTTCCATAAATAAATAATTTTATTTAATTACATGAGAAATGAAAAAGATATGTAATTAAATATTTACAATATTTAATTATGTGAGATGTTGGATGCATTAGAAGAATATTCCATAATTTGAATTTAAACATTCAAATTTTAGAAACAAAATGATAATTAAGTAAATAAATTATGAAATTTATTTAGTTTAATTGAGAGGAGAATAACAATAATTAAATAAACTTATTTATTTAATTTAAACTAGAAAAATGAACAATATAAATAAATAATTAAATTTATTTATAGGTAGAAGACTTTAGAATATTAATTAAATAATTTATTTTAATTAATTAACAGGTTTGATTGACCGTGACCATTTTTAGATGTATACATTTTTCCCCTCTTTGAAGTGATGTGTTTTACGCATTGCTTCAAAGAATTTTTCCCCTGACTTTGAAAATCTATTGATGATATTGCATGCCCCCTCGAGAGATAAATCACTCGATTTGAATGAATTGAAAGAGTTCCTTTGATTTTTGGAGAGAAAATGCCGATTTATCTCCTGAAATAGTGTATTACAAAGTAAAAATGAACATATTTTTCCTTTTTACCCCCTTAAAAGGTGGAAAAGGTGAAAAGTCATTGTCATTTGAACAGTAACTTGTGAGAATTTTCAGAGCTCAGAGAGATTAAAACGAGATGTCGATCCATTATGAGTGCCACCGATTCGAGCTAGCCCGCCGTCATTAGAGACCGGCCACATATGGACCTCCGGTAAGTTGATCCAATCCTCTTTTTTGAATTTTTAGTGAATTTTTGGACGGTTTTTGAATTTTTGAATTTTTGAATTTTTTGCTTTAGTGCATAGGATTACAGTTTAGCGCATGTGAGCCATACTTTAGCGCATATGCTATATAGAGTAGTGCATACAAAGTAGTGCATAGATGCAAGATAGTAGCACATAGATGTGTAGATTAGTGCATAGATGAAATGGTGCATAGGACAAGTTAAGTAGCGCATAGATGAAAGTTGCCCACGTAGGATGTTAGATTAGCACATAGAATGACTATTTTAGAGCATACACTTGGTAGAATAGCACATAGATACTGTAACACATCCAAATTTTGTTTTTGCACAGCCATGGATTAAAGTTGTGCATACATGATTTAGCGCATTGATGGACTATTTTAGCGCATCCATGGATTTTGCCGATTGTTGGATTTTTGAAGTGAAATTGATATGTGCTTGATTATTGTTGCTAGATTAGACAACTAATTTTACACTTTTGAATAAAATAATGATCGATTAGCTTGATTTGAGTAATGATTAGATAAATTTTCTTTCGTGCTTGAAAGACAAATAGTAGATTTGATAAATTTGCTTTCCTGATTGAAAGACAAGTAGATATGATAGATGTTGAGTTGATTGACTATTAAATTTGGTTTCATGCAATATAAAAAATAAATAGTAGATAAAGATGAATTTGCTTTCTTGATTGAAGAACAAATAGATAGGATTTATTTTCCTTTCTGCTTGAAGAATAAATATATTTTGAACCGATTATTGATGTTGATATGACTGATTGATTAATGCATTTGCTTTCATGCCTACTTAAAATAGATTGATAATTTGTTGATTCATGCACTGATCTAATTAGATCATTATAAATATTCCCTACTGATTGATTTGCATGATTTCTTGATGATTTTTAAAGGAGGAATTTAACCTCCTTTAGATAAGAGAGAGGTTTCCTCACACATGAGAGATGGTTCCTTCATTGTCTTGGGATGATTTAGAGATTATATACTAGTGTGGGTTGAGTCCACTATTGAGGATCCCGTAGTATCGGTTCAATAGGGCATTATTGATAGTGTTAACTGAGAGGTGGCATAGTGAGCATAACACCTTTCATTTGCCCACAAGAGAGATTAATGTGACACCAGAGGATGTCTATAGGATTTTGGGTATCCCTATGGTTGGTGACCTTGTGATTTATGATCACAAGGAGATTGGGGGGACCGATGCACTGAGACGAGTCTTCTAGGATCCTCATGTCTCCAGATATGAGATTCCCTGGAAGGAGATGGTGGAGAGATATGCCCCACTGCCTTCAGGTTTAGCAAGTTTCATCGGTGGTTTCCTTTGTCCTGATTGTAGGTCAAAGGGACTATCAGTCGAGTGGGGTTAGATCTTGGAGGACATTCTTCTCCATCACACCAGATATGCATGGGGGTCATGCATGCTTGCCCTTTTGTACCATGATCTTCATTAGGTCATGTACACAGATGAGAAGAGTCTCTCCTACGGAGTTACTCTACTACAAATATGGGCATGGGAGCGGATTGCGATCACCCATGCCATTATTCAGAGAGATCATCCCCTTGGTTTTCCATATTTTTATGCCTACACAGGTCCCCTTGTCCAGCCAAGGCGGGGCAAGTTAGAGTACTAGCAGAGGGTAGTGGATGACATGGATACCATCATTTGGAGACCCTATCTTGACTATGACCCCTGGGAGGTGGATGATATAGAGCTTCTGTGAACCCCTAAACCTACAAATGCACAAGGAAGTCAAACATTGTTAGTGTTAGATCAAAATGCATGCAAACAATGAGGGATTCCCCATGAAATCCATTTATTCAAACTTAACTAAGAAATGAAGAACACATGTAAATTTCAAACAAAAGAGTGTGTTAATCCTAATTAAGCTAATAACATGATGATTCCAAGGGGGAATTGGTGCCAATGGAGTGTTGCAATTGGCCCTTTCCCAATCCCTATATGCAAATGTGAGTTGATTGAATCAATGGTCAAATCTCCAAAGAGATTTGAGCATAATCTTGTTGCAAATTTGAGAAAATGATGGATGATTGTGAGCAAAGAGAAAAATTAGTTCTTAATTGGAGAGAGTAACTTTGCATATGAATTGTGGATCAAGATTGAAGAGAGAAGCCTCCATTTTATAGATTTCAAAAATTGGAAGAAGAGTGAGTTTGAGCAATGTGGGATCATTCAACATCCAATGGCCAAGTGCCACTTGTCAAGATGTGAATGGTTGATGGTTGAGCTTATTTTGATCAATGTGCATGATAAATGCCATGAGATTCAAATTTGAATTTGAAATTTGGCAAGTTTAGAGGGAAGGAAAATGGAGTTAATGTCACTTGGCTCAAGGCTAAGGACATGTAAGAGGCATTAAATTCCTTGTTGGAAGTACCCATCCTATTTGAATTTGAATTCAAATTAAGGGAATATTCCCTTTTGATGTCATGTGAGGGAAAATAGATGAATTAATAAATCAAAGTAATTGATTTATTGTGCAACTTGAAAAATCTAGGGGATTTTAGTGAGAGGGATTAACTTAATCAAGGTTTTGATTAATTTAATGAAGAATTAGATGATTTGACAATTTTGACTCAAACAGATGAATTAATTTAAATCAGAATTGAGAGGAAATGATTTAATTAAATAAATGATTTGATTTATTTAACTGATGAAAATGTTAGATTCAATCAAATAAGGTTTAATTTATTTAATTTAATAAGAGGACTTTAGAAAATTTAATCAAATAAAAATATTTATTTAATTAAACAAAGATGTAAGCTCAATTAAATTAAATTGATTAATTTAATTACTAAAAGAGGAAGGCTTAATCAAATAAACAATGATTTATTAAATTAAGAGATAGAATATGATGAAATGCTGAGAGTGTGATTTAGGAGGAAATATCATTAGTAATCTGGATTAAGTGTGCCAGATCGAGAATGTACATTTTCCATGTCTACATTTTGCCCCTCTTTGAAGCAATGTACTTGTTGCATTGATTCAAAGAATAAACTGTTGTGATCAAAGTTCAAAATTTCTTGATTTTTTTCAGATGCCCGACTATTGCCCTAGGGGAAGGATTATGCTGGTATATTGCCCCCTTGAGAGATCGAGTGGAAAATGTTCAATTTTCTGATCGAGATCTCGATAAAATGTGAGAGGAATGGTTCTATTGATGAGAGAACGAAATATAATTCTTTGATGTAGACAATTCTGATGATGTTTAGACAGTCATCGGCCATGGGTAGCCTCATGTATATTTTGATATAACACACTGATTTTAGATAGAAATGTTAATAGAGATGGAAGAATAAGAAGAATGGAGGGAAGATCCACATTATTACCGATGATGATTTGCATTGCTAGGAATTGGGGTTTTCAAAGAGCCAATTGCTTTATGTTTGATAACACACATAGGTATGATGCATCAAGGTATAAGGACCAAGATGGTGTGGTACCTAGTGTGATGGACTTTGAATCGTCAAACAAATAGGAGTAATCTTGTTCATACTTAACAAACATAACCTTATTCAGAATGTAGTTCAGATATTCTAGACATCTCGGGCCAAAACGTAAGAAGGCAAGCCTTCTTATGTGGTCAACAAGATACCTAAAACATCCTTCCTACAAATGAAACAAAGTATGCATGATGAAGTTATTTTACAAGATTATCCAACAAGTATAGTAGATAAAAAGATAATGATCGTTGCCCCATTCCTTTCTCTCTAAACCTGTTTTGTTTAGGCATCATCGAGAGGTCCTTGGAATGAGTGCAAAATAAGATAAGTCTAAAAAAGACCAAGATAAAGTAAACCAATCAAGCCAATGTTCTTCATACCGCTAGCCAAGGCTAAACTACTGTGAGGTACCTGATGCTTATGTCCATCATAGGAAAGCTTCATCCTAGGACATGTTGAGTGATAAGCTATTGATACTCCGAGTTGACCAACTTGCTTGCTTACTGATCTAGACTTGAGACTCTAACGATTAGGGTGTTCACTTTTGAACATGATAGACTTGCTTCCGACTAACTCACCAAAGGGTGAAGGCGACGATTGATTTATTATGGGTGATAAGAGAATCATAGGTGAAAGTGAGATGAAATGGATGCACCATTTTGGGTTTTTCAGATGTTTTGAGGCAGTTTTTTTTTTTTTAAATTTTTTTTTAATGTTTTTGGTATTTTCAAGATTTACGATGAACATACTAACTAAAAGACCTATCCTAGGGGTCTCGGGAGCTGATCCATAGATTATCCTTGCCTACGTTATATATGCAGAGACCATGTAGTTCGATGGACGATAGACTGACAAGATTGAATGATGAATTTTTTGAAGATTTTCTGATATTTAGACATGTTTTTGGATTTTTGAATGATTTGGATGTTTTTGAGTTTTTCTGATGATTTTGAAAAAAGATCACGAGAACGTACACAAATCCAATCTGATGTCGATATAGGAACATGCCCCCAGTGTGGTGTAATAGACTACTTCGATAAAGGCGGGATAGACTGACCTTAGAAATGCCAAGTAGCTCCATGGTGGAATGTGGTGTAGACACCAGTTCAGGCTATGGTGTGGATGCGAGCGAATGAGTGGATGAATGAGTGATGGAATGAGTAGTGCAGATCCTGGTAGATGGGGAGTGCTTTATTTACACTTGGCACCTATTTGCCAAGTTCTCACCAAGGTACTTGCCCAAAGCACCACCGAAGTGGTTTTCACTAGAGGACGATTTTTTCTCTTTACTACTTCGATCCTTTTATGATTTTTTAAAGATTTTTTGATCTTTTGATTTTTTTGTTGTTACCAAGACGCCTATTTGATAGGTTTTCATCAAGGTAACCATTTTTTCAGGACTTTTTCTGATTATTTTTGTATTTTCTGGTTCTATACCTTTGCAGGATTCAGGCATAAAATTTTTTGAGGTGAGAGCTATTCATGGGCTCCTGCAGGGGTTCACCTTCTGGTGTCAACAACTGATATGCCCCCGATTTGTAGCTTGCAGTGATGATAAAGGGTTCCAGCCAATTGGGTTCAAACTTTCCCTTTGTATCTCGATTTGGCACACTCTTTTGGTTTTCTTTCAGTAGGAGGTCACCAACTTGGAAAGTGCATTGTCTGATCTTGTTGTTGTAGCTCCTTTTTAGATGATTCTGATACACTTGTAGATGATTAAGGGCATCCATACATCTTTCATCTAGTAATTCTAGCTCATTGAGTCTTGTGACCTTGTATTCCTCATCTATGATGAGGTTTTGCAGTGATATCCTCAGTGACGGGAGCTCGATCTCAATGGGGAGGATGGCCTCTGATCTGTAGACCAGAGAAAATGGGGTGGCACTAGTCGGCGTGCGGATGCTAGTGCGGTAGGCCCATAAGGTAGGATTTAGCTGTAGATACCAGTCATGACTAGAGCCATTGACTATTTTCTTGAGGATTTTCAAAATGGTTTTATTGGTGGCTTCTGCTTGGCCATTGCCTTGTCGGTAATATGGAGTGGAAAAGCAATGCTTGATTTTGAATTTTTCGCACAAGTCACGGACATCTTGATTCTTGAAGGGTGTACCATTATCAGAGATAATGGATTGAGGAACACCATATCAACAAATGAGGTAATTTAGGATGAACTTGGATATTTGTTTTCCCATGATGTAGGTCATGGGAATTGCTTCGACCCACTTAGTGAAATATTCAGTGGCGATGATAATAAATTTATGGCCGTTGGATGAGGTGGGTGTGATTTTACCAATGAGATCGAGTCCCCACTTTGAAAAGGGCCAAGGTATAACAATGGAATGTAATTCTTGAGCTGGTGCATGAATAAGATCTCCATGTTGCTAGCGCTATAGACATCTTTTGAAAAAATCATGTGCCTCTCTTTCCATCATCAGCTAGTAGTACCCTATTCTCAACAACTTCTTGGCCAAGGTCATACCACTCGAGTGTGAACCGCAAGTGCCATTGTGTACCTCAGTCAAAGCAGTCAAGGCTTCATCGAGTTTTAGACAATGTAGCAAGGTTCCGTCAGTACTTCTACAGAAGAGGGTCTCTCCTAGGATGACGAATCATGAAGTCCTTTTGATGAAAGTGCGTTTTAGGTCCGGGGTGATGTCAGTGGGGAGGATTCCCAACTTTAGGTAGGTGTATATATCATGGTACCAGAGATCACCAGGACCAACAAGTTCACACATGTATTTTGACTCTAGTACCTTGAATGTGGGTACGAGAAGTTGCTCTATGAGGAATTCATGTTTTGAGACATTGCGGGGGATGTTTAGTAAGGATCCAATTGTCGCCATTGCATCAGCTGCTTTGTTGTTTGTCCTTGGTATCTGCTCAAAGGTGATGTCAATAAATGATTCTTTTAGGCTTTCTACCACCTTTCTGTATGGTGTGAGCTTATCATCCTTGGTTTGGTATTCACTATTGACTTGGTTCATGATAAGCTATGAGTCCCCATAGACCTCTAGTGCCATGATTCACCACTATGCTGCAATCTTGAGGCCTATGGTCAAAGCCTCATATTCTGCAATATTGTTAGTATAAGGGAATGCCAGCTTGTATGATCTAGGTATGCAGTCTCCTTCTAGCGTGATGAAGAACACAATAGCTCCTGATCCATGTTGTGTGTGAGAGCCATCAAAGTATAACTTCCAGTGGTCTACTACACCAAGGTTAAAAAGGGACTCGTCTAGGGATTTTGATATGAGTGGGTTATCTGTGTAGAGGGAGCTTCTGCCAACAGATCTGCAATGAATTGTCCTTTTATGGCTTTTCATTCTACATACTCGATATCATGTTCAGATAATATCATAACCCATTTGGCCATTCTACCTGTAAGCACTACTTTTGACAATAGGTACTTTAGAGGGTCTATTTTGGCAATCAACTTGATTTGGTGCGCTAGCATGTAGTGTCTAGATTTCTGAGCCACAAATACCAGTGCTAGGCAAGCTTTTTCTATTGACGTGTAATTGAGCTCATGTCCCACCATTGTTCTACTGATGTAGTAGATAGCCCCCTCGGTTCCCTTTTCATCATGTTGGGCTAAAAGGGCCCCCAGGGCGGCTGTTGTTGTTGAGATGTATAGGATTAATGGTTTCCCCATAATTGGTGGAATCAACACAGGTGGTGTAAGTAGATATTCTTTTATTTTGTTGAATGCTTGTTTGCATTTGTTGTCCCATCTGAAAGCTACTCCCTTGTGCAGTAGGTGTGAATAGGCAATCTGTTTATCTACCAGTTATGCTATGAATCTTCTGATAGATTGGAGTCTACCTTGCAGTCCTCTTAGTTGTTTTAATGTTCTTGGTGTTTCCATTTCAAGGATTGCTTTTACCTTTGCAGGGTCCACCTGTATTCCTCTCATTGAAACTATGTATCCTGACAGCTTTCTCGATTGTACCCCAAAGACACACTTCTTTGGGTTGAGTCTAACCTTATATTGTTCAAGCCTATCAAAGATAGCACTTAGAGTTGCTATATGGTCTTGTTTCTTCTTTGATTTAGCCAGTATGTCATCTACATAATCTTCAATTATTTTGTGGATCATGTCATGGAAGATTAATCTCATGGCTCTTTGGTATGTAGCTCTTGCATTTTTCAACCCAAACGACATTACATTCCAGTAGTAGGTGCCCCAAGGACATGTGAATGTCATCTTGTGTTGGTCTTATTTTTTGATCATTATCTGATTGTACCCCAAGAAGCCATCCATTAGGGAGAGCATCTCATGTCTAGCTATCATATCCACTATTAGGTCAATGTTGGGTAGTGGAAAGTCATCCTTGGGACATGCTTTGTTTAGGTCTTTGAAATTAGTGCAGATGCGGATGCCCCCTTTCAGTTTTGAGACCAGTACGAGATTTGATATCCATTCTGGATAGTCGATCGGGTGTATGAAGCCAACATCCAGAAGTTTCTGCAGCTCAATCTTGACAAGCAAGGCTATTTGTGGGTGCATCTTCCTTAGCTTTTGTCTGACTAGTTTTTCTCTGGGGTAGATGGCCAAATGATGAACTACTACTTCAGGGTCCAAGCCTAGCATGTCTACATAGGTCCACACAAAATTTACCTTTCTCTCCTTTAGGAATGCTACCAATAGTTCTTGTTCCTCTATTTGAAGTGTTTGGGCGTAGAATGTGATTTGTGGCTCTGTTTCTGTTCCCAGGTTGACAGGGTTGCACTGTTCTACCAATATTTCTGACTTCTCCTAGTGTAGAGCAGTAGGGGGGAGATTGAATC
The DNA here is from genome assembly GCA_007115665.2 of Sequoiadendron giganteum. Classification (NCBI taxonomy): domain Eukaryota; kingdom Viridiplantae; phylum Streptophyta; class Pinopsida; order Cupressales; family Cupressaceae; genus Sequoiadendron; species Sequoiadendron giganteum. Next base: position 365,124,667 of record CM021102.1, on the reverse strand, counting down.
CTTCATCCTCTGGCACCTTAGGGAGGTTTTCACCATTGGATGCATCCTTTATTTTTACTATTTTTTGGTTAGAGAGTGCCACAGTGTGGTTTTCACTCAATAATTCCGAGCTTATTCTCGATCTTTTTCTTTTGCGACTAAAGGACTCAATCATCTCCCCATAGTATGCTTGTGTGTCTAGTGTGATGTTGAATCCAACCTTGTGATATCTACATGGGATTGTATCCCTTAGTCCCATGAATTCTGAGAGAGCCTCATTGTTTTCGAACAAGTCTAGAATTGGTGGTCCCCATTGGTCATGATTGATGAGTTGGGGGTACACTAAGCGGATTTGGTGGGTTCATTGGATTGGATCAGTAGGTGAGGCACTAATCATTAACAAGGTGGACTCCTCAAAAAGCCTAGGGAGACTTTCTATGGTATCCTCATCATCACTACTACTACAAACATCTGTTATGTCAAATGTGTAATTTTCAAGGGGTAGGCTTATGGACACAGGCAGTCTAAGGGTGGCTACCGACAATTGAGGGGAAGATCTGACTGCTTGACTAGAAGTACTTCTACCATGTATGGTTATAGTCGAAGGCTTATAGCTGAGGCCAATGTTTCATGTCCTTCTTTCCACAATGATGGGCTCCAACCGTCCATCACTGTTTCTTCCTAGGCTTTCATTCCTATTATAGCCCATGTCGAACATCATTTGTAACCCTTTGTTTGTTTCCTCCATGGGTAGGGTGGGAGTGGTTCTTTCATCTTGATATAGAGTGTTTGTGATGTCCTTCGTGTCCACATTCTCCCAACTGAGATCCCCCCAATGGTGAAATCTAGAGGGTTCCATTCTAGTGTGAATAGCTGTTTGAATCAATTGTGATTGCCCATGTGACCTAGGAGATTGCGGTAACTCTCCTACAACAAAAGCATTTCTCCTCATTCTATAATCACCAAATCCATTGTCGTATATCATCTTTTTGATCTCGGATATGTTGGGGATAGCGGGTGTCTCTGTCATAGAAGTGGAGGCGAGATTAGCTGGGTCTACGTATGAAGTGGATGGTCCTTCATCATTTTTAGGTACTTGAGGGATCTTGTAAAACTTGGCTTCCAAGTTTTTCCAATAGGTGAAAGGTTCGGGATCCCCATGTATAGTAACCTCCTCATTTTGATATGAGAACTTATTGCACTGGTGATAGGTTGAGGCCACTGCCTTCATTCCATGTATCCAAGGGCGTCCCAGGAGGATGTTGTATGGTAGATCAAGGTCAAGCACTTGACAGTTTGTTTCCATGGTTGCTGGCCCCACTTGGATGGGGATCTTGATAGTGCCTTGAGACACTCTTTCCTCATCATCATATGCTCTTGTCATGATTCTTTTGTTCTTATTGATGGAATCCTCAGTGAATCCCAATTTTTTTATCAGCTTTAGAGAACAAATATTTAGGCACACACCTCCATCTACCAGGACTCATTTGACTTTCTTTCTATGGATTAGGACTTGGAGGTGGAGTGTGTGGTTATGAGATGGTTGCAGGGGGAAATCTTGGTCTGAAAATGTGATGAGATTTGGGGTAATGATGTTACCCACCATAGCTTGAAATTGCTCTGTATCAATGGTGGTAGCAATAGTAGACACAGCTAGTGCCTCATCCAGGATCTGTCTATGGGCGGCAGAGATTTTTAGTAATTCCATGATGGAGATTTGCGCGGGGGTTCTTTTCAACTAGTAAATGACATTGTAGTCATAAGGGATGGCCCTTGTATTAGAAATGGGGGTCTTAGCTGGTGCCCCAACAATGGTGACCTTGCCACCTCATGTGGTGACTCCATAGTCATTGTTGGCTCCCTTGATACTTATGACGGTGACCATCTCATCAACACATCCGACTATCTCCTCATATAATAGATTAGCATTGGCATACTTTTGTTTACCCTTATTATTCCCTTGGTTATTTCCCTAATTGTTCCCTTGGTTATGATTTGACATTGGATTCGTGTAGATTTTCAGATCTTGATTTCCGACTGGTTGCTCGATGTTGATGACCTTATCCTCGATGAGGTCTTGGATGATATTTTTGAGTCTCATGTAGTTGGCGGTGGTGTGTCCTTTGAATTTGTGAAAGTCACATAGGAGATTCTCATTGTACCATGGTGGTTTGGTCATGGGCTCCATGTATTGTTCAGAGTTACAGATCTTGATTACATTCTCTTTGACCAGCTTCCTCATTACCAACTCAATCGATTCGCCAAGGGTTGTGAACTTCCTCTTGGGGGAAACTTGTTGTAGGGAGGTGGTCCTCCTTGATTACTCACATTGTTGACTTGACTAGTGGAAGGTGGTTGTGACTGTACTACTACCGCATTAGTCTACACATTGTTTTGATTATGATTCTATGGTTGATGATGGTTTTGGGTATTTTACTTAGGAGCACTGATGACTACCCTAGCGTCAACCACGCCATCATTTGTGATATTTGTATTCCTCGACCATGTTTGAGGTTTATCATTGTAGTTGCTAGATGGGTAGTTATCCTATGGTGGAGTGAATGTTGGTGCAGCTTACCACACTATAAGGGCTTTTTCGATGTTGAGCGCCTTTGGAATTAGTTGATCATATGAAGTGATGCACTACATTTTCAAGTAAAATGCCAAGTTTTTATCAAGGTTGGCTATGATGGTGCAGACCTATTGTTCTTCTGGCATAGTCCACTTGCTTTGATTGGCCTTGGATCGCCATCTTTGCAAGAAGGATGTGAATAACTTTACTTTTTCTTGTTTGAGTGTAGATAATTCTTCTAAACTGACATCCGCACCTATATTAAAAGCATAGTTTTTAAAGAAAGCCTCCACTATTTCCTCAAATGTTTTAATGCCTGCTGGTAGGCGAGAAAACCATTCCATAGCTGGACCAGTCAGGCTTCAGGGGAAGAGCCACATTAGATACATGTCATCATATGCAACTTCCATGCAGTGCACTTGAAATTCCCTGACATGGTTTTTAGGGTTGCCCATTCCATTGTATTTATCAAATTTGGGGATCTCGAATCCCTTTGGGAATGCTACCATGGTGAGACTTCTATCGAATAGATAAGGGCACAAGTTGCCTGGTGTCTTTGTGGTTTTTCCTGCTTGCAAGTCCAACACCTATTGTGAAAGTAGTTTGATCTGTGTTGTGACATCTTTGCTTGGATCGGGCGGTGGGATGAATGAGTTATAAGGCATTTAGGGAGTGTGCATGGTGGGAGGAGTACTAGTGGGTGTTTTTTGCAAGCCTGGCTGTGTGTTTAAGGTTTGTTGGTAAGCTTGCCTTTGTGCCAACAACGCCTGTTGTTGATCTTGCTATTGTTGTTCCAATAGTGCTTGTTGTTGGTCCATCTGTTGTTGTTCCCATGATGCCTATTGTTGGTCAATCTACTATTGAGCTAGTAACACTTGTTGTTGGTCTAGCTGCTGTTGCGCCAACAATGCTTGTTATTGGTTGAGCTGCTGTTGTGCGAATAAAGCTTGTTGTTTAGCCTGGTGTTGTGCCTGAAAGTCTTGTAGGGCTTGAGGGCTTGTTGGTAAGCTTGTAGGTGGATCGCTTGCAATTGCACTTGGTATTGAGCTTGTGCCTGTTGTTGGGTTTGAGCTTGAGCTTATGTTTGGGCTTCAGCTTGAGCTTGGGCTTGAGCTTGCACTTGGGCTTGCTGCTTTTGCTAGAGTACTCTTTGTTGGTTGGCCTTTTGGAGGGTTTGGATTAGAGTGGTGAATGAATTTGTTGTGTTGGCTTTTGGTGGGATTGGTGGTGGAGTAGGAATCATGCCAACCATCATGATGGGTGGAGGGATTGTGTTGGTGATTGTGATTTGGGTTGTCAGAGGGATGTTTGAGATGATTGGTCCTTGAGGAGGCATGCTTTGGGAGACTTGAGGACCAATAGATGTATTAACTATGGTGATAGAAATAGTTGCAATTTTTTGTGAGGATATGGGCAAAAGAAGTGGATTCAAAGTGGTGGTCGAATTGCTTGGATTAGGAAAATTTTTGATGGGTAAAGGTGGAAGTCCTATTCCAAGAGGTGATACCGATGCGAAAGGAAGTGGGGTAAGGGATGATGCACCACTTTGGAAAGAGAAAGGATTGATAGCTTTTGTCATTCCAAATAAGCCAACTTCCTCATGTGGTGGGGTAGTTGGTATGTTCAATTGATAGGTTGGTGTGGCATGAAATGAGGATGAACCAATGGGATTATGAAATGTCAGTGGGATGTATGGGTGAGATGGGTTTTCTAGAATAGATGTAGCCGGTGTGGAGGTGATGATTGCTTCTTTATTAGCCACAAGGTGGTGTTTTTGCAATTCCCAGAACATGGCACTCCCCTTGTTCACATTCGGGGAGGTTGGTGTGATGACTGATGTGGTGCAAGGTACTTTTTCGTTAATGTTGGACAATGGGGATGTATCCGTACTAGTGATTGTGCTAAGTTTGGGAGGGGGCATGACCCCTCCTCTTGCTATCGTATTTAGGTATTTGAACATAGCACTAACAATTTTGTGGTTCTCTAAATTTTGAACCATTTCCATGATTTCGTTTGGTGTCATCCCCATGTCTTCATTTGTGCTATCCTCTTGATGACTCTCCTCTTGAGGATTTTGTGATGATAAGGGAGAGTTGCTTGGGGGATTGCTTGATCCCACTAGGTTCACTTTGGTGTTTAGGTGACTCATGTCCATAGAAGCTGATATTTCTCTGATATTCTCCATGTCCTTCTTGTGTTGAGATCTTTTTTGGACCATGAAAAATGGGGATTTGTTCGATCCTAATACTTTAGGTCCAAAAGAGAAGAACTAGGGAAGCTAAAAGATCAAAGATGGTGATAATGGTGATGGGTTAAATGGATATGATGAGTGAAAAACCTTTTTTGAAGAACTTTTTGAAGGTGTATGCTAAACTTGTAAGGGCTTTTGAATTGATTGATTATGATAATTTGACTAGTTGCGTTAAGCCAAACAAGATTGTTGTGAAGTTGTTTTCCTTAGGAAGTTGTGTTATCCTAAGGGAACTTGCACAAGTGGATGAATTGACAAAGTGTGTTATACCAATGTGCTTGAGGACTAATAGTCTTTAAGAATTTGTGTTATCTCAAAGAAAATTTATCCAATGGTTGAGACTATGTTGGCTAGGTGCATTAAGCCAAGATATGATGATGTTGATTTAGCCCTCTAAGTTTAGCGTGATGATTGATTCTAGAGTTCTCAAAAGGTTTGATGATGAAATGGGACTTTATTTTGATGGAGGAATGAATGGGATTCACAAATTTGATGTTGAAACTTAACCTAGATGTGACTCTTTCTACAAAACCTCGATATTGAAGAACATGCTAGACTTCCTATGGGAGAAATGCAAACCTTTGAAAAAGTTCAGGATTTTGTTGGCAATAAAATGCATATAATGCGGAATTTTTGCTTAAGGATTTTTTGTAGAAATTGTACACAAGTCTCTCCCTTACTTCAAGGAGCATCTCAAGGTGTTTCTCATGAATTTTTAGACTCACTTTTTTGAACTTTGGCTTGGAGATTTTAATTTTGTGGGAAATCATTGGAAATAACACATCTGCAATTCAATTTGTCTCTTTATCTTGGTTAAATGATGTTCTTTTTATCCAAGACACTTGCTTGCTTAATTTTTCAAACTATATGTCTAGTGTCCCATTCTCTTTCTCATCCCACAAGGTCCTTTGTGTGGAAATCGAGGAAAATAGGGCAAAAGTTTCCTTATGTTTATCCTTATTGGAAACAAATGATGGTAGAACTTGTATACTTAGAAACCTCTAGGAATGTGATTCCTAGGGAAAGCAAGAGTGTGAAAGTTTGTCAATAGGTATTTGTTTCCCACAAGGTGTTTGAAATTTCAAGGTTCTTTGTGAATGTTTGTTTTTTAAATGTTTTCAAGATCAAGCAATATGTTTTTCCAATAACTCTTTTACACTCCTAGGATGATGAGGCAATACCCTTGTTGGGTTCCCACTTGGATAAATCCAACTGCACATATCTTGTGTGAATGGCTAAATGCTTGACCACATTGGCTCCCCTCCATGACACTCACTTATTCGGGTTAGCCAAGCATTAGTACCCATGAATATCCCATGGCACACTTTCCATTTCTACAACAAGACCGCATGTATGCGTGGGGCGGCTTCAAAGGACATGACCTTTTGCACCAACAAGATAGAAAAGGTTTTGGCCTTTTTCTAAACAAGGGGTTCTAATTCGGGCATTCTGTTCATGGGGGATTATCCAATGTCGGTAAGAGTCCATTGTTGTCCATCTCATCAAAATAATCCTTGTGATATTGGCCTTTGTTCCAATATCCACACTTATATACCAGTTGGAAGTCACTTGGCTTTAGCATATTCCCAGTTGGGTTGTTCCCTTGGGTGATTACTTTTTCCCACAAGGCAGGCCCTCTAAGATAAACAATAGTGAACAAACATTATTCGTAGTTCGATTAACTTTTGTTTTGGAAACAAAAGGAGAATACTCGCAATAAGTTTTATTCACACTCGCATGTTTTGTTCAATTTTAAAATGCCCAAATTGAAATTTGGAGGAAATATTTTTGACAAGTTAATATCACTCAAATGCTTTTGATTCTCAAGATCGCTATAAAGTGTGAGAGAAGTGCATATGCATTTTAGTGATGTTAATTTGTGAAAAAGTTTGCAAAACATAAAAGACACTTTTTCATTTTAACCTTCAAAGCAATGATGAATTCTTTTTAAGCACCAAATAGAAATGTGAGTTTGCCTTGTTCAATTGTTATCTTTCAAACCAAATCTAGTTTTTTTGCCTAAAGTTCTTTTTAGCCCCTTGGAAACTTTTGAAAAGAAAATTTGATTTGTAGATTTTAGAACCCAATTGAAAATTAGTGTCCTAAGATCGATGAACTTATCAAATTCTTTAATGAGTGTTAAAAAACACTTTAGTGTTTAAAAACACTTTGTATAAAAAGAAGCATCATAACATAAATAAAAGTTTGTTTGTTCTTTTTAGATCCCAAAAGAATTTTAGTTTCCTAATAGCATGAAGGTAATAAAAATCCTAAAAAAAGGTTATAATTCCTCTCAAAAGTGTTTAAAAACACTTTGTATAAAAAGAAGCATCATAACATAAATAAAAGTTTGTTTGTTCTTTTTAGATCCCAAAAGAATTTTAGTTTCCTAATAGCATGAAGGTAATAAAAATCCTAAAAAAAGGTTATAATTCCTCTCAAAAGTGTTTAAAAACACTTAACAACAAAATTCTAAAAATGTGTATCAGTCATTTGCGGCGCAACAGATTAGATGCGGCTTAGAAAAACAAATGTAGTGTACAGTAGAGCAAATGCGGCTCAGAAAACAAATGCGGTGCACCGTAGAGCAGAGAAAATGTGGTTCAAAGGAAAATATCGACAAAGCAAATGTGGCTTAGTATGGAAAATGCGGTTCTTGATAGAGCAAATGCGACTCAGTATGGTAAATATGGTGCATAACAGAGCAGATGTGGCTTGGTTAATAAGGGCAAAGCGAGAATAGAGCAGAGAAAAGCAAATGGGGCACGACTGATACAAAATGATAGGCGGATGCGGCGCACGGGAGCAAATGCATTGTTTTAGAATGTAGATGCGGTGTAGCAAAGAATGTCCTTAGTTTTAGTAGGTAGATGTGATGCAGAAAGTCATATGCGTCATTTCATTAAATAGATGTGGTGCAGAAGATCAAATGCATCACATAATTTGTCATTTGCGTCGTTCTGTACCTGCACAAAAAAGGCACAATTTTTTTTTTTAAAATGTGTTTTTAGAACTTCAAACCCTCCTTCTAGTGCCAAAATGTGAACCCCTAAACCTGAAAATGCACAAGGAAGTCAAACATTATTAGTGTTAGATCAAAATGCATGCAAACAATGAGGGATTCCCCATGAAATCCATTTATTCAAACTTAACTAAGAAATGAAGAACACGTAAATTTCAAACAAAAGAGTGTGTTAATCCTAATTAAGCTAATAACATGATGATTCCAAGGGGGAATTGGTACCAATGGAGTGTTGCAATTGGCCTTTTCCCAATTCCTATATGCAAATGTGAGTTGATTGAATCAATGGTCAAATCTCCAAAGAGATTTGAGCATAATCTTGTTGCAAATTTGAGAAAATGATGGATGATTGTGAGAAAAGAGAAAAATTAGTTCTCAATTGGAAAGAGTAACTTTGCATATGAATTGTGGATCAAGATTGAAGAGAGAAGCCTCCATTTTATAGATTTCAAAAATTGGAAGAAGAGTGAGTTTGAGCAATGTGGGATCATTCAACATCCAATGGCCAAGTGCCACTTGTCAAGATGTGAATGGTTGATGGTTGAGCACATTTTGATCAATGTGCATGATAAATGCCATGAGATTCAAATTTGAATTTGAAAGTTGGAAAGTTTAGAGGGAAGGAAAATGGAGTTAATGTCACTTGGCTCAAGGCTAAGGACATGTAAGAGGCATTAAATGCCTTGTTGGAAGTACCCATCCTATTTGAATTTGAATTCAAATTAAGGGAATATTCCCTTTTGATGCCATGTGAGGGAAAATAGATGAATTAATAAATCAAAGTAATTGATTTATTGTGCAACTTGCAAAATCTAGAGGATTTTAGTGAGAGGGATTAACTTAATCAAGGTTTTGATTAATTTAATGAAGAATTAGATGATTTGACAATTTTGCCTCAAATAGATGAATTAATTTAAATCAGAATTAAGAGGAAATGATTTAATTAAATAAATGATTTGATTTATTTAAATAAGGAGGAAAATGTTAGATTAAATCAAATAAGGTTTAATTTATTTAATTTAATAAGAGGAATTTAGAGAATTTAATCAAATAAAAAGATTTATTTAATTAAACAGAGATGTAAGGTCAATTAAATTAAATTGATTAATTTAATTACTAAAAGAGGAAGGCTTAATCAAATAAACAATGATTTATTAAATTAAGAGGTAGAATATGATGAAATGCTGAGAGTATGATTTAGGAAGAAGTGTCGTTAGTAATCTGGATCAAGTGTGGTAGATCGAGAATGTACATTTTCCATGTCTATAGGTTCCTTATTTTACTAGATCGAGATACCTGATTGGGTGCAACCCATTTATCATCAAGCAGTTTTTGGTTATGCGGGTCTTGAGATAGTTTGGACTAGTACAAATGATGCCACAAAGTGTGGCACACTACACCAAGCACCGGGAGGATGTGGAAAAGTGGGGTCCATTCGTTACCATAGAGGCTGCTAGGGTAGAGTATGCAGACTTACAGCTGGATCACTGGGTGATGCATCCAAAGGTTATAGATGCAGGGATGACGGATGATTACGTAGATTTCTTTTATACACATCCCTTTCTGAGGTTCACCAGCCCAGAGGAGCCTGCCCCATTTTTGGGAGGACCAGCTATATAGCAAGGGCGATGACAGCCACAAGCATAGGCAGCAGTAGGGCGGGCACAAGGATAGGCTTAGGCAAGGGCACAAGTATAGGCATAGGTACTGATAGGGGTAGAGTATGTGGTAACCTTGGATATTGATGATGATGAGGATGAGGGGGATGAGGGGGATGACTCTAGCAACCTGGATGATAGTAGTGATGACAACAAGGATGATGAAGGTGATGGGGGTGGAGGTCAAAGGTTCTTCTTTGATGTACCATTCTAGACGAGGCCTGAGATAGCTAGAGTGGTGGATCAGCTGAGTACTTTAGCCCCACGGATCACTATCAGAGCTCTATCACAGGGATAGATGGATACCCTACAGGTAGAGGTTCAGACTCTTCAGAGGTAGCTAGCACAGGCATATGGTATCATCAACTAGCTATAGACACATATTGCATAGCCACCACCTCCTAACCCACAAGTAGCTCTGCTCACGGCAGAGAGATGCATACAGGCCGAGGGAGTAGCTGAGAGACTCCTGAGATCAGTCGAGAGAACGTCTATTGGAGATGTTGTTGCAGAGGGATTGTAGACCGCTCGAGAGGCCGAGTACTATAGGATGAGATATTTTGAGGTAGTTCCACCTACGGGGAGGATTGCCTAGACACAGTCAGGTACTCGATCTCAAACCCATTCTCATAGCCACAATAGGAGTGTCACTAGGAGTGTGGGACAGTCTACTAGATGAGAGATCAGAGATTCTGGGTGCAGAGATCTAGTGAGACCCACTACCTTAGGAGGCAGCAGCAACCATGCTCCACACCCCGATGCCCCTCAGTGATAGTTGATTTATACATCTTGCCATTGTATTTGATATATCTTGTTGAAACATTTGATATCCTTGTACCCCTAGACATTTGTTTTGACGAGATTTATGATATGCAGTGGTGATTTGGTATGCATGTGTTATGGATGATTTATGATGTATGCATGTTATTCCTATGTTTTATGATGTTTATGATTATGAATGATGATATATGAAATGTAACTAATGACTCTTTTATTTTATGTATGATGATGCAATGATGATATGATGCAAGATGTGTTATGATAAAATGATTTCTAACATGACAATATATGATGCAATCTAAATGATTTTCTTTTATGCAAGATGTGAGATGTAATGATGAATGATTGTAATGAGATGATATGTCTTAAAAATGATACATATATAATATGAAAATGCTATGATGTAAACTAAATGGATAATGATAAAAAAATGATAATGCTGACCTAAATGAGAGGTTATGATAAAAGGAGATATAATGGGATGATATGATGAGATATTAATGAGATTAATGATATGCACATGATATGAAAACGATATATAAACTATAAATGATAAATGATAAATAATGATAATGATGATCTAAATGATGATATTGAAAAATGAATGAAATCGAATAATATGATAATGTAATAATACCTAATGATATAATGCATTTGATATAACAATGATGACCTAAATGATGATATTGAAAATGAATGAAATGGATGTAATCTTTCATTTTAACAATGATGTTGTGAAACAAACACTAATGCAAATGTTTGCGAAAATGATATGATATGAAATGAATGATCAATGAATGATATACTTAATGAATGACTATGCATATCAGGTGAAAATGATATGATAAAAAAATTGGGATTGAAAAATGATGATAATAGTAATGCAATGAATGATAAGGATATCTTAAATGAATAGTCATGATAAGATGATATGTAATGAATGATAATGCAATTTGACGCAATAAATTTCCAAGTGTACTCAATTGTTGTTTGAAAAGATATATGAGAATTCTACCAACCTCCAAAAATCTACCTTAGATAGCCTCCAAAATGCAAATCTAAATGAATCATGTAGTCTTACAATGTAGTAATGAACCATTCTCCTATTTTTTCATTCCATGTTGTGCTTGATTTTCATCATTGAGCTTTTTGATATGTTGGAAGTTAATACAAGAATCAAAGGGTATGTTAGCACCAGTGATGACCTGAGTATTTCTTGCATAAAAAGACAAAAGTTAACCACTTTCTTATGCAAATCCCAAAATGTCATTAATGATACATTGTAGAGCATGTCTCATGACCAATTTACAAAATACTAGTGATTAGCTCACAGACAACAACCAAAGAAAAATCATACTCCTTCGTTGTGATTCTAGTTCAATACATCATTGAACCACTCCAAAGATATGATGGCATCAAAATGTTTAAAACAAAGATTCAACTTATGCTTTAAGTTTTTCATTCATTTTATTCATATTAAGATCATCCAACTTGTTTCAGTTATCTGTCAAATAGTCGTGTAGACTCAATTTTATTGGACAAGTTTGTTGCTTCTGATATTCCAATTGTTGACACATCTTGTTGTTTGCCTATAAAGAAGATAGCTCTAAGAAGAAAATTTCCCCCTAAGTGACCTTGTACACCAATTCTTGCTTAAACACAACTACTACTAAGGATAACCCTAATCATCAAGCCATCATGAAATCCTTGTCATTTCGAGGAGATGGTAGGACATATGATGTGAATGTGATGGCCAGGCATGTAGATGATGCCAAAAGATGGATATGTAGAATGTATCCTAATAGATGAGGGAGTCAACTAAATCACCAATAATGCCTATTTGCCAAGTTTTCACTATTTTCTTTTATTGCACTTTTCTTGATTTTATGATTTTTTTGTTGTTACCAAGATGCCTGTTTGCCAGGTTTTCATCAAGGCAACAATTTCTCTTTTTTATTTTTTTGTATTTTTTTGTTTTTGATTTTTTTGTATTTTTCTATGTTAAGTGGATGCCTGTTTGCCACGTTTTCACCCTAATAACATGTTTTCCAATTTTTATGAGTTTTTTCAAGAATTTTTATACTATTTTTGGTACTTTTTCAAACATAAAATTTCTTCAAGTGGATGTTGTTAGCCGGGTCTTCAAGTAGGTCCCCTTCTGACATTGATAACTGGTATGCCCCTGATCCATATGTTGTGATGATAATGAAGGGACCCAACCAATTTGGCTCGAACTTTCCTTTCTTTTCCCGATCTTACTGATTTCAAGGATTTTCTTTGAGAACCAAATCACCTACCTGAAAAAGCTCATGGTTTGACTCTGTGATTGTAGTTACCGGACATAATCTGTTGATACCCCTTTAAGTGGTTTACTGCACTTTGATGATGCTCATCAAGCAACTTTAGCTCTTGTAATCTTGATATTCGGTAACCTTCATCATTTATTAGCCCCTTTAGTGATACCCATAAAGACAAAATCTTGACTTCTAGTTGTAAAATATCTTATGCTCCATAAACCAAGGCATATGGGGTAGCACCTATTGGTGTAAGAATACTTGTTCTATATGCCCATAAAGCTAGATTCAATTGAACATGTCAATCATGGCCGACATTATTTACTATTTTCTTCAGAATCTTCAAAAAAAAATTATTTGAGGCCTCTGCTTGGCCATTTCCTTGTGGATAATATGGTGTAGAGAACCTGTGTTGGATGTGAAATATTTCACACAATTCATCCACATCCTAGTTTTTAAAAGGTCTTCCATTATCAGTGATAATAGAGTTGGGAATTCCATACCTACATATGATATATTTCAATATGAAGGAAGAAATTTATTTACTAGTAATAGTTGTTAAGAGAACAACCTCAATCCACTTAGTAAAATACTCAGTGGCAGTGATGATGAATTTGTTTCCATTTGAAGATGATGGGTTTATCTTACCAACCAAATCCAATCCCCACTGAGAAAAAGGCCATCTTGTGGTGAAAGGTTGTAATTCTTGAGTAGAAGCATGAATGAGATTCCCATGAATCTAAAATTTTGCACATTTCTTAACAAAGATAAATGATTCATTTTCCATGATCGACCAATAGTAACCCATTCAAACAAGTTTCTTGGCTAAGGTTAGTCCACTTGAATGTGTTCCACAAATACCACCATTTACCTCTTGTAAGGGCTTTTCCAATTCATCACGTTCTAGACATCGAAGGAGGGTACCATCAAGGCCATTTCGGTATAGGACATTGGCAATCAAGGTGTAATGAGAGGATTGACATATGAAATTCCTTTTCTAGTTTCTATAAAAATCTAATGGAAAGATATTTTCCTTCAAGTATAGATTTGGCCATACAAGGGAAAGTCAGAACTACTTAAATGGCAAATGATTTGGGTTTCAGGATTATCATAGGCAGGAGAAAATAATTATTCTACCAGGAAGTCATATTGTGCTTGATTCTCTGGCAACTGAAGTAGCGATGCAATTGTAGCCATAGCATCCACAACTTTATTATCAGTACGTGAGATTTGTGAGAACTTGATATTAAAAAAGTACTTCTTGAAATCATCTACCATTCTCTTATAGGGCATTAACTTGTCATCTTTGGTTTTATACTTGTTATTGATTTGATTTATGACAAGTTGCGAAACACCAAAAACCTATAGTTCTGTGAATTTCTAGTCCACTGCAATTCTCATCCCAATCAATAGTGCCTCATACTCAACTATGTTATTTGTGCAAGGAAACATTAGCCGATAATATTTTGGAATTGTATGTCCTTGAGGTGTGATGAAAATAATTCCTGCTCCAAAACCATGTTGAGTGTAGGAACCATCAAAATAAAGAGCCCATGACTGCTTAATAGCTGTTGTGAATACATCAGCATCAGGAAAATCAATGTGTATTGGGTGTTTTGCTTGCATTGGTGCTTCTGCCAACTGATCTACAATTACCTATCCTTTGATAGCCTTCTAACCCACATAATGAATGTCAAACTCACTGAGGATCATGACCCATTTAGCTAGTCTACCAGTTAAATTTGCCTTACTTAGTAGATACTTGAGTGGATCAATCTTAGCCACAAGCTTTATTGTATGAGCTAGCATATAGTGTCGCAATTTTTGAGAAGTGAACACTACTACTAAGCAAGCTTTCTCTATGAAGGTGTAATTTATTTTGTGGCTTGTCAGAGTTCGACTAATGTAATATATTGCTCATTCCTTCCCTATTCTGTCCTCTTGTGCTAGTAATGTTCCCAAGGATACTTATGTAGCGAAAATGTACAATATAAGTGGTTTAGCTTGCATGGGTGGAATCAATACTGGTGGACTCATTAGGTGTTGCCTTATTTGATCAAATTTTGCCTCACATCTATCTTCCCATTTAAATGGAACATTTTTGTGCAATAGATGAGTGAATGGTAGAATTTTATTTGCCAGTTGAGAAATGAATCACTTGATGGATTGCAAATGTCCCTATAATGAGCATAATTGGATGATGTTTCTTGGAGGTGGAATATCAAGATTTTCTTATACCTTCACTGGATCCACCTTGATTCCCTTTTTAGATACAATATATCCTAGAAGCTTTCCAAATTTTACCCCAAAGACACATTTATTTGGATTTAGCCTCCCTTTGAATTTTTCCATCCTGTCAAAAAATTTAGAGAAGATGTCCAAATGCCCATCCCTAGTGTGTGATTTGGCTAAAAGATCGTCAACATAATCCTCCATGAATGTATGTATCATGTCATGAAAAATGGTATTCATCGCACGTTGATATGTAGCTCCTGCATTTTTAAGCCCAAATGGCATTACATTCCAAAAACAAGTACCCCAAGGACATGTGAATGATGTTTTATCTTGATCCTCAGTCGCAATTTTTATCTGGTTGTATCCTGAAAAACCATCCATTAGTGAATGCATGGCATGTCTAGTCGTCAAATATACAATCATGTCTATGTTTGGTAGAGGAAAGTTGTCTTTAGGACATGCATTATTTAGATCTCTAAAATCTATACAAATTCTTATTCGTCCATCTGGGTTTGATATAGGTATAATGTTGGAGATCCATTCTGCATAATTGATGGACTAGATGAAGCTGACATCTAATAATTTATTTAACTCCTCTTTGACCAATAATGAAACATTTGGATGCATTTTTCTAAGTTTCTATTTTATAGGTTTTTCTCCTAGCATGATAGAGAAATGATGCATGATGAGATCTGGATCTAATCCAACCATATCTACGTATGACCATGCAAAATTAATTTTTTTGCTCCTAAGAAATTTTGTGAACCCTAGAATTTCCTCCTTCGTTAGTGAGGCAGAAAGTTGTAAAACTTTAGGCTGTTCTCGTGTACCTAAATTGATCGCTTATTTTGGTTCTATCAAAATGGAAGACCTTTCTTGATAATGTGTAGGGAGAGTGTCAAGTTTCCCATCCTCTAGTGCCTTTGAAAGGTTTTCACTGTTGGATACGCTCTTTATTTTTCTCTTTTCATGATCTAATACTACCTTTGTTAGGTTTTCACCATTAGATCCTTCTTTTATGTAATTAATTTTGCTGCTGAGAAACTTGGCACTCTCCTGATGCAGAGTTTGATCCTTCGATCCGTTGGTGGAACCCATTTCTGATTGGGAAGAAGAAAGAAAGTTGATGATAGTGTCATAATGAGGAATAGTTGGGATATCAATTAGCATATTTTTTTCCCAATCAATGAGTTCAGGGTGGATCAAGGGAAATGGATCATTAGGTTGGGTAAGGTCACTGGCTATTAAGGTCATGATGCTATCTTCATCCTCGTTATGGGAAATTTAAATGATGGTATCCTCTTGTTGATGATTTTTCTCACTTTGAATTGAATTGTCCTCACTTGAGTCAGGATTGTTTTGTAGAACGTAATCAAGTGGAGGTCTTGAGCCTTCTCCTTGTATGAGTGTAGGTGAGAACTTTTGTATGACATCTACCTTTTTGTCTCTCCAAAAATTATCATCAAAGATAGTATCCCATTCATATTCATTAGAGTCAGTGTTGGAATTGTTTTAGCTAACTCCTCAATGGATGGTCTTTGTGCTACTTCTTCCTTTTCATCTTCACCATATCCTAACCCAGTTTTATCTTTTGGGTGGATTGTTTTTAGTTGGATAGGTTCAACAACACCTTCCTTTCTCTTTCCAATAGGGCCATTTCCTTCATAACCCATGTGTTGCATTATTGCAAATCCTTTTCCATATTGTTTTGTGGGAAGCTTCACATGTTGTACTAATTTTTCTTCATCTTTATAGAGCCAATCAAAGATAGCTCTATCTTTTTTTTCATTTTCCTTGATGAATATTTCATCAAACTTGGTAACGGGAACTAAAGTTTGTGAAATTTTGGCTACAGTTGTTGTAGCTTGTTATATAGATGTCGATGGTTGACCATGTGATCTTGGTGATATGGGTAGATTAGAGAGACATAAGGAATATTCTCCCACCCCACTGTCTTTTAAATTTAGCTTGGTGCCAAAATTATTTATCATTTCCCTTGCCTATTCATTGTACTGTGAGGTAGAAATTGCGAAAGCCTCTATGTTATGTAGGACAAAAGTATCCTGAGTTTCCTGTAGATTCGAACAAGTTTGATTGCTAATGTGATTAGTCGGTATTGCTACCTCTTGTCCATCATATGGAGATTTCAAACATTGATGATAAGTAGATGTTACTGCTTGCATCTCGTGGATCGATGGGCGACCCAAGATTATGTTATAAGATAGATCCCGATCTAGAACTTGACATAAGGTATTCTTCACAATAGGCCCTACTCTGATTGGTAACATGATAAGGCCTTTAGAAGCCCTTTCTTCATCATCATATGCTTTGATTGTAATTTTTCTTTTTGGATCTATAGATTCTGTTGAGTATCCCAAAGCAAGGACCAATTTGAAAGTACAAATATTTAATTCACTTGCCCCATCTATTAAGACACATCTAATGCGGGCTTTATGAACCATGACCTCTAGGTAACCCGATGAATTATGGGGATGGGTCATGGATGAGTCATCCTTTTTAATAAAGGATAAACATGTGGGTGAGGACAAGTGTCCCATCATGGCTTGAAATTAATTGATATCTAGATCAGGGGACACAGTTGTGTCAAAAAGTTCTTTTTCTAGAATATCCTTATTTGCAGGTGATATCTTTAGAAGCTCCAAAATAGAAATTTGGGCCGATGTTTTTCGTAGTTGAGCGACCAAATTGTATTGATTTGGAGGGGGAATTTCTGCCTTAGATGAACTTCCTTTTATGATAATCTTGGCATGGCCCCTTGTTGTAGCATTGACTTCTCAATATTCTTGCTTTCCTTTGATTCTAATAGCATTGATTTGCTAATCATCAGTATAAATGTGATTGATAATGGTGTCGTAGACATGATTCACATTATTACCTTTTTCACCTAAAGGTTCCCCTCTTTCATAATTGGGGAGTGGGTCCTTGAATGCCTGATGATCATCGTTAGCATTATGTCCTTCAACCATGATGGTACAGTTATCAATCAAATCCTAAACAAGATTCTTTAACCCCTGGAAATTATTTGTCTTGTGACCTTTGCATCTATGATAGTCGCAAAAGTGTGAGTCATTCCACGATGGTGGTTTGACTCGAGGCTTATAATCTCTTTGTGGTGGCAATGTAATAGCATTTTGATTCAATGGTTCTTTAAGAATAGATTCTAAAGACTAGCCCAAAGGAGTAAAACTCCATCGATTTGAGAAAAAATAAGATTTGGGCGTATTTGAATTATTGCCAAGATTATTTCCATGATTGTTGATGATATTTCCTTGGTTGGAACTATTGCCTTGATTACTAGAATTTCCAACGTTGTTGCTACATTGAAGCCCTGATACATTAAGAATGGGAGGCTTTACATTCACATTGTTAGCATCTACTACCCCATCATTCACAAATTTTTTATTTCGGGTCCAAAACCGTGACTTGTCATTGTTGTTATTGTTGTTTTTGTTGTTGTTTTTTGAATTTGAACCTTCCCTATCAAGCTTTAAAACTCCACATTTTACCAAGGCACCCTCAATGGTAATTGCATTCTCAATCAATTTTTCAAATGATGGAGGGAAATGGAGGTTCAACCTATAACTCATCTCTTGATTTAGACTATCGATAAAGATTTCCATCTTCTTTGTTTGAGGAACAGGATGGGAATATCTATCAAACACCCTTCTCCACCTTTCTAAAAATGAGGTGAAAGATTCCCCAACCTTTTTTTTCACTTTACATAAATCAAGCATGGTTATTTGGTGTTGGATATTGTAGGAGTATTGCGATATGAATTTATTTATTATCTCCCCAAATGTTCTAATGGGGGAGTGATCTTGGAAATCGACTCCATGGATTGTCCACCTAGAATCTATGGAAACAACAGCATTAAGTAGGTATCTTCATGAGCGAATTCTAAGCTCATATTTCAAAAATCCCTCACATGCTCAATGGGATTTGCTTTCCCATTATACCTATCAAACTTAGGGATTTCACAATTTTTTGGAAAAGGAATCATTTGAAAACTCCTATCAAAAGGATATGGGCAGATATTGTCCAAAACATACTTCTTTGTTGTACCCCCTTGAATTTCTTTTATTTACCCTTGCAAAGCTTTTATCTGTTGAGTAAGGGCATTAAAATCATTAAGAGGGGTTTCAGGATTTTCTCTAAGCCCTCCCATGTCGAAATCAGCAAGTAGCTTAGCCCCTTGATTAGCTAAAGAAATAAAATATCTTTCCTTTTTTCGTTCTAAAATTCTTTCCATGAGAGTATGGAATTGGGGGTCTTGTTCTGCTTCTTGAAGCTTTTCTTCTGTTATCTCTTTAGTATTTGAATCATGAAAAGGATTTTTTCTCTATCACCATTATCACCCATTTTGTTGAATGTACTTTCTCTTTTGTCACCTTCTATGCATTTTTGAGACCTTGTGACAACAAGCATAAGATTTTGCCAAATCTTCACTAACTTTGATCAAAAGAATGCAATAGTGCAATTTTTTTGAATATATAAATCAGAATAGAATGAAGATTCTATTGATATGATTTATGATATTTTTAATCTTTAGCTCGTGATTCCCCAATTTCAGGGATGATGATCCTGTTGTGGGAATTAAACCAAAAATAAAAAATAAAGATGATTTTGCACTTTGTGAGGTTTGATCGTAGCTTTGTAAAAATAAGGATTTTAATCTAATGCCTAATGTCTTCTAAGCTCTCTATTGCAAGAATTGATTGGGATTATTAGAGTATACTATTGTAGGTTGAGGAATGTGAGAGGGACGAATGGGTTGACTGTGATTATGCCTTTGAGAAAGAGCGCTTCTTTGAGAAAAAGTTGGTGAGTATAATGGTTCTAAGGTGTAATCATTAGTAAAATCTCTAACAAAGTCATCATATCGATGGATAAATATTTTGTGTTCAAGTAGAACCTTTCGACTTTGGTATAAAAAAATTCTCCTTTTCAACAACTTTTTATAGGTAAGAGACTTCCTTGGCTTCTTAATCTTCTTCTCTAAGGATTTCTTGGAAAAATTTATAGACTTCCAGACTCTGAGCATAGGAAAAGACCAGAATGAACAATAGACCTCTAGATTTTGAAAGTTACCCAGAAAACCTGATGTGTCTAACTTTTACAGAAATGCGCTAAAATAGAGCATGGATGCATTGAAACAGAGCATGGATGCACTAAAACAGAGCATGAATGCACTAAAATAGGACACATATTTATCGAAATAGAGCACAGATGCACCGAAACAGAGCATAGATGCGCTGAAACAGAGCACAGATGCACCAAAATAGAGCATAGATGCATTGAAATAGAGCACAAATGCATTGAAACAGAGCACAAATGCACTGAAATAGAGCACAAATACGTCGAAACAGAGCATAGATGCTCTAAAATAGAGCATAGATGCACTAAACTATCCAATTTTGGTACCGAGACTGACATGTTTCGACAATTTGATGTTTTCAGATGATCTTTATCTGATTTAAATGTGAAAAACATGACATATAGTAGAAAACAGTTATTTTGTAAATCCTAAAATCTAAACAAAGAGTGTATGTTCTTGAGATTTTATGGGTATTGAACAAGATAAGCACTTCAAACAGACTCACTCTTAGTTGTCAAATAGGTCATCATAGGAACCACAACCCACATCTTAAAATTGTGTCAACTCACACAGCCTTGTCACCCCCTAGAGGGCGCCTGTGTTTCTTTTCCAAGTGCATACTCAAGGTTAGATTTCTCAATCCCTTGAGCAAACAATCTATGGAAACTATATGCTGAGTGTCTTGGGGGCAGATTCTTCCCTCCCCTTGCACTATGATTGAAATGATGTTTGGATACTTTCACAGCTGGCTTTCTACACTATGGTTTGTAGTAAAGTTTTTTTTTCGGCATGGCAATAGATAAACTCCCTAAAGGGACCTCCCAATCTTTAGAAAAAATACTTTTGGGATGGTTATCTTGCACACTTAGTTGAATATGGGTTTCCCCAAAATTCACTTTTGATTAGAGTGGGGTGGAAAACCTGGCTTTGGTTGTTCCCACTTAGGTCGTTCCCATAGGGTGAGTACTTTTTCCCACTATGGTAGGCCTTCTAAAGGATATAATAAAGCATGAATTGCATAAAATGAAAAAGGTAAGTTTGGCATCTTGGTCACCCAGTAAAGGGGAGAGCATATACCTATTACCCAACAATTATAGCAAACAAATGGTTCAATTTTAAATCCAAATGACGATTTTCTACACTAAGTGAAGATGTTGCTTCACAAAAAGCGTTGGATTCATTTCAACCAAGATAAAAATGATGTTTGGTGACTATCCTAGGATTGATATATTCCAAATTTTAAATGTCTATCCTAGGATTGCTTCATTTTATCTTAAACTGAATTAAAAATCTCTGTCTACAGATGGCATCAAAATCAGGATTTAATAATTTTATATTTTTTACAATTCCTTGTATGTGCTAAAAGAACTAGTAAATGATCTAAAATAGTTAACAGATGCGCTAAAAGATCAATTAGGGATGCACTTAAAATAGGTCGTATATGCACTAAAACAGTCCATGGATGCGCTAAAACAGTCCATGGATGCGCTAAAACAGTCCATGGATGCACTGAAAGAGTTTATCAATGCGCTGAAATAGTCCATGGATGCGCTAAACCGAGGCTCATATGCGCTAAAATACAATTTCAGTCCATCACCTCCCAGAAAACTTGCAAACAGAAAAATTAAAAACGGGGCAAGGCCCCAAGGTGGGCACCAAAAATGTGTTGTTAGAATATGTGGATTAAATAGAAATTAAACTAATACACCAATGAGACATTAGATTGAAATAAACTAATTTAAGAAAGACAAATGCAAACTCTAAATAATGGAAGCTTCTTCAAATTCATCCCATTGTCCTCTATCTCCAAGGATTCGATTCAAGACACTAGCTCTCAGTTAGTTTAAGCAGCAGCTTGTAGAATGGCAACTTAGGAGAAAAAGATTGATGTAAAATGCATTTCCATTGCTATTGATTTAAGCTATGAAATTATAGAACTAAAATGCTATGATATTGCTAAAATGCTGATATGCTGATTCAAATGCAACTATAGTAATTACGCATAAAATCTAGGATGGAATCTACTTATCGAATGGCTATATTTATAGATTTTTGGAGGCAAGAATTTAGTTGGCGGAGATCAACGGTTGAGTTTCAAACCTGTCAAGATGAACGGTGAGAGATTGAGAGGTTGAGAGAAAGGTGGAAGGTTGAGAGGAAAGTGGAAGAATGTTTTCAACCCATGAAACTATCTTCATTCAAAAATAGAGATAAGCACGCTCTTTGTCTTTTCATTAATTGAAAAATTAGTTGAAATTTGAGGACAAATGCCAATTAAATAAATAAATTTATGTAATTATATGTGACATGTGCAAATGGAAGCTTCCATAATTAAATAATTTTATTTAATTATGTGAGAGATGAAAAAGATATGTAATTAAATATTTACAATATTTAATTATGTGAGATGTTGGATGCATTAGAAGAATATTCCATAATTTGAATTTAAACATTCAAATTTTAGAAACAAAATGATAATTAAGTAAATAAATTATGAAATTTATTTAGTTTAATTAAGAGGAGAATAGAAATAATTAAATAAACTTATTTATTTAATTTAAAGTAGAAAAATGAACAATATAAATAAATAATTAAATTTATTTATATGTAGAAGACTTTAGAATATTAATTAAATAATTCGTATTTAATTAATTAACAAGTTTGATTGACCATGACCATTTTTAGATGTATACAGTTACTTATCCAAAGCAACTTTTCGCTAGGTTTTCACTATTGGACAAATTTATTTCTTTTCACTATTTTTGTCATTTTTTTATTTTTTTGGTGTGACCAAGACACCTATTCGCCAGGTTTTCATCAGGGTGATAATTGTTTTATATATATATATATATATATATTTTATTTTTTTTTATATTTTTAAGGTTTTTAGCCAAGCTCTCTAATGCTATGTATAGAACTTTTGTAGATGCATGTTGTTGATGGGTTTTGTCAACTATTCTCCATCAAGTGTGGCTAATTGATAAGCACTAGAACTGAATGTTGTAGTAATTATATAAGGACCGAGCCAATTAGGCTCAAAATTTCCAGGCTTCTCTCGATCAACCTAGTTTCTTGGATTCTACATGAGGACCAAGTCACCAATTTCAAATTTTTTGACCATCACTCTTTTTTTATAACTCTTGTAAAGGTGATTCTGATATGCCTGTAAATGGTTCAAGGAATTTTATTTTCTTTCTTGTAGCATTTCTAGCTCATGTAGGCGAGATTATCTATATTCTTCGTCATCAATCATTACCTTCAAGGAGACTTAGAGAGAAGGAATTTTGACCTTGATGGGAAACATCGATTTTGATCTATAGACCAAGGAAAATGGAGTGGCCCTAGTGGGTGTGTGGATGCTAGTATGATAGGCCACATGGAAGGATTGAGTTGTAGATTCCAATCTCAACCAGCATCATTGAAAGTCTTCTTAAGAATATGAAGAATTGTTTGATTTGATGCCTCAGCTTGACCATTGCCCTATGGATAATATGGTGTGGAGAAATGGTGTTGGATGTGGAATCGCTCATAGAACTCATGGACATCTTGATTTTTAAATGGATGATCATTATATGTGATGATGGACTATGGAACACCATACTGATAGATGATGTAATTAAGGATTAAATTTGAAATCTACTTATCGGTGATGTAAATGTGGGTGACAACTTCAATCCACTTAGTGATGTACTCAGTTGCAGTGATGATGAACTTATGGCCATGGAGGAGGATGGATGAATCTTTCTCATGAGGTTGAGTCCCCATTGTACAAAGGGCCATGGTGAAGTGAGCGGTCTCAGATCCTATATGGGTGCATGGATGAGGTCACTATGCACCTAACATTTCCAACATGTTCTGACAAATTGAAGATCATATTTTTCTATTGCCAGCCAGTAATACTATAGTCTAGTGACTTTCCTAGCTAAAGTTGGGCCACTCGAATGAGATCCACATATACCCTCATGTACCTCACGTAATTTTGTTTGTGCTTCATCAATTTTGAGACAACGAAGAAGGGTATTGTTAAAGCTACGATGGTATAGGGTGTCACTAACGATGGTGTATCAAGTGGATTTTTAGATAAAGTATTTTATTTGGTTATTGGATACATTGGGTGGAAGGTTTTGGGACTCAAGATAATCATAGATTTCCTAATACCAAGGTGAGCGGGACCAATAAGCTCACAAACCATTTCTAACTTTGGGATGTCATATGTAGACATCAATAGTTGTTCCACTAACAATTCAAATTGTGACACATTATTTGGTATGTCTAAGAGAGATCCAATAGTTTCCATTACATCAACTGCCTTTTTTTGTGCCCTAGGGATTTGTTAGAAAGAAATCAAAGTAAAATATGGTGTGAAACTATCAACTATCCATTTGTAAGGCACAAATTTTTCATCCTTTATCTCATAATCATCATTTACCTAGTTGATAACCAACTGAGAATCTTTGAAGACTAACAGTGTCTGAATTTTCCATTTAATGCCCATGTGGAGCCCTATGATGAGGGCCTCATATTTTGTAATGTTATTAGTACAAGGAAAGGAAATTTGGAATGCCTTAGGAATGGAATCCCCTTATGGTGTGATGAACAAGATACCTTCTCCAGAGCCATGACCAATATGAGACTCATCAAAATACAATTTCCATGGTGATGAAGGTTCCACAATAAAGATATACTCATCATGAAAGTCATCTATCAAAGGATGAGTTCCTTGTAGGGGTGCATCTTCTAGTTGATCAGCTATTGCTTTGCGTTCAACATATTGTATGTCATATTCAATTAAAATCGTTACCCATTTTGCTAACTGACCTATTAATGCTGCCTAGATTAGAAGATACTTGAGTGGATCAATCTTTACTACCAACTGTGTTTGGTGATTCAACATGTAATGTCTTAATTTATGTGTTGCAAAGACAACTACAAGACATGTGTGCTCAATGGATGTATAGTTTAGCTTGTATCCAATCAATATGCGGCTTATATAGTATATATATCCCTTTCCTTTTCTTCATAGTCATTTTATGCCAATAATGCACCCAATGAGCTAGTAGTTGCAGAGACTTACAAAATCAAAAGTTTTCCTCCAATGGGATGCATTAAGATAGGTGGTGTCAATAAATATTCTTTTATTTGTTGGAAGGTTGCTTGAAATTTATCTATCCACACATAGGGGATACTTTTGTGCAACAGACACTAAAATGGTTGACACTTCTCTACTAGTCATGCGATGAAGAGTAGAATGGACTGCAATCTACCTTGAAGTGTTCTCAACTCACTGATTCCCTTTGGGGGAGGCATGTCTAGTATTGCTTTCACTTTTGTAGGGTCAAATTTTATGCCTCTTGATGAAATGATATAGCCCAATAGTTTGCCTGAAGTAACCCTAAAGACACATTTCTTTGGGTTTAAACAAACCTTATACTCTTCTAGCCACCTTAAAATTTTGTCTAGGACCCTAAGATGATCCTTCCATGTTAAGGATTTGGCCAAGAAGTCATCAACATAATATTCTATGACTATATGCATGAGATCATGGAATATTGTTGTCATTGCTCTCTAGTATGTGTCACCTGGATTCTTTAGACCGAAAGGCATGACATTCCAATAGTATGTTCCTCAAAGACAGGTAAAAGCTATTTTGTGCCGATATTTAGGGGTATGCAGATTTGATTGTAGCCCAAGAAACCATCCATAAGAGACAACATCTCATACCTAGTAGTGAGATCAACAATGATGTCTATGTTCGGCAATGGGAAATCATCTTTTGGACATGCCTTGTTCAAATCACAAAAATCTATGTAAATATGGATTTTTCCATTGGGCTTAGTGATTGGTATAAGGTAGGAGATCCAATCAACATAATCTATCAATCTTATAAATCTCACATCCAATAACTTCTTTAGCTTGGCCTTCACAAGTAATGTGATATGTGGATGCATCTTTCTTAACATTTATTTGACTAGTTTGATTCCTAGGATTAAAGGAAGATGGTGCAACACTAACTCTAGATCTAGGCATGGTATATCGGCATATGACCATGCAAAGTTAACCTTTATTTCTGAGAAGAACTATTGGAATTCAGGTTTTTCTTCTTCTATCAATGTTGCAGCAAAGAGAACCATTTTGGGATTCTTCGGTGTAGCTATGTCAACTTCCATGGTGTCTTCAATAAGCATTGTTGATTTTTCCTATGTTATGAGAAGAAATTCCAATCCTCCATACTTAGGCACCTAAGGGAGGTTTTGACCTTTAGAAACATCCTTTATTTTTACTATTGTATTGTTAGAAGGTTCCTTGCGGTTTTCACCTAATGAAATTTCTTTTTTTTCTTTATTTTTGCAACTGGAGGATTGCACAGTCTCCTTGAAATAAGCTACACAATCTAGGTCAATAGAGAATCCTGACTTGTGGTCACCACTTGGTATCCCCTCATGGAGTCCCATGAATTCTACAATGGCCTCATCATTCTAAAAAATATCCATTGCGGGTGGCTCTTGTTGGTCCCAGTCAATAAGTTGTGGGTAAACAAGGGAAATCCCATCATCAATGTCATTAAAGGATGGGGAAGATGCAAAAAGCATACAAATGGAAGCTTCAAGTGTGAAGGTAGAATTTTCATCCTCAATTTCCTAGTTAGATTCAATCCAAGGACCATAGATTGATTCAGATGAATCATATTCATAGTCATAATATGGGACAAATGGATCAAAATCACAATCAACAGTTGGTAGTTCAGAGGTATGGACAATAGGTTTAGGTATTTTAGGCTCATGGGTGGGCTAGGGAATGGGGAGGGACAATTCAAATGTTTTCGATGACAACTTATGCTCTTTTGGATCCCAAGGAATGCTTACCCATTTCTTATTTTTGGAATGCTAGTCTATGGGATCAATGTTGTACATTTGTTAAAACATTTCTTCAAAAGAGAGTTGGCCTAGTTCTAAGAATAGTTCACCAATATCATAGTCACTTAGGGTTATGTTAGATCCTTATTCCCATTCATGAGAGTCAGTTTTGGTTTGGGAGTCATCACTTCTCTCAACACTTTCAGGAGCCATGACGTCCTCACTTGAAAATACCTGGGTACATCGATCATTAGTTTCAAATTGCTCGAACCCTAGCCCTATATACTTTGGTCTCGCATAAATGATGATAGGCTCTCTCCTTCCATTATTGTTTGGTCCTAGGCCACTAGTTCCATTGAAACCATGTGCTTTGCATATGTTGTAGCCTTTACCATAAGGATGCATTGGTAGCAGAGGTAATCCTTCTGGATCTTTGTAGATCCAATCAGCTATGTCGACAAGGACTTCATTGCTCATGTCTCCCCATATAGTGAAGACCCTTTTTAGTGGAACCTTGAAATTTTTTTTAGGCTCGACTGTAAAACAAGGTCAACCATAGAATTGAGGTGGCTTAGGTATTGTGGTGATACAATAAGTCATACTCACTTTGAATTCTCCACAACCAACATCCTGGATCTGAAGGTTAGTGTTTGGTATGGAGGCTGAGGAGGATGGTGTGGTGGAAGTCGATGGAATGGATATGGGTGACTTGGTGAGTGTATATGGATCAATGTACTTAGAATAAGTTGATTTTGAAGCCTCTCAATTTATAGGCACCTAGTGCTCGGAAGCAGCTCTTAGGTTGGTATAGTATTGAAATGGCTAAGGATCTCTTGGGATAGTAATTTTGGTAACATTGAAAGGGAACTTTAGGCATTTGTGTTATGTGGAACAAATGGCCTTTAAGGCATGAATTCATGGGTGACCTAGTAATATATTGTAATGTATATCACAATCCAAGACTTGGCATGTGGTCTCTATGATAGCTGGTCCCACATGAACTGGAAGTGTGATAACACCTTTAGAAGCGTGTTATTCATCATAATATGCTTTTATCACAATATTCTTGGTAGCATCCACACAAGCATCGAAGAAGCCAACATATTTAATCAATTTTAAAGAGGAGATGTTCAACCCTACTCCGCTATCTACTAGGACTCATCTAACCTTGTGCTTATGGACAAAAACCTCGATATGCAGGGCATTTTTATGAGATTGTTTAGGCGAGGAATAGTATAAGTCTAAAAAGGTAATGTGATGAGGTGAAGGCAAATATCCGACCATAGTTTTGAAATGGTTGACATTAATGTTATTCGGGATGGAAGACTATTGCAAGAATTTTTCCAAGATGGCCTTATGCGTGGGTGAAATGCAAAGCAATGCAAGGATGGAAATTTGAGTTGGCATTTTGTTCAATTGATCGATAAGGTTAAACTCTGGATTGGATTTTGGTTGCTTAGCAAATGGACCTGGTATGGTAATCTTAGGTTGACAAGCAGAGGGGCCTCAAATGGTGACCTTGCCTTTACATGTGGTGACATTGCATTATGGGGCCTTTTTAATGGTAATGGTATTAACACATTTGTCTTCATTGGCTGCTCAAAGGTTGCTAATGATAGTACCACCAGAATAATTGAAAGCAATGTGGACGTAACTAGCTTGATTGTTACTATTCTTTATGCTAGATGATGAGGGGTTACCTGAATTATAGTCTTGCATCGGATTCTTATGAATTGTATTGTCTGAGTTAGATGTAAACAATTGATCACCAAGCTTGATGGTACAGTTTTCAATGAGATCTTATATAACATTTCTTAATTGATGACAAGAGGAAATTTTATGCCCTTTGACACAGTGGTAACAAAAAATGCATTATCATCCCACCATGATGGCTTGAATTGACTTGGATCATATGGTTTAGGGTCTTCCAATGTTACAAAGCCATTTTTGATAAGTTTCTTTAAGACGAATTCAATAGGTTCACCCAAGGGGGTGTACATTTTTGAAATTGTTGTGTTTGTCGTGATTTCCTTTGATTTGACTGAGAAAAATTGTTTTGAATAGCATTTGCAGCTCGTGTTAGTGTAATCACAAGTGCATTTGGATTTTGGACTCCTTTGATGGTGAGGATAGGACCTATTGCATTGACTATTTTTGCATTGACAATGCCATCATTGGTAATGTGTTTAATTTTAACCTAATAATTTTTTTTGTCATTGAAAGTAGTTGGGTTGGTGTTTGTGATAGTGTTGATTATTTTGCCTCCATATTTAATTTTTCCTTTAGCGATCAAGGCTTTTTCAAGTTGAACACCTTTTTCAACAAGGTTGATAAAGGTGGTACAACAATGGACTTGTAAGCCATATCTTGATGGTCCAAGGAGGTCTTGTACATACATGGTGACTTTCTCCTTTTTAGGTATTTCTATGGAGCATCTGCTTGTTAGATTTCTCCATCTTTGAAAGAATGGAATAAAGGTCTCACTTGTGTCATCATGAGTGAGCCTACATAAGGATGCAATTCCAATGTCCATATCAATGTTGTAGGCATAGTTTTCCACAAACTTGTTGGCTAGTTCATCCCATGATTTAATTCTCTTTGGCAATTTTGTAAACCATTCTAGTGTGTGGCTTGCGAGACTTCTAGAGAAGAATCTCGTGAGATTTTTTTGTTCATATGCAATTTCCATGCAACTGGTAGTGAATTCTCTTATGTGTTCAATGGGATTTGTTTTTCCTTTATACTTTGGAAAATGTGGGACCACATATCCTAGAGGAAATGGTGGCATATAAAAGGTTGTGTCAAACAAATATGGACATATATCATATGACATGTAAGGTTTTTTTTTTTTTTTTACTGTTGCAAGGTTTCCACCTATGTTTGAAAAGAAACAAGTTTGAGTGTAAGTGTGTCCACAATTGGTTTGTTGGTCGCATCACACATGTTGGTGATAGGTATGGATTGAGTGCCCACCTATTGTGATGAGATGTGCTGATTTGGAATGTGTTGTTGGTGAGAAAATTGGCTGTTTTTATTTTATGGTTGTTGGAAATGAATGTTTTGAGTAGGAATGTGTTGTTGTGTATGGAATTGAGAAGCATAAGTTGGCATGTGGGTTCTAGCCATGTTTGATTGAATTTGAGGGCCTTTCTGGCCTTGAGCATGTTGATGCCCAAATGGAGTTGTATATTGGGTGCCTTGATTGTATTGCCCAAATAAATAAGTGTGGCCTTGTGGAATATTGGTATTTTGTCTCAAAGGAATGTTGGTGTTGACCTTTGATGAATTTGGGATATTTGGTTGAGTTCCTTGGATGAAAACTCTTCATTTATTTTTCCCAAAGGGATTTGATGAGTTTGTTGTCATTGTATTAGAGGAACCAAGTAAGAGATTTTATGATGTCCCCATGGAGCTAGATGAATCTCCAAAGAGGTTTGGTGTGCTGGTGTCCATGATGGTAGATGGAATCCCCAATGTTGATCCAATAATTTGTGAGGAAACTATGGATGTTTGTTGAGGGATGGAATATGATGTGGTGTTTTTTTGGGTTGATGATCCCCCAATAGACATTGTGTTGACCACACTGGATATATTGGTTGTAGTATGGGTGGTAGCTGCACCAGGAGAGCTAGAATTAATGGTGTTGATGACATTTTATGTGGTGGCTCCCATGGAGGCATTATGTGATTGGCTTGTTTGATTTGTAGGATTAGGAGATGTTTCTCTTTAGTGTTGAGGTCAAATCATTTTCATAACCTAGCCCCTTGGTCAAGGAGCATAGCTAGATATCTGGTTGAATCATTTAAGACCAAATCTTCCATAAAGGAAGCCACTTCTCAATTTTGGGTAGCAGGTTGTACGTCTTCCTCAAGGACTTGCCCATTTGCATCTCTGCGAATGAATTATTTAGAAGGATTGTTTGAAGAGGATGGAATGGACATCTCACTAAAGGGGTTTATAAAATTCCCTATGTTGGTATTTCCATTCATGTCATTAGGGAAATTATTTGTATTCATGTCATTGCAAAAAATGATTAAGTTGGTGTTTTGACCAAAAGAGTTCATGAGTCTTCTTTTTCTCTGTAGTCTTGTTTCAACCATAAAAGTTTTTCTCAACTTGGGGATCATGGAGGATGGCACTAAGTATGCAAATGTTGTGACACTATATTTTTGGGCTTCTTTTTTGGAATTATATGCACAGTAAAAATGAGTAGGCTATAATGTATGCAAATTTAAGGGAGATGATTTACTTAACCATACAATGTTTTGGCAATGTCTCAATGTTGGAATGTCAATGGACTTGTAAAAAGGAATAAGGAGGACAAAATGAAGTTTCCAAACTAGACTAATGAGTGGGAAATGATTCACAAAAGGTAATGACTAAAGGAAAACGTTTGATCAAGTCCAATGATGACCTACTCTTGAAGGCAAAGTGTTGACAAAGAATGGTAAGGAATATTCTCCTAAAATCTACAAAATGAGTACCTAGAATGATGGTAAAGCCTAAGAATCAACTTAAAGAAATGTAATGAGAAACCTATGAAAAACTATGGATGCAACCTACAATGCAAGCATGATGGTATTTGAGCAATTCCTTTCTGGTTATGGACAAAAAAAATAGAGAAAGATGTTTGGAATCTTGCGTGGAAAAGTTGGGCCTCAGATTTCTAACAATGAATAAATTTTAGGGTTATTGACAAATGTGTCACCAAATAAGAGATTAAAGTGTTTAAAAAATTAGATGTGGTTTGACAAATCATTTACAACATTTGGTAAAGCAAATGCGGTGTATGATAAGAAAATGCGGAATTTAGGGTTGCAAATGTGGTGCAACAAAGTCATTGTGGCTCAAAAGTCAACAATTATGATTCAATATAGCAGATGTGTCACCAAGTCTGGTTTTTTTCAAATTTTTGATAGATTGTGAATTTTTTTTATAGTTTTAAAGTGTTATTTCAGATTGGAAGAGGATGTTGATTTGATCATTTTGTTTGAAACACTTGGTAAACATGTTGCAGAGGAAAAAATTGTGATAACAAACACATAGAAAACATGTACAACCCTATGGCTTGAAAGAATATATTCTTCTGGATTCCACTTGGATTTTACTCCAACCACACATGCTTTTAGAAAATGAATTTAGAAGCTTGGACCCATAGGCTCCCCCTTATAGTGCACTCACTTCTCAGGACAACCAAGCTTCCAATCCCCATGAATCTCCCATGGCAGGTTGATCACCTCTACTAAAAACTGCGAGAATGTGGATGCCTTGGAAATGAACATTGCTACACCAAAGAATAGATAAGGGATTTTGATCACACTATAAAAAGGGTTTTAGTAAGGACTTTCTATTCACAGGTACCATCCAATCGACAAAGAGCATTGTTGCCATTCTTGTCAAAATGGTGATCATGATACTCAAAATTTCCTTGAGTACCCACAATTACATACCGGCTAGAAGTCACTTGGCATCTAGCATATTATTGGTTGGTTCATTCCCTAGGGTGATTAATTTTTCCCACCAGGTACGCCCTCTAAGATAAACAGAAGCAAGAAAACATATTTGTAGTTTGATTGATCTTTGTTGACAAACAAAGAGAGAGTACACGCAATATGTTCCACTCACACTTGCAAGATTTTGTTGATTACTAGCCCCAAATTGAAATATGAAAGGTGATAAAGTAACCAACTCTAGTGTTTTTGTTTGTCTAGATCGTAGAAGGTGCAAGAGAATAGCATAGACACTACAAAGATCATTACTGAATAACAAAACACCTCAAACACATGTTCATTTTAACCATTTGTAGTGTGAACAAACAAGGGTTCATTTTAACTATTTGTAGTGTGAGGAAATCAATTGTTCATTTTAACCCAACGAAAATGTATGAATGTTATTTTTAATCCCATGAGTGAAAATGCATGGTTGTGTTCTTTTTAACTCGATGAGAGTGTGTGAATGTTAACTTTAACTCATGAATGTAATGTAACTTTGTTTCTTTGATTGATTAGAATTGTAAAAAACAAAAAAAAGGGGGTTAGAATCCATCTTGCCACATGCTATCACACATAGATTTGTAATCACAAAAATCTTTAATCTATTAAAATAGGAAAAAGTAAGAAATATAGAAAAATTAGAAAGCAACTATTTACTAGCTGATTGTGTTGCAACAAAGTGAATGCAACTGGTCAAGGCAGATGCATCATTTTTAATGGAAAATACGGCTTGGTAAATTGAATGCAACTTGTTTTTTGTCAAATGTGGCATGTGAATTCAGATGCGGTGTTCAGTGGGTCATATGCGTCGTGTTAGAGAACTTGCATTGTTTTTGATAGTAAATATGTTGTGACAAAGAATTTGCATCATAGTAAGTGGCATTTGCGTCTTTCTGTACACCTATACCTACAAAAATGACAAAAAAATTATGCAAAAACATACAAAAAACATGTTTTGAAAACAGTCGGGTTCACCAATGTAACCAAGGGTATTTTTTTGGTTGTTAGCAAATCACATGCAACATAAAATCCAAAAGAAAATAATAGAGTGCAAAGGAATAAATGAAAACTACATGAATAATCTCACCCAAAGTGTCTTCATTCTCCATGAATAATCTCCATTACACCTTCTATCTTGCTGAAAATATGAGGTTGCCCTCAGATTTATGATGAGAAATCTTGATGAAAATGACTAGTCCTAAGCAAGTTTTGAAGGATTCTCAAATAATTATGCAAGAAAACTAATTTCTATATGAAAATTAATTAGAAAAATGACAAAGATGTAGACAAATTGAAATGCAAGATTCAAGATTTTCTAGATGCCCAAAATGAGAACAAAATTATCATTTTATAGAAAATGCAATTTTTGGATGAATGGACGAGATTGAAGATTAACAAGTGCCCTAGAATCAATGGTCAAGATTCAAAATGGAAACCCACAATTAGGGTTAGGGCAAATTTAGGGTGAAATTCAAAATGAACAGACAAGATTTAATTTAAGAAATTAAATCAAGGAATGAGAATATGTGCAATAGGGAGATAAGATTTAACTTAGAAAAAGAATGATTTAGAAAATCAAGTAATTTTAGAAATTACTTAATTTGTGGAGGGAAATGCTATTTTGAATTCAATATTAATTTAACAAAATAGTGAAGTCATATGACAGTAAATATTAATTAAATTATTTACTTGAAAAGAGGGAAATTCAAATAAATGATTTTTTATTTAAATTTAGAAATGAATTGAATGAGATAATTAAATAATTAATTTTAAATTATTTAATTGTGGAAGAAGTGGGTTAATAATTAAATAAATTGTGGGGGATTTATTTAATTATGAGAAGACTTTAATATTAGGGACGCATTTAAATAAAATTTATTTATTTAAATAATCAAGAGGGAATAATGGATCAATTAAATAAAATTAATAATTTATTTAATTGAAAGAGGACTTTAGAAATTAGTGGCATATTTAAATAAATGCAATTTATTTAAATAGTCAAGAAGAATAAGAGAGGTGAATCAATTAAATAATTGATCATTATTTAATTAATAGTCAAATTTGGAGAGGGGGACATAATTAAATTATGTTTAGAAGAATTAATGAGAAAATTGAGTTTGCAAGTCTAGGTTAATTTTATGTGTCTACAAGGTGAAATCAAATGTCACATGAAAATGAAACTGTAATTGTAATTTTGGTCTGATGCTTATCACTCCCATGCCTCAATAAATGGGATTTCAAGGTTGGTTATAAGGGTTGAATAGTGGGTTGTTTTGGGATTAGTCACACAGGGAATTATATAGGATACTGAATAGCTTAGTGATAAGTCTTAGGTTTGAGTTTGTTAATATGCATATGTAATCTTAATAGTAATACTAGCAATATAGAACATAAATAGTTCAAGTTTGACACCATTTTTCTCTCTTATGTATTAGCTTTATAGATTGTAAATAATATAATCAAGGTTATTTTATTTGTCTCTATCAATCTTTGGTGGATGTGTGGTTTTATTCTTGCTTATTAATTGAAAGGATTAATGTAAAATGCTTGAATATGGAAATGAATTTATACTAACGTAAGTACTAGGATGTTAGTAAGAAGCAAAGGTCATGATATAATGTTGAAATATTCTCATGCAACATTTTAGAGCTTCATATAATGTCATATGTGAAAATTGCTATCAAATTATGTGGGTATTGGTACTGACTCCATTCCAAGGATGGGGCACTGGTCTAGGTGAGGTAGTTATTTTGCATTGTGTTGATTAACTCATCCACTGTCCATTTATTAAATCAAATTCTATAAAATTCTTTGTAAAGATAAAAAGTTCTAATATTCTCATGCTCTAAAAGTGAACTATTATTAAGAAGCAACCAACTTCTTGGATATACTTTACTAGATGAGCCTCTTTATGAGAATTATTTGTGTATATTTTCATGTTATTGATAGAAATGGAACAAGAATATTATTATATGAATATTGATAGGATGTTAGTAAGAAGCAAAGGTCATGATATAATGTTGAAATATTCTCATGCAACATTTTAGAGCTTCATATAATGTCATATGTGAAAATTGCTATCAAATTATGTGGGTATTGGTACTGACTCCATTCCAAGGATGGGGCACTGGTCTAGGTGAGGTAGTTATTTTGCATTGTGTTGATTAACTCATCCACTGTCCATTTATTAAATCAAATTCTATAAAATTCTTGTAAAGATAAAAAGTTCTAATATTCTCATGCTCTAAAAGTGAACTATTATTAAGAAGCAACCAACTTCTTGGATATACTTTACTAGATGAGCCTCTTTATGAGAATTATTTGTGTATATTTTCATGTTATTGATAGAAATGGAACAAGAATATTATTATATGAATATTGATAGGATTACCCTCCTAGGTTTCATAGAGTCCGAAGTGTAGAAGTAAGGGTCTCAAAAGACTTAATTTTTTGTTGGCCAATCCTTACCCTTGCTAGTCATTGGATTCTAGAAAATTCATAGGTAAGTG
Source organism: Sequoiadendron giganteum (assembly GCA_007115665.2). Lineage (NCBI taxonomy): Eukaryota > Viridiplantae > Streptophyta > Pinopsida > Cupressales > Cupressaceae > Sequoiadendron > Sequoiadendron giganteum. Next base: position 365,088,905 of record CM021102.1, on the reverse strand, counting down.
GTAAGATCAAGTTTGGTTCTAAAAAAATAACCAATAGAGCCCTAAAACTGTATTTTTATCTATCCTATTCTCTCCTAAGAGAAGCAAAACCTATGCTTACACTAGTTGAGACATTTACATGAAAATATTTAACAATTTTCTACCTATAAATTTCCAACAAAGGAGTGTTGAACACCTGAAAAACTGAGAGGGTTGGGTGAATTAGTATTCTATTAAACCATTTACATAATATCCATCCACGTAATAACATAATTCTAACTGCAAATACAAGTGAAAGCATGAAATAAACACAAGATCACAACACACATGAACACCATAATTTTATGTGGAAAACCCAAAATGGGAAAAACCATGGTGAGGATTAACTCACAATATGATATATCTAGATATAAAATATTACAATGGCTCACTACCAGAACACACTATCCTTGAAGGCTCACAGCTTGAAGTAATTTACAAAAAAAGTATGGAAACACTACCAGAATGAGAACTAAGGTAGAATGCACCTTCCTTGTGATGGAATTCAGTTCCAATGAAACAAAAAATATGAAACACTCCTTTATATAGTCTACTCAACAATTATGTATGTTTACACACACAATTTCACATATTCACACCATATACTAACCCAAACATGATCTTTCTAATTTTCACCACTTCATTTCTCACTCACACACACATCATCATGCCTTAGTCACCCCTTCTTCAAAAATTTTCTTGCATATATATACCATATACAATTGCATACACTTATTAGGTCAACCTAATTAGAGTAGCCATATTTTAAATCAAAATTAACTTTGCAAGCTTTATCCTCGAAATATATTCATCCTCAGACTCAATACAGGAGTGTAATATATGATATCAGTTGGAATAGACCTAAGATAGATTCCTTTATCATTCACAACACATATTTAATCTTATTAATACAAATCCATAATTAGGTTGGCCAAAGTTAGACCTAAACATCAAGGGCTTCAAACTTATATGCAATTCATAAAATTTGTATCTCTAAAATTTTTTAACACATTGAATTCTCCTTTCTACAGTATCAAATAACTTATCTTCAACTCCATGAGAAAAAATAATTAATCATGAGAAAATGTGGAATCTCCCACACTAATGCATTATGCAAAAACATATAGTAATGTTTAGAACAAAGTATTGTTATTCATGTCTTCCAAATGCATTCAAAGATCATCATAAAGCTTTGAGGTAAGATGAATCTCATAGACGTGAATCTATGTAAAAATCCTATAGAGATATCTTCCTTTGTGGTTGAATCCAGACCAAAAAATTGGGGCATTGAACCAGTATATAAATAGAGCACTATGTACCAACATAATTTTAACTACATCTTTCCAACCGTATAACCAAGCCAACTAAAAAATTGTTAGAAGATGTAAATGATGATAAGATGGAACATATTAACAAATTTTGAATGAATCTTACAAGATGAGATAATCCAAACCAAAATACTAGATCAACAAATCTTAGTACTAGAGTAGCATAGCTCGAACCATTATAATCGGAGCAACTATGGATCTATATCAACTATCTCCCAAAGGTTAATGTTGAGATCAATTAAAATATTCCAATTTCCAACAATCTCCTCCTTTTTCAATAATGAAAACACATGATGTGAAAACCATCAAAATTTCTTCTATTTATCTCTCTCTCCAAATGATATTCTCTCCTTTTCACATGGTACTCTCTCGTCCTTTTCCATCAATGGAAAATAATGAAAGATATTGCATTATTCTTTATTTTGAATTTGACAAAAATTCTTTAACAAAATTGCTTTTACATACCTTAATACTACCCCATAGGAGTACATTCAAAATAGTAATTGAGTAATTAATCGAATGTGGTTGTCCCTTGAAGTTTCTAAAGAGTAATTGTCCATGAATATTTTCTTTCAGTCCATAGTTTCTTTTCTTATGTCAAGGTTGTACATAGATACTCAAGTTCAACTAAGGTATCTTTCCCTTCTACCAAAGTTCTGGGAGTGACATTTGAGTTTAGAGTTCTATCAACAAGAGAAAGAGCATAAGAGATAGGTGTGTACTTAATTTTTATCAGGTCTCTAATCAATCCAAATTGTTTGATCATCTCTCCTCTTTCCTTATGCAATGTAAGATATGTTAGAATATATGTATGTACTCCCATAGCTCCAGGAATCACATGCAATGATAAAACTATCACACTATGAAGAAATAATCAAGATATTATTGCTCAACAACTCAGATCTGATAAAACATGAAAGAAATATGCATTAGGTGAATAATTTTCGCATTGAATATGCTACCGTAGAGAATGATTAATTACAGTGAGATCAATCCTTAAGAAAGGATATCAAACCCTAAAATCTAACCCTAGTGTGCACTCTTAATAATTAATAAATAACTAATTATGCCTAAGTTTAGCTTAAGTAAATCTAAAGTGATAAGTGACAATTAATTAACCAATATGATTAAATTAATTAAGTAATATAACTTATTACTCTAACATCCCCCCTTAAGATGAACTTAGGGAGTAGCTAAAACACTACGAAAAATATGCTTGATAGAAAAGATGGGTCCCAACAACAAGGCCTGATTAGGTACCAGAGTATAATGAAATCTCTATAAAGTGGAGAAAAGGGAGATAACCTCATGGGAATAAAACTCCCCTCCAAAAGAGAGAAAAGAAAGGAATGAAATGCCCTAATGAAAGAAGGATAGGAGGTGGATTACATGATACCCCCCATATACAACTTCTATCATATAAGTACATATATAATGGTCTCCATAGGAGAGATAGAAAGATACAAGAAGACCCCCCCACAATGAAGAAACTCATGTCGCAATGGTAGATGCCTGATGTAGAATCCAAAAAGAGATCCTGAAACGAAAAATGATATTCCTCCCCTTGGGAAGAAATGGATCCAAAGGAATATTTTGAAGAAACCTTGCGAAGAGTGATGAACCAATCTATCTCAAGATGTGTGCCATGATAGGATGCTGAAGAATTCCTCTATCTAAACTGAAACATATGATGCCAAATCCAAACTGATGTGGAGAATCTTGAAATGAAACCTTTGAATGCATTGATAATGGCAGGCATATAGTGATAACCTAACTATCAAGGAAGAGGGGATGTATGACCTCAAAATAATCCTCAAGATCTGTAGTGTGAGACTCAACAAACATTAATGTGTCTGCAAGATAATAATCCCATAAGTAGTAGATAATGAATGACCAAGATGGTCATGATGCTGAACTGAATCCATAGGGGCCAATGTGGCGATACTGATGTCATGAGGAATAATGGATGATACATGTGTAATCTCAGTTTGAAGAGTAGGAACTATGATACAAGCCTCAGATCCATCAGAACATGCAAGAATGTCTAAATACTCAAGCTCCTCTAAAGTATCATGATCAAAGGGTATATTCTATCTCCAACCAATGGGTAAGAGACAATCTAAATTATAATCCTCTGGGAATGGAGAGAGATTGGGGTCTCCATAGATCTCCCAAAGACGTGTACAAATTGGGTGGGGACAATCAATGTCTGATACAACCCACACAGTGTCATTATCAACACTAGATAATATAAGTCCTACTATGTGATCTCTAGTGATATCCCAAGCTAATTTTCCCTCTAAAGTGGTTGGTTCAAGTATGAGATCATATAAATAAGGAAAAATATGAAGTCTCCTACAATGTGTAAGTATGCCCTTTTCCCATGACTCATAATTACCCTGTTCTAGGATTACAACTGAAGGGTCAATAGAAAAAACCCATGATAACTCTTCAAGTTAAATAATCTATGAAAAATGACCTTACTGCATGTAGTTCAAATGAAATAGAGCCAAATGACACAAACAAGAGGTTCCCAAATGCCCAAATTTCCAAGTAATTAAGAAAACTATGAAAACATAAAAATCTGAATAAAATATACCTAGGGTAAAATATGGTAAAAAAAGTTTGAGCATTGTGTAAAGCATTGAACCAAATTTTAGACACCTATTCATTTGTGCAAAATGGAGCCCAGAAGCAAAAGTTATGCCTCCTAGAGTGAAAATAATAACTTCTGAAGTTGGCAGGAAAAAAAGGAATCAAAATTGCAAAACCATAAAATCAAACCTAAAGCATTGGATAGTGCCTAGAACCAACTTTTTGATGATATTTTTTTTTTGAAAAATCAAGTTCGTATGCAAACGTTATGGCCAAAATACCAAAACTCCTTCAAAAGGGTTTGGGGGTTAAGCCTGGCAATTTGGCTAGCTGCTAGGATTAACCGCTAGTATTAACCCCTAGTAGTTAACCATTAGTGGTTAACTAATGGCGGTGACCATTACCATTGTTTTTTAATTAATTTTTTTGGATTGTGTGTTGTACCAAGGCTATGACCCAAACATGAAAAAAATTGCCTCCCGAAGTCACTATGTCTGATTTCAACAATTTGATAGTTGATTTAGGGGTTTTTGGGCACTCTAAACATGATGGTGAGGTTTTTTTGGGCTGAAAACCCTCCAAAATTATAGGTATGCTCTAGATCAGGAAATCCTCATAAACTTCAAACCCTCACAAATTTGACAAATGGAGGCCTTTTTTGATGAAACAAAAGGAAAACCTAACTATTCGAGTAGCTCTATATTCAATGGAATGCTTAAAATTTGACCATGGTTCATGGATATTAATACATGAGTTGATTTATTTGAAAAAATAAAACAACACAACTATAGATTTGGTGCTCTGGTACCATTTTAGAGTAGATGTATGTACTTCTAGAGCTCCAAGAATCACCGACAATGATAAACCTATCACACTATGAAGAAATAAGCAAGATATTATTGCTCAACAACTTATATCTAATAAAACATAAAATATGCATTATGTGAACAACTATCACATTAAATATGCTTCCATAGAGAATGATTAATTACAATGAGATCAATCCTTAAGAAAGGAGATCAAACCCTGAAAGGAAACCCTATTGTGCACACTTAATTATTAATGGGCCTAAGTTTAGCTTAAGTAAATCTAAAGTCACAAGTGACTTAATTTATTAACCAATATGATTAAATTAATTAAGTGAAATAACTTATTACTCTAATAAGATATTTTTTATGTAGCTATGTTGGACCAAACCAATTTTGATCATCTCAATCTAGAGTTAGATTAAAGATGTTAGATGCATATATTATTTATGTTTCAACTATGTCCTCAACATCTTTGAATCTTTGAGTCATATTAGGCCATGTCTAACAAAATGAGAATATATTTCTAGCCTCTTTTTCATAGTCTTTAACTTCATTTAGTCTCTCAAGTGCATTGCTATATGTAGACCTACATCTTTCTCCAATTTCCAACAATCATTTTTACCTAACCCAAGTAACTATTTCACTTATTGCTTGGCTTCTCAATTCTTTGAATCAATGAATCAATGCATTTTCCCTTTCCATAATGGATTGTTTAGTGACTAACTAAAGTTGTACCTTTCTTCTAGCTGGCTACTTGGATTTTCTTGGAGTGGGCTCTGTTTGAGCTATTAATGCATGAACCTCAATATATTTTCTCTTTTCTTCATAGTCTGTTACTAATTTTTCTAGAGAAATTTTTGTATAAGTAATGAATCACGGTCTACTAGGATATCTAGGACTATTAATTAACACATTGATACAACTAACAACATATTCCTTCTAAATCTCATAGCTTAGCTCAAGAATCCATATGTTTCTAGGTTCAACTAACTTGATGATATAGTAATCCGTAGATAATGAAAATGTTATGTCGTTCTTATATCTTGTCATTAGCTCTCTCTGAATTCTTTATCTTCTATTCATTCTTCTCTGAAATTTTCCAAAGAATGCGGTAAGTGCATCACCTTGTGCATCCAAATATCCAATATTTCTCATTAATTATCTAATTTGATTTGCAACCAATTTGGTATTCACCCAAAACACTTCTCCTACATGAAGAACTTCCCTCATAAAGTAAAATATTAAGCATATTATTAATGTTTCATATATAAATGTGCACTATTTCTTCTTAATATCACTCAAATTCTCTAGTAGTTGTTGCCAGAGTAATTCACAAAGATCATATTCAACCATTTTCTCAACCATCTCTAAATCTATGTCAATTGTGGTAGAAAAAACCTCATTGTCGCCAAAAATCAAATGTGCAATAACCATACTCACATATTGAACTATTGGATTATTGATTTCATTACTTGTATTCTTCATCAATCATTTTCCTTTTTTTAATTTGTGTGAAGGAGTAGGTTTGAAGGATGATAAACTAGTAATGTCTCTAATTTCTTCTCTAGATATCATATACGAATCATCAAGCCACACAAACTGATCATGAAATCTATAAGTGCCAATATAACACATCTCTCTTCATTGATAAAGTTAGGAAATGGATGCTACACATCTAATTTTATCTCCATAAGTATATTGTGTTTTGTTTTCTGGGTACAATCTTCTCTAATTAACTCTTCAAGCCACAAAATATGTACTTTTCCATATGAATGCTCTTCTAATTTTCTATAAATATATATCCCAATGTCTTCAATAGGAATGACACCAAGGAGAACTTGTAAAAATACACCCAAAGGGTCTAATTCTAGGGTTTTAGTAGGGAACCCCTTAAACATTGGTTTCAATCTCTCTAAATTTTTGTAGTACGAAAGTGCTTCAAACTCTTCAAGCTTGCTCCACACTCTAATTCTCTTTCCCAAATTCCTTTCATCAAATTATTTATTCTCAATACATTTAATATTATTTCTCTCATCTCATTTGTTTCTATATTAAATGCTTTAGATTATAAGTAGATGTCCTCAAAATTTGTGTGTACTTCAATCTTTTCAATCTCTACAATATTCCTTCTTTGTACATGTCCACCTAAAATTCCTTTCGCATGAGATATTGAATTCATCATCTTCAATAAATGCATTAGTGTCACATCATGACACCATATATCAATAGGGGGATATTAAATTTTCTTATATTGCCCCCCTAAGATACTACCTAGGTTTAATTTTTGATGGGATTATCTACACTAGAGGATGGCACACATGAAATTGAAACTTCTAATTATCCTTGCTTCTTAGATTCTCCTTCCTTTCTCTAGATCTTTTCCATTTCCTTCTTGACTTCTGCTAGATCAACTTTAGTAATTGGTTCATGTTCCTTTACCAGATAGTTCTTTTCCACATTGATGATTTTATAGTTTTCGGCCAAGTGTCCCGATTTGCTACAAATATGAAAAAAATCATTCGTCCACCCAAATTTTCCTTTATTCAATCTATATCTACACTAGTTAGCCTTGTTTCTAAATAAATTAGAGTGATAATATTAACCTTTGAAGGGATATATCATTTTTTTTAACATCTAACTTCTACATTCTATAGCTTTATGTCCAATTATTTTTCATTTAAAACATTGACTAGTGAATGGTAAAGCGTTTTGATTCATTGTATCATTCTATTTTATTTTACATCCACAATATGTTTCCCAATGTATAAATCTATTGTAGGAATAAAAAATACCATTTAAATTTAAGTACCTTTGAGCATTAGGTTGTCTGATAGGAGTCCTTCTAGTATTGCTTCTTTGGTTATTGATCTATCTACCATTTCCTTCAGTATTCCTTTGATTGTCAACTTTGTTAGGGAATTGATTTAGTTTTGAACTTTTTCCATCTTCAATTCCCAGACCACTTTTATCCTTAGAAGGTGTTTTCATTTTGATCAAATCATCCAACCTTGTAGAAATTGTTTTAAATTTGTCCTCATGAGATCTTTCTTTCTCTAGATCTGATCTTAAAGTTACCACTTCTTGTTCAATCTTGATGGATTCATTAGTCTTTCTCTAAATTTCAATTTTTTGATAGTCCTCAATTTTCCTCTTTTCTTCCACTTGCTCTCTTAGTCCAGTGATATCCTCATTTTATTTCTTCAATTTATCATTGAATTATTTATGTATTTTTTTGAATTTGTTGATTTGTTCTCTTAGTTTATTGATGCACTCATTTTCTTCCTTGAGGCTTTTCTTCAAATCTTAGTTTTCTTCTTTAACAATGTCAAGATCTTCAAGAGCAATTTCAAGTTCACCATTATTATCTAGAATGCATTCTTCTTCAATACATTTAGTAGGAATCTCTTCCAAAGGAATAAGAAATATCTTATCTATCATTTGTTCAAATTGCAAGATCTTCCTCAAGCTATTAGACTTCTTAAGAGGAACTATGCTTTGATACCAATTTTTTTATCACCCGAAATATTGAGAGGGGGGTGAATTAGTATTCCATTAAACCATTTACATAATATCCATCCAATTAATAACACAATTCTAAATATAATAATAAGTGAAAGCATGAAATAAAAACAATATCACAACACACATGAACACCAAAAATTTTATGTCGAAAACCTAGAATGGGAAAAACTACAGTGAGGATTAACTCACACTATAATATATCTAGATATAGAATATTACAATGTCTCACTACTAGGCCACACTATCCTGAAGGCTCACAATCTAAATTAATTTACAAAAAAAGGTATGGAAACAATGTTGGAATGATAACTTAGATAGAGTGCACCTTCCTTGTGCTAGAGTTCAATTATAATGAAGCACAAAATGCAAAACACTCCTCTTTATATTGTACTCAACAATTTTGTCTATTCACACAATTTCACACATTCATGCCATACAATAACCCATACATGATCATTCTTATTTTCACCACTTCATCATTTCTTGCTCACACAAGCATCATCATGTCTTAGTCACCCCTTCTTCAAAAAACTTATTACATATATATACCATATACACTTGCATAAACTAATTAGGTATCCCTAATTAGAGTAGCCATATTTTAAATCAAAATTACATCTATCAGTTTTATCCTTGAAACATATTCATCCTCATGCTCAACACAAGCATGTAATATATGATATCAGTTAGCACAGACCTAAGATAGATCCCTTTAGTATTCACAACACATATTTAATTTTCTTAATACAAATACATAATTAGGTTGGCTAGACTTAGACCTAAACATCAAGAGCTTCAAATGTATATGCAATTCACAAAACATGTATCTCCACAACTAGTTAACACATCAAATTCTTCTTTAGATGACATCAAATAACTTATCTTAAACTCCGCGATGTAAAATAATTAATCATGAGAAAATGTGGAATCTCCCACACCAATGCATTATACAGAAATATATTGTAATCTTCAAAACTGAACATTGTTATTCATGTCTTCCATGTGCATTCTCATATCAACATAAAGCTTCAAGGTAAGATAAATCTCATAGACATGAATCTATGCACAAAATATTGTATGGATATCTTCCTTTGTGGTTGAATCTAGACCAAACAATTGACACATTGAACTAGTATATAAATAGAGCATTGTGTACCAGCATACTGCTAACTATATCATTCCAATCGTATAACAAAACCAACCAAAAACTTGTCATAAGATGTAAATGATGACAAGATAGAACATATTAACAAATTTTGAATGAATCCTACAAGATAATATAGTCTTGACCAAAATACTGGATCAACAACTTTTAGTACAAGAGCAACATAGCTCAAACCATTATTACCATAGAAACTATGGATCTATAACAATAATCTCCCAAAGGTTAATGTTGACATCAATGACAATCTTCCAATTTCTACAAAGGATCTCATTTCTAGCTCTTCATCACCCTATATTTCTCATCATAACCCTATATTTGTCATCATAACCCTAAGCTAGGTCTCTGGTCAATTCCACATTGATAAAAGAGTGAGGCACAAATTTTTTTCTTAAATATTAAGTCCATAAATTTGACAACAACCTATTGTATTTACCTCTTTTATACCCATGTTCAGACAAATTCCAACCATGTTGAGGGATGATGGCATCCCTTATCTATGATGATTGATCCATTAACCTATCAATTAAATCCACCATCCCTTGAGAATTATTTTTTCTCTTTGTCAACCTAGGCAATTGACTCATCAATTCATCCTAAATAAACCTCTTTGTACCCTTTGGTTTAACACTTCACTGACTCATTTTGGAGTTTTTAAAATTTTCTAAATTGACTAGGGTTTTTTTATATATTTATTGATATTCCTAGAGTTTCAATTTTCTTCAAAAATCTAAGTAAACAACCAGAAAACCATTTCTCTTTACAATCACTTAGATAATTCACAAGTAATTTTAGGAACACAATTGATCAAATTACTTACTCATGGAGATGCTTAGAAACCCTAGCTCTTTCTTGTTCCCAATTCTTTCTCCCAGAGCTCAAATCTTTTGAATATTCATGTGTTCCTTCAACTATGATTATTAACACAACAATCATTTATTTTATCATTTTCAAAAAGTAGTATCTAGGCCTTAATTATAGGAATAATGGTTTGGATGGATGAAATTGATTATCAACAATTAATCATTCTATTTTGAATTTTAGTCATTGATATGAGTTATTTAAAATAACGTAAATGGTTACCATAGGGCCAAAATTAATGGAACAATCCATTTGAATCTTCTTTTAGTAAAATGCACTATGAAAAATCCCCACATTGAACTCTAGAATGGACACACGTCCATTTGTCTTTAGTCACCTCCCATTTTATTTTGGTTTAAAAGTACTTATGTGAAATGTGATACATAGAAAATGTGTTTTACAAGTGAGATATGACACATGTCATCTTATCTAGTGTTATCATTGATCACAATTTCCCTCATGTGCCAAAGATTAAAAATCACACTCTAGAGGAACCATGCGCTAAAAGGAATAGGCAAGTGTCCATTGATGACATCATCTACTCAACACCTTATAATTATGCATTGATAAAACAAGAATACACTATAAATAAGTTGAGTGATGCATTCTAGAAGAAACACATGTCCCTCTTATAGCTATCATCACTTTGCAAATTTTATTTATGCACCAAGAATATCAAACTACATTGTGAAGAAACTGAGCATTGAAATTTGGAGGCAACGCGTATCTTTCTTTTATTCATTTTGGATTGTTGCATTTTCCTTCTGAACTCCTTTTATGAAATTACACTTTAATGGATTCAAGTGCTACTCTAAGAAATTCACATGTATTATGTTGGTTGCTTTTTTTTGGGAAACCATCTAAACTCTAAAGTCCTCTAAAAGGGTAGCCAATCATTTATATTCAAGAACATTCAAAGTTGGTGGCCAACAAATGAGTAAGGATTTATAGGCCCTCACTCCTACTCTTCAAGATCTGTGGGACTTAGGAGGGTGTTCCTATTCATGTTCATTTGATGCCAAATATATCAAGAACACTTGAATACACAAATTAATTCCTCTAGAAGATAAATCCAATTTATTAAAGACTTGGCTAGTCTTTGAAAAAATTAACATCTATTGTTGGGAATTAGGTAGTACTTTGGGTCCATTCATTGTAATTAAAAGTTTTAATAATTTTGTTCTCATTTCAAATCAATATCCAAGCATACCCATAAGAATTCACTCACAATATCTACTTAACAAATAGACTAGTGCTTCATTAATTCAGAAGATGGAGTGAAAAATAAAATAACCTATAATATACAAGCTACTGATTCAAATATTGGTGCTCTTTTCATAGTACTTTGCAATATAAAAATCCACAGTGCTTGAGACTAAACTTCTTACGAAATCCTATGCAATTTCTTAAAAATCTACAACCCTCTTTTAGCATTTGATCCACTCTTTGAGATAAATCAAGAAAAAGCGTCATACATCCAGTCGAACAACTCAAAATAAATGAGAACATCCTTGATATTTTCATTGATAACTTACAAAAAGGTACATAGAAGAGTATATATATTAGAACTAAGATTTGTTTTGAAATTGATTATTTCTATTATACTATTTTTAAGATTCTCATATATAAGAATCATACCCAAGACAATTTACAATTCTATTCATACTTATATTTTCATAGTATGCTCCTAAGCTAAGATTCTACTTGAACTATCTATGAATTCAAAAATCCAACACCTATAATTAGCCTCAAAATATCTTTGATGGAGTAAGGGAGCAAAAATCATTGGGCTAAATTATAGTTACACTTATCCACATTTCATTTTAATTTCACCAATCTTCAAAATATTCCCCATGTAATTGCAAATCATCATTTGCAGTATAGGGGAGAGAAAAATATCAAAAACCATTTTTTGGGGAAGCCTACTGGCCTTCCAAAAGGCACCACATCATAGCATCAAAATAGTATGTTCATGTTGACCACCCAAAGTTACCATCAATAACAAAAGAAGAAGACAACAAGAACTCAAATTCACACACACCAGCCAAGAGAGATATGTTAGTACAAAGGACAAAAAAAACCTGAGAAACAACTCACGAGGGGAGTGGGGTGATATTATGCCTAGTTACCAAAATAATAACACCTTCTTAGTGTCCTTATTGAAATTGGGGTGGCCATTACCACCTCATCCTCGGAGTTAGTCAAATAGATAAAGTCAGTTTCATCTCCACTGTTAGATGGATCATCTGAGACTTCGATGGGATATTGATGTCATCTCAAGAAAGCTTGGTGATACTCATTTTTCATTGCAGCCTCTCTCTCAGGCCATTCTACCCTCTTTTCCTTTCCTTTGATGAGATCCTTAGATATAATTTGGCTCCTTAAATGATATGCATGTTTGAGAGTAGCATATGAAGACTTATTTTTAGCTCTTGCCTTCTTCTTTGGTGTTACAAGAACCTTAGGAACATTCTAAGACTTGAGAAGTCTCTTGGACCTACACAATGGACTAATAGAAATGCTCGCCTTACCCATTGTTTGATGGAAAAATTCATAGACAGACTACCCTCCCATGTTGAACAACAAACTCAAATTCAAAAATTACCTAAAAAACCTCACGTGCTCACTCCAAGACACTCAATTATCTGGAACAAAAAATTGTGAGAATAACAGGCAAGGAGTCACCAATAAATAGGCCTATTTCTACATGAATTCATTAACTTTCCAAGGAATCTCACACAAGACAACCACCAACCAGCTACCCTAATTTTTGATTATGAGTCATTTATTACATACCATAACAAAGTCAGTGGGAAATTAACCAGAATAGTTAATTATGACCCAAAATTAATTTTACATGCGTTTGATATATTTTCCAAATCAGATGTCTTAGGTGGACAAACATCACTCAATTTGCATAATTAATCACATACTTAGCTGGATAAAACTTATCGTGTCACATTTACATGTTCTCTTGTGGGAATTAATTTGCTCATAAATCACCACCACAATATAGTGGGAAGCGATCATGATCGATCCTTATAATATCACCCGTATTCTATGCTGCCTCAAATTCTTCATCTCACGTGTACCAACATCTGAGAAAAATGATGGCCACAACTACAAGAATCTCCCAAATCTTGAATGCATGCCAAGGACCTAGTTGAAAGTTGGTGATACTCTAGATTTAAATACATTTTGAGTAAATTTGGGCTTCTCTGCCAAAGTTTATTAGACTATTTGAAGTAGTCCACATGGTAGTCACCTACTGAAAATCAGAGGTATTAATGGGGCCCTCACAGGATGGTGGGGATTGGCCAGAATAGTCCACATCATCGCCATCAACCATTGGCCTGAGACCCTTCAAGAGTACAAGTCTTCACTAAGACTCAGTAGGTCCCTCCATTAGAGTGGCAGATGTCACCATGCTCACTAGCCCGCTTCTAATAATAAACATTAAAATAAAAACTCATGGGGTGGTAGGGAACGGTGCAGATTAGGCCACGTTGCTTTGTAATTATCGTAGATATTATTTTGGCAACATTTTCTACTTGTAGAAGATATATGGCCCACCTTCTAAGATTCCACATGTCGCCATGTCCATGCACCTGTGTGACTTCTTCACCCTAATAAACAGTTTAAATGGGTGGGCAAGGAATGAATCAAATGATAACACATGTGACAATGTTGAATAATCAAGATATTGAGAGGGTGGTGGTGAATCAATATCATCTCAAACTTATTGAACAAATGTTCATGCTTCAAGTGAACATAAACCTTTTTCGAAAACCTTAAACCATGATGATTACTAGAGGAAATGTGCAGACCAAAATACTAGACCAAACTCTAGAGAAAGTAAACATGTTCTACATACCAGTTCAAGGTACTAGATCAACATAGTGACATCAATGACAACATACAAACTGATATTTTCATTTTTCCAACAATCTCCCCCTTTTTCATTAATGGCAACATGTGCTAAAATTCCAATTAAAAACTTTCCTCCAATCTCTCCAAATCTCTCCCAATAAATATTCCGAACCTCTCCCCCTTTGACATCAATGGCAAAGGGGGCCAAAAAAAAGTAAACATGATGACATCCAAAAATTTCAAAACCTTTCAAGCAAACCACCTTTCAAAATTTTCCTCTTTTTCTCTTTCTCAAAAAAAAACATCAAAAATTTGATCATTTAAGATTTAAGTAAAAATGACACTCTTCACCTAAAACACCTTCTTATACCTTTCTTTGATAACATCATATAACTTCTTCCATTCAAATATCTCAAATTCTATTCTTGTGCATATGCTTTCCAACACAACCAACAAGGTGAAAGAGGATGACAAATCTACAGATGAGCACTATCTTTCACAATCTTCTACATCAACAAGTATTCTGGAAAGATGGTCTAACCAGACCTCAACAATCTCCTTAAGGAGATAGAAGGTTTTCACTACGTCATCTCTTTTTCTCTGTACAATGATCAATTGTTGAATAATCAAGACACTGAGAGGGGGGTGAATCAGTATCTTCTAAAACTTATTGAAAAAAGACCATTAATTACCTTAATGCATATAATGGTGAAGAGCAAGAACACAACATGAAATCACATACACATAAACACTAGATTTTTGTGGAAAACCCAATGAGGGAAAAACCATGGTGAGGATTAACTCACTATATATAGTTATTTCAAATATTGGTTACAAAAGAGGCTCACTACCAGAGGGCTCATTGCTCAGATTCAAAAATCTCACTACTTACAAGGACTCACTATCCAAAACCGGACCCTCACTGCCTATAGATGTGATAGAAACAAAAAATGGCTTACAGCCAGAATATGAACTAATGGAATTACACTACAAGTGTTGATTCAGTTCCTTAGATGCTCAAAATATTCACTTGCATGACAACAGACTAATCTCTTCTCTTCTACTCACACACTTCACATAAATTCATTCATTTTCTCACACTTACTTTTTCATCTTCAAACCATCTTACATATATATTTGATATATATGTATGCATCAATTAGGTTGGCCTAATTGGATGCAACATCTATTTACAAAATGATAACTTGTCGACTTTATAAAAATCTTCCCAATAGAAATTCAACCATGTGTCATGCAATATTATGTCAGCTAGGACCAAAGCTAGGTCACACATATATCCACAATATATGTCAAACTATTAATTTATTATCAGGCCAACCATGATTAACCCAATAACTAAATGCAAATACCAAAGCTGATGCAAACTCATCATCTGAACATATGAACATATGGGAATACATCCATACATGCTTCAAGTGAATATAAAACTTTTATTAAAACCTTAAACCATGATGATTACCGAAGGAAATGTGCAGACCAAAATACCAAACCAAACACCAGAGAAATTAAACCTA
Organism: Sequoiadendron giganteum; assembly: GCA_007115665.2. Classification (NCBI taxonomy): domain Eukaryota; kingdom Viridiplantae; phylum Streptophyta; class Pinopsida; order Cupressales; family Cupressaceae; genus Sequoiadendron; species Sequoiadendron giganteum. The sequence goes on along the minus strand of CM021102.1, from coordinate 365,073,205 downwards.
TTGTGCATATCGGTTTAGGGTACCAGACCAACATAGTGAAATCAATGACAACATACAGACTGATCTTTTCATTCTTCGAATAGGTGAGGCCCGCCATTGATCACATTCAAAACCTTGTATGTTAACCACCTTGAAACATGGGGCCCACCATTGGTGATGACAGTCGGTAGCCGCCTGCCAGCTCATTCATTTATTTTAATGAAAAATAAATTGAACGGGGTTGTGAGGAGCGGTGGAGATTAGGCCACATGTTTTGTTGATCATTCTTGATTCCTTTTGGGATTTTCTTTAGCCTTTAATAAAACATTGGGCCCACAAGAAACATGGCTTAAGATTGCTAGCTCATGTGAATCAAATAATAGGGCCAACAATAGGAATAGGCATGCGGGAAAGGACCAAGATCCATCTTTAGTGATCGAACGATTATTATAAAATCCATTTCTACACATGTCAAAAAATTTAGTTGATAAAATGTGGTCACTCCAGGGTTGATGAGACTTAACCCTTAAGGATGAATATTTTTTTAAACCTAAGTTTTAGTCATAAAATACTAGGCCAGATCATTTTAAAATGGCTAACTTGCAGATGATGACCAATAAAGCTAACATAAGGGCCAATATGGAGAATGATTTTAATGGCTCAAGAATCAACTTAAAATACCACCAACTAGTTATATAGGTCAATGAAAGATTATAACGCCCAATATTGATATGAATACAAATTCTTAAAGGAGGGTTTATAACCTAAAACCCTAAGGCTAACCCCAAGCTTAGAAGCATAGGACAATGTCAAGGAAAGAAAAAAAACAAATTTTCATTAAAAATTAGGAGCTCCATCAGTGGCTCATGCTCAGGGATGCATACCCATGGTGGGTATGGCGAGAAACTAGATCTCAGGGTGAAGAAGACCAAAAGATGAAAAATAGTAGTTTACCTACACAAGGAAAATAGACCCAACAAAAACAAGTAAACCAACAAAAAGTAAAATATACAATACACATCCATCAAAGTCTGAAGATACCTTCCTTTATCAATTTCACAGACTTCACTCCTCAAATTGGTGGCCCCAGGCCCTCAAAACTTAAGACCAACTTTTACCTCTTTCAAAAATATTATCCTTCAGTTTTTGTAATGGATCGAAAATTGTGTCAAGCCTCTCCCAAGGATCGACTTCATTGTGATTTAAAAAATCAACCATGTCACATTGGATTGGGAAAGTGAAACATTCATAATCAATCTTGTTAGTAACATCACAGACTATGTTCTCATATTTAGTTTGTATCTCAAACTACAAGCCCTCATAAATAATTTTTTGTGTATCATGTAAATAACCCATAGATGGATCAAAAAGGAAATAAGCATACTCAGGAACATCCTTGAGTTTTACTGCATCAAAAGACTCATTGGCATCATGAGAATAGGGGTTATATGCATTTTTAACATCCCATAACTAGGTAAATGTATTTCTTTCAGGTTCAATAACATACTCTGACTCATTCCCCAAATAATCATTCAATTCAAAGTGAATGTCTTAGGAATAGCCTCAAACAAGTCAGAACTCATAGGATCATCAAAGAGACATTCATGCTCAAAAGTAAATTCATTTAAAAATCATCTCTCATTCATGAGTACATCATTATCCTTTTCATTTATAGCAGATATTTCCATTTCTTCTTTACACACACAATCAGTAGGGAGATAAACATATTCATCTACCTCTTCATATTTTTTAGCTCTATGTTCAAGATCAATCCATTGAACAATTTCATTTCTATCTTCAGATTTTTCATTATTCACATAATCAACATGCTTCATTCGTTGTGTATCCTCATTTCATTGCATGCTTGCATCCCATATAATTTCTTCCTTTATCTATGCATGAGAAACCTTATCAATATTCATATCACTACATCCTTCATTTGAATAAGGTATCTCTTGATTATTGTCATAAATGTAATTACAATCTGCAGAGAGAGAAACAAAAACTTTATTCTCATGCTGAACTTTAGATTCATTGACCATATTCGTGTTAGGTGCAAGGTAACCAGAGGAAATATCTTCAAGGAGCTCATCGATATGTTTCCTTATTTTTTCATTGCTATACTCCATCAGTGCATTAGATGCATCATCAAAGTCATCAAAAATTGGATTATTTATGTACCAATAATGGTTACTATCTCTTATTTCTTGTGAATATGGAAGCTCACTAAATAAAGGGTTATGCCATACATTCATTGTTGTCACAAAATTTTCTCCTCCCTCAGTATGATGTTCCAAATCTTCCATATCATCATTGTACTCAGAATCATTACAATCACTAGAAGAGCCTACAGATATATTTTCAAATTCATACTCATCATCAATGATCAAAATTTTTGATCAACACTCTAAAAACACTTCAAAAGAAGAGGATTATTCTTCCTGGGAAAAATATATCTCTCAATTATCAGCCTCATACACCATATTTGAAGCAGAATATTCTACCTCCATTTCATCAAGAAAGAAGGAGACAATAGAGGAATGGCTACATCTATTGTCATCATGGTTTTCATAGCAAGGAGATCCTTGAATACTAAGACTGTGTTTAGACTGAAAGCTCAAATCTTCAATCTTGACATCTTTCCCTAGGTTTGCAAAAATGATTTAACCATAGATGCATCACTATTTGTAACTAGATCTTGGTAAGGAAATATCTATCTCTTTTCTTCTACTTATTCCTCATTCAAGATCCCAAGGGTACAATTCATGCCTTTCCAAGTTATCTTCAAACCTTCTGTCTTCATTTTTTAGATTTTCATTCATGTTATTTGTTAAGTGATTACAATAATTACCTTCACCTATAGAAAAATGTGAATATTATTTCTCTACTATATCTTCTCTTTGTGCTTACATTATTCTCTAATTTTATTCAATAGGATGACCAGCATCAATATTTTTAAATATCACCTCTTTTTTGTGATCACACTTGACTCCTTCTATAATATTTATCAGCTCAAATACCTAATTGAAATTATGAGGCTTCAATTCCTTTGGAAATTTACTCAATTCAGAATAATATATTTCCTAGAATAGATCAATGCATATTGAATCCTTAGATCTGAGATTCTTAGGAACCTCTAACAAAGAATCGAAGAATCTTGAGAAAAAATCATAGGGTGACTCATCTTTGTGTCTTTTCATTTCATATAAGTTCTTCATAAAAGAAATTTTATCATTCTTGCTCAAACTCAGTTGATATTAATCTTGAAGCTTACTTTGATTTTCCTATTGTGATGACTCAGGGGTCAGAGCAGTAGAAGCATTTCTCTCTTGACCATCACTTATATTGTTTGCTCCATCCACAATAGGTGTATTAAATCCACCAATACTTGCAACCTTATATCCTTTCATCATTGAATATTTCAAGTTATTTTCAATATCCATAGTAATTTGATATGCCTAGTGTAATGTTGTGGGTTCATTGTCTCTCAACCAATAAATCATCTTACTATCAAATGCACCCAGATAATCAACCAAACATTCAACATCATTTGGTCTTATACTGTTTGGAATGTCCCTTATTGCTTGTGAGAATCTAAGGCTGAAAGAAGGAATTAATTCATCCCTATTTCTATGTAATTCCATTAAAAAAAATCTTACCACATTAGGGTTTACCCTTTCACCAAATTGTTCTTCAAAGGCTGCCACAAACTGATTCCTTGAAGCTATAGAACAAGCCAATAGAAATGAAAACCAACCTCTAGCATCATCCTTCAAAGATTGAAAAAAAAAAAAAGCATTGCAATATCCTCATGATTTACTTCATAATCTCCCATCACATCCACAAATGTTTGCAAATTCTTAGAGGTTGATTCTAAACTTTGACCTATGAATTTGGGAAAATCTTTCCTAACATTTTTAGGAATTAGGTTAGGGAAACCTTTGATACCACTAAAAGCTAATGGCATATACCTTTCAATAAAAAAATCCCTTTATGGATACAATAAAATTTGATTGCACTACATATCTTACTTGCTATATCACAGGGGAAACCCTCTTATGTTAAATATCCAGTTATTACATATCTTTAAATAACTACCTCATTCACTAATTTAACCATAATCCTAGGATACAAGTTAAACTTTCTTATCTCAAAACTTTCTCAGAGGCATAATTCATAAAAAAACATACTTCTCAAATCACTCTCATATTACACTTTTTAGAAGTATGAAAAGGACTACTAATATTCCCTTTCTTAATGAAATTCCATTTAATAGGGAATCATTTATTTTCTTCAAGTTTTGAAAACTTCTCAAAAATCTTCTTTTTCATGATAACTTTTATCTAGATTATGAGAATACCTAGAAACTTGTGGTAGTGAGTAACTTTCCTTAGTGACTAGAGATATTTTTAGGTATGAAATTCTCTTCACATCTTTTAGAAGGTTCTTTAGATAGAGTCACCACCTCTTTTGATAGAGGATTGAACTTCAAGCAATATGAAGCGAATTTGATGATAGCTTTCCTTCTCAATCTCCTCCAACATCAGGTTCACACAAATTCTTTGAAAATTACTACAACATAATCACCTCCAAATATGAAAACTTCTCAATATCTAAATCATATATTCAAATTTACCATCTTCTTGACTCAAAAATAGTATGCAATTAAGACTCCTTTTATAAATTTCTCAAAGTTCTCCCCAACATTGCTACCATTTTGTGTGGCTCATATGGGCAAACGAGATACTAGAATTTTCAAGTACTGGTTACAAATTGGAATGAATCTTTTGATAAGACTGATTGTAAACAAATTGTTGAATACTTCCCCAACAAATTCATCATTTTGTTGGTTTTTTTTTTTTGGGAAACCACCTAAACTCTAAAGTCCTCTAAAAGGGTAGCCAATCATTTATATTCAAGAACATTCAAATTTGGTGGCCAATAAACAACTAAGGATTTGCAGGCCCTCACTCCTACTCTTCAGGCTCTATGGGACCTAGGAGGGTATTCCTATCCAGTTATTACCAATATTTAAATAACTATCTCATTCACTAATTTAACCATAATCCTAGGATACAGGTTAAACCTTCTTATCTCAAAACTTTCTCAGAGGCATATTTCATAAACAAACATACTTCTCAAATCACTCTCATATTACACTTTTAAGAATTATGAAAAGGATTACTAGTATTACCTTTCTTAATAAAATTTCATTTAATAGGGAATCATTTATTTTCTTCAAGTTTTGAAAAATTCTCATAAATCTGCTTTTTCATGATAACTTTTATCTAGATTATGAGAATACCTGGAAAATTGTGGCAATGAGTAACTTTCCTTAGTGACTGGAGATATTTTTAGGTATGAACTTATCTTCACATCTTTTAGAAGGTTCTTTAGAAAAAATCACCACCTCTTTTGATAGAGGATTGAACTTCAAGCAATATGAAGCTCATTTAATGATAGATTTCCTTCTCAGTCTCCTCCAACATCAGGTTCACACAAATTATTTGAAAATTACTACAACATAATCACCTCCAAATATGAAAACTTCTCAATATCTAAATCATATATTCAAATTTACCATCTTCTTGACTCAAAAATAGTATGCAATTAAGACTCCTTTTATAAATTTCTCAAAGTTCTCCCCAGTGTTGCTGCCATTTTCTACGGCTCAGATGGGAAAATGAGATACTACAATTTTCAAGTACTAGTTACAAATTGGAATGAATCTTTTGATAAGACTATCTGTAAAAATATTTTTGAATACTTCCCCAACAAATTCACTGTTTTTTTGGTTGTTTTTTTTTGGGAAACCAGCTAAACTCTGAAGTCCTCTAAAAGGGTAGCCAACCATTTATATTCAAGAACATTCAAATTTGGTGGCCAATAAACAACTAAGGATTTGCAGGCCCTCACTCCTACTCTTTAGGCTCTATGGGACCTAGGAGGGTATTCCTATCCAGTTATTACCAATATTTAAATAACTACCTCATTCACTAATTTAACCATAATCCTAGGATATAGGTTAAACCTTCTTATCTCAAAACTTTCTCAGAGTCATATTTCATAAAAAAACATACTTCTCAAATCACTCTCATATTACACTTTTCAGAATTCTGAAAAGGATTACTAATATTACCTTTCTTAATAAAATTTCATTTAATAGGGAATCATTTATTTTCTTCAAGTTTTGAAAAATTCTCATAAATATGCTTTTCCATGATAACTTTTATCTAGATTATGAGAATACCTGGGAAATTGTGGCAGTGACTAACTTTCCTTAGTGACTGGAGATCTTTTTAGGTATGAACTTATCTTCACATCTTTTAGAAGGTTCTTTAGAGAAAATCACCAACTCTTTTGATAGAGGATTGAACTTCAAGCAATATGAAGCTCATTTGATGATAGATTTCCTTCTCAGTCTCCTCCAACATCAGGTTCACACAAATTATTTGAAAATTACTACAATATAATCACCTCCAAATATGAAAACTTCTCAATATCCAAATCATATATTCAAATTTACCATCTTCTTGACTCAAAAATAGTATGCAATTAAGACTCCTTTTATAAATTTCTCAAAGTTCTCCCAAGCATTGTTGCCATTTTGTGTGGCTCAGATGGGAAAATGATATACTAGAATTTTCAAGTACTGGTTACAAATTGGAATGAATCTTTTGATAAGACTATCTGTAAACAAATTTTTGAATACTTCCCCAACAAATTCACTGTTTTTTTGTTTTTTTTTTTTGGGAAACTAGCTAAACTCTCAAGTCCTCTAAAAGGGTAGCCAACCATTTATATTCGAGAACATTCAAATTTGGTGGCCAATAAACAACTAAGGATTTGTAGGTCCTCAGTCCTACTCTTCAGGCTCTATGGGACCTAGGAGGGTATTCCTATCCAGTTATTACCAATATTTAAATAACTACCTCATTCACTAATTTAACCATAATCCTAGGATACAGGTTAAACCTTCTTATCTCAAAACTTTCTTAGAGGCATATTTCATAAACAAACATACTTCTCAAATCACTCTCATATTACACTTTTCAGAATTATGAAAAGGATTACTAATATTACCTTTCTTAATAAAATTTCAGTTAATAGGGAATCATTTATTTTCTTCAAGTTTTGAAAAATTCTCATAAATCTGCTTTTTCATGATAGCTTTTATTTAGATTATGAGAATAACTAGAAAATTGTGGTAGTGAGTAACTTTCCTTAGTGATTGGAGATCTTTTTAGGTATGAACTTGTAATGCCCCACCCAGTAACCTTAAAGGAAGTTGCAATTAACATCATAAGCGAACCAATTTTTTTTTTTATAAAGTGCATTTAACATACACATTCACTTACTAATTAACAACAACCTCTAAGGGTACAAGGTTAGGATTACTTAAACCCACATATACATATTACATATAACCATAGCATTATAACTTTATGAAATAAACATCATACATCATAAGAATACCACATAACATAATAAGATAATTAGCCAAGATACAAAAATATTAACTTAAACCAATAGTTACATCACTCATTCCCAGAATGAGGCAATAGTACTCAAGGTTACAATTACAAACTTCCACCTCATAAACATAAGAGGGATAAAATAACTTATACAAGTTAAAATATTACAATGCAAGTAATTACAACAAGAACCGCGAGCTGTCCATTAGGATGTCTTGCCACCAATTACTAAAGATAGATGGGGACCCAACAATTTTGGTGCATGTTCCACCCTACCAATGTGGTACCCAAAGGCCCACCCCCCATGCTAGGAGATAGTAACAAAGTAACATAGACAAAGATCTACTACCTCTAACCAAAGGCAGACTCATACTGACTCAAACTGACATAACCAAATAAATGCCATCAATAAGTACAATTTCAGCTCAACTCAAGTACAAATCACATCACTGACATAGGTCACATTGCTTCAAAACATAATAATAATCAAGTATGTTCACAGAACCATACACATAAAACAATTAACAACAGTTGTCCTAGATAGAGTGTCATTGCAAGGTTTGTCATGAGATCTCGTCTGGGCATTCTTCATAGGCTCTAGCACAAGTAATCCTAGTGGCCTCAACTGAATCTCGACACTCATACTCACTCATGCGGAATCAACTACCTCTCGCAAGAACACGATAGTTGATCTTGCCATTCTAGGCCCTCTCACTCATCCCAAGTCTAAACAAGCCCTTATGTCTATGAGTGAGGATTAAATTATCTTGATTAGTGAGAAGTTAGTCCTAATCTTCTAAGTACATTAATTTAATTATCAGTTGATTAAATCACTTCTGAAGGTTACCCGGTTTACCACTTTGGGCTCCGACCCCTATCAAAAGCCACTCTTCTAATAGAGAATGCACTCACAACCAATCACCAAGGGAAACACAAGTGCATACAAACTAGGCATCATAACCACTCCAACACAAGGAGGATACAAATAATAGAAACTCACTCCAAACATCTTGGAGGAAACAACACATAGTCCACTCCTTTCACAGGAGGTACAAAACATCCCCGTTCATGGAAACTGGGTAAAACTGAAAAGATTTCATGCACTACCCAAGGGATAACAACTGGATGGCATAAAGATTTAACAACCCTTATCCTCTAAGTTCTTCTGGAAGACTTATAATTTAGGACTAACACTAAATTCCAAAACCAACAATGCAAATTGACAACATAGCAACAAAAGCATTCAAGTCATCAATCAAATCTAATATTTGGATTTCCTAAATCCATACTCATTCAATAGGTAGTGTTGACAAAGTCAAAGACACGATAACTAGATCATCTAAAATAATCATAACCCTTATTTCCCTTTTCATTATTGAAAATCTAAAACAATTAAACTTACTTCCCTTTACTGAATACAGAGAATTAAATCCTTTAAGATAATCATGATGAAGATACTACTTTTGGATATACTAAATCCATATCTCTTTCATAATCCAATCACAATGATTCAATTAATTTAAATAGAAATTAATTAAATAACATAATTGATTGCCTTATCAATAAAACAACTTCTTAATTTACTTTTAAATCGACACAAATCTATGCAAGTAAACTCTTTCCATTTCCTAACCAAATCTTACGTCTCATTCAATTTTCTATTTAAAACATTCAATCACTTTAATATAATAACATATTGTTTCTCTAACCATTTTCCATATACACTAATCAATCTATTTTTAAATCTCTATTCAATAATATATTGCATGCATCTCATTAAAATAAAATACGATAATAAATTTTTACACTTAATATATGTATATATATGCTCCATATTATATAGACACCAAATATATATATTAATAAATTTAATTACATATATTCTTTAATATTCCATTCATAATGACTAGATTATTCTATGGAACTAAATAAAACATAATAACTATTTGCCTTTTTCAATATAGTTAGTTCCTAAATTTACTTCTAATGCAACCTACCACTATTGCAAACAATCTTTTCAATTTTCTATCTGGAATCTATGTCTCTTCAACTATCCATTTAAAAACATGCAATTTCATCAATGTATAAAATTATCTTTTGGCTTATCTATTTGACCACATATTCATATTGTTTCTAATTAAATATCATTAATTAAAACAAACATTTAAATATAAATATTTCTATAATTCTTCAATATATTTAAATATCTTTTTCCTTATCAATTTTGACCATACATTCAAAATTTATCATTTAAATTCTTCATGCAAAACTAAATTACATGCACTTAAATAAAACAAGGTAAATACTGATTGAAAATACTCATGGATATATATATACATTTCAATATATTTTCTTCAATCATACTAACAAAATAGATATTTCCTTTTAAATCAAGTAATTACTTCTATTAAAAAAATATTTTTCTCTATACATTTTCTATGCATACTAATCATTTCTTTTAGAACACTAATAATACCCAATTTGCAAACAACAAAATAAAATAAGATAAAATATTATTTATTCTCTTAAATGGATATATACCTTCAATATATATATACTAAATATAAATTAATATATTTAAATATATTTAATCATTAACATATCTTCTATTTTTTTCAAAATATCAAATTGTTTAATTCAAAATAAAATATCCCTTATCATCAATTTTCCAAAATATATATATTTTTCCAATTAAATCAAATTAATAATTGGACCTTTTACACATGAATTTAAATTCTACAATTAAATTTTAAATTATGCATTCTTTAAATCAAATATTTAACTCCTTCAATTAAACTTTAACATGTCATTTTAAAATAAACAATAATTTTCTCATATGTTTATAATTTTAATTCCACTAATCTAATATACAAATTTTATTTAAAATAATATAAATAAATATAATACTTTAATATTATAAATTATAATATAAAATATTATTAAATAATATTTTAATATTATAATAACAATACATAAAATATTAATATTTATAAATATCAATTTATTATTATTTTATTTTCAGAGCAGCTATGGGAAAATAACTTAATAGCACTCTTATGTTTCAAGCATAACTCAAAAACTATGAACTACAATCTGGGTATTTGAGATTTTTTGGCAGGGATAAGAAAATTTTAAAATACAAAAACCCTTTAAATTTCCTCACAACCCAATTTGTGCAAGTGGAGTTATAGGTGACGCAACCAGACCATTTTACCATGAAAAAATATAACTATCCTGCAGATTTTAAAATCTGATTTTTAATAATAAACAGAGGGTTTCATTTTCTAAAAACATTCTAAATGCATTGGTCAATCTCTATGTTTGATTTCAATAACAACATAATCGATTTCCCCAAATAATTTAAATTCAATTGAGGTTTTCACAATTTTCACTCAAGAATTTTCACAAGCAAAGGCTGTAAATTTATTTAATTCTTTTCTTCTAATATCAAATTTGTTTTCTAAAACAAATTTAACAAACAAATCTTGAATCACTACTATTTAAAAAAAAAAATCAAGAACAATAAAATACAAAGAGGAAAACCTGGTACAAGAAGCTACAGGAAGAGATGAATTTCTGATGCAAGCCTCCTCCAAAGATTTCTTGAATTTTCTTCAATCTTCCAAAGAATCCAATCCAAAATCCAACAAATGCAAACAATCTTTCCTTTAATCAATTCTATAATCAAACTTTCTTCAAACCCTTGTGCAAATTTTCTCAAAATTTCTTCCCTCCTATAAAAATGTATTTTTTTCTAAATCTCTTTTTGTTGCCCTAAAAATTAAAACATGTATTCTTTATAAATCAAAAATACCTAATACAACCCTTATTCACATTACATGCAAATTA